>JAWNNQ010000256.1:0-586403 GCA_035044765.1 Leucophenga montana
GCGCGCGCGCGCGCGCGCGCGCGCGCGCGCGCGCGCGCGCGCGCGCGCGCGCGCGCGCGCGCGCGCGCGCGCGCGCGCGCGCGCGCGCGCGCGCGCGCGCGCGCGCGCGCGCGCGCGCGCGCGCGCGCGCGCGCGCGCGCGCGCGCGCGCGCGCGCGCGCGCGCGCGCGCGCGCGCGCGCGCGCGCGCGCGCGCGCGCGCGCGCGCGCGCGCGCGCGCGCGCGCGCGCGCGCGCGCGCGCGCGCGCGCGCGCGCGCGCGCGCGCGCGCGCGCGCGCGCGCGCGCGCGCGCGCGCGCGCGCGTCGCGCGCGCGCGCGCGCGTCTCTCTCTCTCTCTCTCTCTCTCTCTCTCTCTCTCTCTCTCTCTCTCTCTCTCTCTCTCTCTCTCTCTCTCTCTCTCTCTCTCTCTCTCTCTCGCGCGCGCGCGCGCGCGCGCGCGCGCGCGCGCGCGCGCGCGCGCGCGCGCGCGCGCGCGCGCGCGCGCGCGCGCGCGCGCGCGCGCGCGCGCGCGCGCGCGCGCGCGCGCGCGCGCGCGCGCGCGCGCGCGCGCGCGCGCGCGCGCGCGCGCGCGCGCGCGCGCGCGCGCGCGCGCGCGCGCGCGCGCGCGCGCGCGCGCGCGCGCGCGCGCGCGCGCGCGCGCGCGCGCGCGCGCGCGCGCGCGCGCGCGCGCGCGCGCGCGCGCGCGCGCGCTCTCTCTCTCTCTCTCTCTCTCTCTCTCTCTCTCTCTCTCTCTCTCTCTCTCTCTCTCTCTCTCTCTCTCTCTCTCTCTCTCTCTCTCTCTCTCTCTCTCTCTCTCTCCCTCCCTCCCCTCTCCCTCTTTCTTCCCTCCCTCCCTCCCTCCCTCTCACCCTCCCCCTCTCCTCTAACCCTAGGCCCATAATTTTTTAGTATCGGTCCCAGATTCTCACTCGACGGCTCTGCTGTGGGGAAGGAAAAAAGAAGTTTCTTATACCAGGAAACATAGGTTTGTATGCGAGCTACATATATGATAATATGCACTACTCTGAAATTTTGGAGTATATTGAATATATGGAGTACATATAATGGAGTATTCAATGGAGCTTGATGTACGAAACATCTGTATCAAATATGCAGTACAGAACTTAAAAAATTAAGAAATATCTATACAAATACTCAAATTTTGGCGGTGAGTTTTCATGTGGACTATGATCTATAAACGGTGCAATACGACCATTTGGTTACTCAATCTATTTGTAATAAAAAAAAAACTGATCATGGTGGCGAGTTTCAGCTATACAGTTACACTAGTCTCGGCGAACTGTTCAAGATTTTATATCTACGCTATTACTCAAAGAGAAAAACTTTGTGTGGGAAATCTCGGGAACTACCGAAGCGATTTTAAAAATTCTTTCAGTAATCAAAAGCTTAACTATCACTGTCTGAAATATGATATACATCATTTGGAAAAAACTAGGCGGTATCACGCTTCCCATTCAAAATAAAGGCCACATTTGTTAAATTCGATCGAACATAATAAAATTCTTAGAGTGTGTTACTATCAATCAGGAGTAGGTTTCTGGTTAGACATTATTTGGAAAAAATGGATGGTGCCACGCCATTGCCAAGATAGAATAAAATAGAAATTTGATAATTCCCAGCCACTATTTGACTCAGACAAAAGAGATTTGGTACATATCAAGAAAAAGATGCACTGAAAAAATGGGCGGTGCCACGCAACCAAGGTAATAGTTGTACCTCTGAAATATTTAACATAGAAGAATGAGAATTGGTAGATATATAAAGAACGGGCTGATGGAGCTGTTGGTGCCTTATAATGGAGAAGATTAACATTGTGTAACTTTTTTACTTGCGCATTATAATTCGTCCTGCGAAGAACGTTTGTTTTTCTCACTTTTTATAAAATGTTAATATGCTACTATATTAAATTGTTGAAGTTCGTTTTTTTTTTGTGGCTGAACCTGCAACCATGATCTTAGCGAGCTTTTTTCTAGAGCCAAAATAGTTCATATACATATGTACGGAGGTAGTACCAACCGGACGTCGGATGGCGCTTGTAGCTTTGTAAACAAGTTTTATTTGCTGAGAGTTACAACTTATCAATAGACTACGTGCAAATTTTAAGCAATTTGCATCATTAAGTTTATGTTTGACAGTCATTAAAAACAGACACAAAAGTAAGAGAGAAATTAGCCTCACCGATTCCGCTAGAGAAACGCAGTATTCCAACTTTTGCTTGGACTCTGATGTGTTGCGATGGATTTATTTTTCATTCATGGTTATTAATCAAATAAAAACTACAGCATATATCGATTAACCAACGTCAAACTCTACTTCGAAGCTGTTACCCGCTTGCGTTTGAGTTCAATTTCGGGACGCAACTGCTGTCTGTCCGTCTGTTCAATGGCTGTCAACCACAAATCAAATGATGCAGATTGCTCAAAATTTTATGATAATTGATATTTGTTAGAAAAATACTAATTTAAAAGTCAGGTTTAACTGGTATATAGAATAGTTTTTGTTCGTTATGAAAGTGATACGTTTTTTAAATGTTTTATTAAAAAAAAATTATTAAAATTTCTAAACAGTCATTATTTTTATAAAGGTTTATAAAGCGTATGAAAATTTCGTACCGAACGTAGTTTTGATTTCTCTTACTTTATTATTGCTTTTTTGGGCACAGTCTCGCAAAACCAAATAAAATAAACAAGCTAGCCAAAATAAACAAGTACGAATTTCTGGTTGAAAACGAAACCGGATTTTTAGAAGTTTGTGACGTGTGCGTTGGGAACTTTTTTGTATGTGTGTGTGGTTTTTTTTTTCGCTTGATGCTGTTTGTGGTTCTTGAATTTATTTGCTTTTTGTTTCAGCTCAGTTCCATTTTTTACATTTGACTGAGTTTCTGGCATGCATTAATTATTTGCTCCCCTCTACACTAGTTCCTCTTATTATTGCAATTCTTAATCAAGTATTTCTTCTTCTCCAAATCAAGTCATCATTTGCTTTGATTTTATTTTAAGTAAATACTAAGTGAATCACAATTTCCGTAAATACGAAAATATATAAAAATTTTTTGTTGTTTCATACGCTACGCTGTATAATGGGGTATATTGTACTGGAGAAATTTCTTGTATGCACTGATGTAAACAAAGACGACCTTGGTTAATCCGTAAAAAGATTTCTGATTTAGTTCTAATCAAGTAGCTGAGTCGATCTCATCTGATGCCTATATACGTTCGATTAGTCTACGGTTCGTTTGGTCACCTTCCTACACGTTCTAGGCTCTGAACTTCCAGGCATCTAAACTTTCGGCAGGCATATAAACTTCTTTCTTTCATCTGGCTTTAATTCCCAGAAGTTTTCTTTTCTGGCTTCTGTCTTTTCCTCTGCACAGCCGTTATTCAGAGACTATTCGACTTAAATTATAAACTTTAGGGTGTTCACTTTCACTGAAATAAATTGTATAAGTTTTAACCATGCACTGTGCAGGAGCTAATTAAGTCGTATAAGGCATTACTTTAACTTGTTTATTCTTTTGTTATATTGATTATGCAGGTAGTCCCCACTAAACAAAAAAATTGTTGTAAAAATAACTTTGTTTTTGCTGCTTGAAACCTGTTCTCTCAACTCTCAGTGCGGGCGTATAAAAAACTCATTGCACCAAAAAAAAAAAAAAAATATTGAACCCGTGCATCCAAATAAATTTGGTTAAATTAAAAATACAGATGCATATTTATGCACCAATTTATTGAATTATGCAACACAATCCTTATGCAAATAAAATGTAAGCGCAAAATTTGTTTATTTGATTAAAGATTTGCTGACTTCGAAGTGGTATAAATTTTTATCAGCATAAACACTGAATTTTACAGCTGCTGAAAATAAATATTATTGTCAATATATTTGAGCTAAATTTACAAGCATCACAGAAGCCGCAAAACTGCACACCAAAAAACACACCATTTGTTGTTGGTTTTCCACCATATGCCCCATGAAGTTCACCACTGATGGAAGATTTCATAGCGCTTCAGTCAGTACGCAACGTGCTTGGTCGAATCTGCCACATTTGATGAGGACGTGCTCAGTGTACGCTATATTTTTGCCTAAACAGTATGTACATACTGGTGAATCCTCATGCCCATATCACCCATGCTCAGCTAAGAGCTGAGTGATGTCAAAGTTTATTACAGCGTTCGATCGCCCGAGCCACATTCCTAGGTTGGGTATCAGACGATAAATCAAGCGTCCTTTCTCAGCGGTGTCCCACCGATTTTGCCAGGAGTTCATACTCTGTTCCAACACTCTCTTCCATTAGCTGCTGTTAATACTCTCTCTCTTCCATCAGCTGCAAGCTATCATAAATATGTTTCGCTTCAGGATCATACCCGAAAGCACAAGTGCGGCATCCTCTGACACAGTTCGGAATGCACTGCACACTCGTACAGCGCTTAATCTGTATGTTGTATCCAGGAGGTTTTGGTAGCGTTTTGTTTGCATTGCTTTAGCCTAAACGGGTGCACCGTACAGCATAATGTTTTTAGTTACACCATGCAGCTGCAATCTTCTGCCTTGTTTGGGCCCTCGAGTATTAAGCATATTTCTAGAGAGCCTATGTACATGACTTCGATGCCTTCTGTTTCACATAGAATAGGTGCTCCTTGTAGCAAAGGCGAGTATCTATTATAATTCCAAGATATTTAATAGCTCGCTTAGAGACTATCCTGGTTTCACCAACAATGGCACACGCTTGTTCAACTTTTTTGCGACTGCTGATAAGAACAGCTTATGTTTTGTATTCTGCGAGCTGCAGCCAGTCGTAGATTCGCAATATAGTCATATTGCAGATACTTTCAGCTTGCTGAATAGTCTTCGGTACTCCAACCATGGCTATGTCATCTGCGAAGCCAATGCTCTTAACACCACTTTGAAGATCTTACCTGAGGACAGCATCATATATAATGTTCCACAAGGCAGGTCCTAGGACGGAGCATTGGGGGACACCGCTGGAGACGCTGTAGCTCTCGTCACCATACTTAGTGATGTACACTAGCTCACGGTTGTGAAAATAGCTCTGAATTATTTTCAGCAGATAATTTTGAACTTCAAGCAAACGCAGCGCTGCATCATACAGCAGTTAGCAGTATTAAAAGCATTTTTTACGTCTAACGCAAGGACAAGACTGCATTGCTTTGAACCACCTCTCTACCGTGTGCACCCTCAATCGCTTCCGAAGCTGTTTTGGTCAATTCCAAGATAGCATCCGTCGTTGACTTAGCCTTCGTAAACCCGAACTGGAATCTCTAGAGATAAACAGCCTGCTGTACTTCTACTCCCAGTCTGTTACATATGATTTTTTATAGCACTTCACCGGCTGTATCCAAAAGCCAAATGGATCGGTAGGATGACGGGTCACCAATGTCCTTGCCTGGTTTGGGAATAAGAACAAGTCGATGTCTTTTCCAACTCGTCGGAAATACTTCATCGTAAAGACACTGAGCCAGCTAAAAATTAGTATATAGATCAAATATTTTAGCCTAAAAAAAAAAATTCTGTAAGCACTTACAAAAAAAAAAAACTGTTTTCTTTTGCTCAGAACAACAGCTTGACTATTTATTATTACAATACAATTTCTTTCAAGAAAACAACAAAATCAAAAGTCTCAATAACGAAATTACTTAAGTTTGTCGAAGAGATGATGCGCCACACAATGATCCAGTTCACCGACAAAATCGAAGAGTTCCTGCATACAGGTTTCGGTAGTATTGGATTTTCCATTGACCCGTTCGTTGCATTCTTCTAGTTTGTCAAATAAGTTGGAAATATGCTTCTTCTTTTGACACTTTTCACGCAAAGTTTGTTGAGGATCTTCAAGCTCTTTTTCTTCCTCTTCCTTCTTCAGTTCCTCTTCCTTTTTCTTCTTCTGCTCATCCTCCTTCTTACCAGCCAGTACCACAGGCTCTGCGATAAAAGCGCGGAAGAAATTTTTCAGCGACATTTTGATATAATTTACATGCGTTTATGTTTATGTGGAAACGAATTTTATTAATTCAACACTCTTTGTCCTTCCAAAATTGTTTGCGAGAACAGAAAACGATGAGTAATGAGAGAAATTTGTTTCAACTTTTGATGTGAACGTTGAAATGAAAATTCGTAGCCTACTTGGTGTGTTTAGTGTTTTTATTTCTTTTGCAAAAACGTAAGAAAAAGTGTTAAAAAATTGTCGAAAAAAGTGTTGTGAAACAGCATAAAAAAAGTGTTGTAAAATTAAAGTGTTATAAACTTCCGTGTTGATTAAACTTCTTCTTCAGAATTTGCAAATTGCGTGAAATTAAAAGTAAATTCTAGAAGTTGGTGTAGAGATTTCATACTTTTTGGGCATGTTTACCGAAAAAAACTTGATAGAGAATAGGCTCAAGTGATTACAATAAAAGACAATGAAATGAAAGGTTAAAAAAAAAACATGAATAAAGAGAAAACCCAACGAAGCAAAGTTTATGTATTCTACCGCCCACGAAAACTTCATGGACATTTTTTTGCTTAGACACCGAATAAAGACAACTGCCACAGTTACTCTACAAACTGATATAGTACCTCCGATCAATTTCACAAAAGCAAAAAGACATATTTTGTGCATAATATTTAGTTTTTATGATTTATTTTCGATCATTTTTAACCAAATTTCAAGCATGTTTCTGTTATACTTTATTCAACTATACGAGGTATTATTATTGCTTAATACGCTTATTTTTCTGAAATGTCGGCATACGCATAACCTCCACATTATATAGATCGAAGCGTATATTCTTCTTGCGTACATTCAATGTCAACACAATGCAGTAGAGCAATACGGAGAGTTGTTTTGTACGCAGCATATACGTAGCACCCATATTATGTGGAAATATTGGACCATCCCATTCCTGACTGTCGTACAAATAATAGCCACCATCATGCGCTGCCGAGAAACCAATAGCTATAGCACGCTGCTGACAGATTAGTGCACCACGTTGATGTCGTGTAAAAAAGAAATTGAGCGCCTCCGAAAGATTCATCAGCGCACATGACGAAGTGCAGTATAGACGTCCATGTGCCACCAAATCAATCTTCACCATGAATTTTAAATCATCAAAACTGCAATTGATATTGAGCTGTTCAATGGACAGATTATAATCCCATTTCTCTTGATGATGCTGCAGGCTTTCACAATAATAGCGATCAGCGTTTACAACAATGGCATCCAGCAGTTTGCTATTCCAATCCGATAAACGTTTGTAGACATGCGCGGCACAGGATGCCACAACGCAGCAGGCCAGATACTGACGTCCACGTATGGATCTTTCAAACGAGTTCGAATACGTGCTACCCCACAGCGACCAAATGTGTCCAATTAGCTCAACATCAAAGTTATGCCATTTGCCCTCTTGGCGACGCAGACCCGCAAGATTGTGTGTTAGACGGCGACTCCAAGGCGGTAGGTTTTCGATATTCGGCAGCCAGTCCATGGATTCGGCAGGAAAACTATATCCCGGTGGTTTAGTTGGATTGTTAGCTAATTGTATGATTATTTCTGAGATGGTAAGTTTCTTATTCTCCATGTGGATGCTGTTGGTTGTTTTGCAGATTTGATAACTATTACGGGAACTATGACATTGATTTAGTTCATGCAAATAATGTACTTAATTTAAACTATTTATTGCTTTATTGAGCTCAAGTTTCAAACTTTCCGAAAGAAACTAAAATAAAATTGTAATTCAAATAAAATTCCACTGACAACATTCACACAGTCTATATTTCTCAACAACTTCATTTTTCTTCATCTTCACAGCCAACTTCACTGCACTATACTTATGTAAAGGAACTCGCTTTTCAGTTCCACCTTTATAGCATTTTAATGAGCAAAATTTCAGGCTTTCCGTTTACTACTTTAACTTTCAATTATTATCAAGCAGAAATTATGCGTGTAAACAATCTATAATTTTAAAATTATAACTTACAAGTTTTTATTTTGTTTGCAACTGCTGTGAAGGAAAAAGAAGTACAAAAAAAGACGGCCAGTAGTTTTACATTTAGTTCAGACTAGCATAATTAGCGTAATGACAACTTTCAACATTTTATCGGAAACTGCGAAGGTTTCAACTGCAGTTGATGCTGAGAGACATTATTCACTGGGCGTGTCATTCGGAAGATATGATGTTGTGTTTGTGTTGTCCTTTTCAACTTCCTTTTTACTGATTTTTAATGAGATGCGAAGTAATGAAACTGTCCGATACTCTTGGAGTTTGTTACATTTAATCGAATTTCTTTTCTAATTTTAACTTCTTTACACTAAAATTACTATTCTCCCTTGAACTGCATCAACATTAGTGTGCTCTCTTAAACTTTTGTACTCTAAAATTGTTATTCTCCATTAAAACCTATTTACTCCAAACATGTCTTTACTTAAAAAGTATTGTTCTCCTTTGTGGGATGGTCTATGGCTGGGATTCGCTGTGTGTGAACCAGTTCCCGTTGACGAAATGTACTCAGTACGTTCCATCAATATGAAATAAAGAAGTACAATCCTTTAAACATCTTATCTCCAGTATTACACTTCACCTTTAAATCTCTTTTACTGTTCTCCTTTTATATTCATTATTTTAAAATTACTGCGTACCCTTTTCCTTCACTTTACTCTAGTGCTACTACCTTTTTTCAAATGCTCTCACTTGAAAATCCCACTAATACCAACCCAAGCAAAGGTATTCAAGTGCGATTTTATAAAAATTATTTCTCCATTTACAAGTCTTCTTAAAACATTGTAAGTTTCTTTGAGCTTAAAGAAAATGAAGAACAATTTTAAGAAAAACCATCGTGGGTTGGCTTTGAAGCGTGCATTTTTTGTTTCTTCGTTGACGCCTTTTTCTTTCTTTACGTGTCCTTTTTTCCTTGTGCAACTTCATAACACCGCAGAGTAAATAAAAATTATGAGAAAATGTTGCTGCAGGGTTTACAAAAAAAAATTCTTTGCTTTTCAGCAGAATTTCCTTCTTGAAGTGAAAATTACACAAATACTCGAAAAACTGCTAGGGAAAAAATGCCGAAAGCTGTTTCGAAGGTGTCACAACATTAAAAATGTACAAAGGCAACAAAAATTAAAGCAGAAAAACATAAAGTAAGTAAGAGGTATCCGACTATTTAATACACTACACAAGTCTATGTTGATAGTATTTTTATGGAGAAGGGTAAAGTGTTCAATATGTGCTCTTTGGAACTGTTTTGGAAGACATTTTCACCATCAGCTTTGTTGGGATTTTGTATTTCTGCAGAGTCTGTCCAAGACAAAAAAAAGGAGCGAACAGATGGAGAAAAAACAGAAACTTTGAAGACATTCGTAACCCTTCATAAAATTGAAAACTGTGTGCGTAGGGTAATCATATGCCAACCGACCTCTAATGGTTCAAGACCGGATTTCACGATACTGTGAAGGTATTTGGTCGTTTTCAACTTTGTACATCATTTCCGCAGATTTATTACAGTTTTTGTGATTTTTCTGAAAATTTAACTAGCACGCAATGCCCATTCAAGCAAATACGAGTGTAGGGTATCCATAGTGCTAAGGAAAAGAAAAAATAACGTGAAGGAGTACAACAAATAGAGAGAAAAAAGCAGCAGGTGCAATGCGCGAAAATAATTAACGCAAGATTTTACTTCTTTACAACTTTTTCTTCAAGTTTCTCATACTTTGTTTTTATTATTTCTTTACTTTGATGCTTGAAAAAATAATCAGATAATATTCACAAACGCGACAAGGAAAAACCACTGTCGGCTTGACTGCCTTAAAGCATTTCCGCTTTTCTTTTAGGGGATTTGTGTAGAGAAACTGCTATCAGCGTTATGACATCTTTTAGAAATTTAAGGAAGAAAGAGGAAGAGACAGCCCTATTGTTCAGTTACAATGAAATTGTTGACTGTATGTAGGTACTTAATCAGTAGCAAAGAGTTCATTTACCTTATGTTCATACATATAACTTGCACATTATTGCTCAATCTATCGAAAAATGTAAGGTTTTTTTTATTATTTTTGTCTCGTACTAAAACTAGTTGTGTATTATAAACGCTTTAGGTTTTAAATGAGAGTTTTTAGTGTGCGGTTCTCAGTTATGTGCTCAATTACCATACAATTCTTCTTTGACCTTCGCCTTACGCTCTTTTTCGCCCTCTCCATCATGGTATAATAATAAGGTAAAGCCGCCAAAGCGCTCTCGAATTCATAGGCGAAACGTTAGCTATAGACAGCGCAAAGATATAGCATACAGATATATGCTTACTTTTTTACGCTCTCTTTTTGGGCGGTCCGCCTCTAGGCTCTCTTGTAACAATACACTCAGCTTTTATTTGATTTCATCTCTTTTTGTCCTACTGTTTTTTCGCTCTTATTAAGAAATCTTCATTTCTACAAGTGTTATAAAAACAAATCGTTGTACTAAAATGCTTTTAAAATGAATCACAAACTGCAGGAAACCATTTCTAAACTTCAATTTAAATTCACTGGCAATAGTTTTACACTTCATTCTCCTCTCCTCTCCTCTCTTCTATTTGTTTTTTTTTTTTTTTTGTTACCTCAATAGTAGCTCATCCTCAAGCCGCATTCTTTGATTCGATTGCGTTATTGTATCACATTAGCGTAACCAATAATTTAAAACATCGTAAACACGTCGTAAATTTTGCACATGCAAAATCAAGCTTTAATTTTTTATAAACAACTGCAGCAACAAATAATTTTACACACTTTAACAGACAGACTCGACTAACAATCGAGTAACCTGCTGAGTACAGGGTAATTCTGACTGTGGTGGCAGAGTCGAGGCATCACCAGCACCAGCACCAACAGCAGAAGAAAATAATACGCAAGTACATGTTGCCACTTGCCACAACGGCCGCCGAACAAATGCACAGTACAATTCCTTCTTTGCTTACTTGCTCTGGTGACTGCAACACATAATTACAGTCCATTAATTCTGCGTTGAGGGCAGGAGCTGCAACAGACTAAGGCCCAAAGCTTCGCCGCACGGTAACTCCATTGGGTAAATGCATAACAGCTAAGTGCCACTTCTCAGCCAAAATCAGGCTGGCTGCATCGGTTCGTTGTCATTATTTACTTTGATGAAAATGTTTTACTACACTCGTATGCGTATATGTTGTCTCGTGTCGCAGTTAGTCAGTCAGTCAGTCATTCAGTCATTCAGCCATTCAGGCAGTCCGCGTGCTTGAAGTATTTGCTCCATGTGGTATGTTGTAATTGAAGCAACGGTTTCTATCCAATTGCACTACGACACGACTTGACTTGAGTCAAATGCGAGGTGTAACCTATATTTTGTCATTATTTTAATTAGAGCCTACCACAAACTGTACAACGCATTCGCCACTTGCAGCTGGTAGCCAACCATCAAGCCCAAAAGGCATCTCTCAATTGTTTCACTTGCCTCTGGAAGTGAAGTAAACTGAACTGAACTGAACACAACTTATAATTATAGTTGTATGACGCTTTATCTGGTGTTTTTTATTGCTGTTTGCTTCTGTTTGCGCATTTCATTGGAATTATTTTGCACAAAAAGTTAATCAGTTTATTTCGTTGGCATTTTAATGTTTATCATTTCTGATCTAAGAATTAAAATGCGCTTAGAGTCGGCTTGCTTTAATTGACTATAGTCATGTGATGGCTTAACTTTGTTTGGGATTGAAGATTTGTAAGCAATTTAAGAGTATAAAAGATACATTCTACATTTCGAAGTATACACACACACACACACCCACACACACACACACACACACACACACAAATATTTGGATCGCAACGTTTTCTATTTGGTGCTAAGCTTCCAGATGGTACGGAATTGTAAACTTCTAAGCCAATGAGGTTATTCTTTACGCAAGCGGGCGGGGACTGAAAGGACGGTGATGTGTCAAGCTAGGGAATGTGATGCCCAGAGTGATGACGTTTTAAACTATTTATAGGAACAGCAGTGACCAAGAGAGTTACCAGCCGATCTTCGTTAGCAAGCATCCGATTATTCCATCTGCTGGTGAAGAAACTTGCTGCTCGACTAGATAGAATTGCGAACGCACTACTCACAACATGTGATTAGGCGCCAAAATTTGTGTAGGGAGCGTCTGGAACCGTTTACGATTCGATCTTGCAGCGATAGCCCAGATTTGAAACGTATCTGTACGTTGCAGCGACAATTTGCTGGTAAATCATAATTTTCTTGAGCAGTGGACGACAGGCACCCACGACCGCAGTAATTTAGCCATCAAGATCAACATTCTCTCCAGAAGCAGCTATAAACATTTCGTCTTGGTGGCCTGGCGCATAGATTTCTGGAGCGGTTCGTCTCTTCAGAGAAGTAAAAAAGTGAAAAGAATTTTGTAAAAACAACAAGCTTAATTTACCCTTATTCCCTATGAGTATAGGCTATTAAACAAGGGAGAACGCTACAGTCGAGTGTATTCAGCTAGTAACTAACTAACAGGAAAAACAATTAAAATTTCATATAAAAACTAAAAAATAGGGTGTAAATTTGTATGGGATCTATCCTATACCCTATAGTATAGCTTAACCCTGAAGAGGATATGTAGGATTCTAAATATTCAAACTTGAAAGCTCATTCTTTTATTGTCTGCGACCTATCGATGTGCATGCGGACGATGTACAGCGGTACAGACGGACTTGTCTATTGTACACAAACATAATACCAAATATACTTTGAGTAAACAGTTTAAAAACGAATTTTGTTCCGGCTTGATTTGAAACAACGACCTCACGTTTACGAGAAAAATGCACTTCCAAAACACTTGGCGTTGGGCAAAGTGGTGAATTAATGAGTATATGCATTTACATAGATGTAAAACAACAAATCTTTAGCGCTGAGTAGTGTCGTCGAAATTTGTGGGCGTGGCAAACCACAAAACTAATAAAGGCGAATCAAAATCCGAATCCGACGAATTCAAAATTTGTGTCTATATCTATAATATTCTCTGATACATAACTATGTAGACTTGACTCTTAATGCTGATCCGCCTATTACCCATATTTACACAAACTTAGTATACCCTCCCTCGGTACTTCACTGCAGAGTAAAATAATATTCAATAGAGCAAAAAAAATAATTTCATTTCATAAACTTTTTCTGCACTTGAACTTTTCTCCTCAGATCCTTACTAGGCCTTACAATACTTGCAAAAAGTTTTGCAACAAAATTTTCCCAGGCATTAACCAAGTTTACTTTACGCCTACTTAAGCATAAAACTAATAAACTCGAAATATAATTTTCACCAAACATATTCGTTGTTAGTTTTCTCGCCAAATCGGAGTGGCAAGTTCATGACATCGTGTGGGCTTAATAAAAACCGATTGTAGCTCAGACAGCATGTCGCATAGCAGCTTCAGAAAAAAAAGTGAACATTAAATAAACACGAAAAAATTACATTTCGGTAAAACCGAAGTATGCATACACTTCAGAAAGGTAGCAAATAGTATGGAACCTATGAATTATATACAAGTATATTGATAACACTGTCTGACCATGGTACAAGTAGTATGCATTCTGAAACATATTTAAAATGGTGTCTCCACTGCTTCGATACCATGGTTATATTACAGGACGAAGTTCAAATTTTAAAAAAATGTATGCGAAATTTACTAAGAGCACAGAACATCTTTCTTTCACTGCAGCAAACTTTCAGTTAATTATAATTGTAGTGTATAAAAATATGCCCAAAAAAGTGTGGAAAAAGATTTACCAAATCGCTAAACCTGTTGCTATGCACCAAAAGCCAACAAAATTAAAAAGAAAAAAAAAATCAAATTTCCATGTATTGCAATCGATTTTGTGTCGCTTTTTTTTTTTAATTTTACTACATGGAGCAGCTTCAAATTGCGGGAAAAAGGAGCAAGAAATGCAGACAAACTACTTAAAATTCAACTTTCGGCTTGGCGCGCTTTAAGCAGCGCACGTCAGCCATATGCATAACAAAAAAAAAAAAAAAAAAAAAAATACATTTTAAATCAAATCCGACATCGCTTGCTTGCATAGTAAATTGTAGTATCTCCACCGAAACAATATTCAAGGTTAGACGAATGTGCTTCAAATCTAAATTCATTGCAGGCAAAAAAAAAAAACTAAAATGAAATTTTGAAAACACACACTTTGATTGCAATTGTAAAGGAAAACCAACAGAAAAAAAACTGCACTCGAGCGTAATGAGTCGAAATTTCCAAACAAGTCTGGATGGGATCTGGTCTGGAAGCAAGGAGTTCGTTGACGATGTCGACGCACTTTGTTGCACATTTATCATCATCACGCAAGACGCTCTGCTCTGTCTTCACATGGCAGTCGGCAATCGTAGTGCACACCAAGCAACTTACTCACTCATTTCCACTGTTGATTTTCGTAATGAAAACTTCACAAAAAATAAAAAAAAAAAAAACTTCACAAAAAAAAAAAAAAAATAAACGAAAATTGCAACGAAATTTATTTTCTTGCATTTTATTAATGTCGATGTTACATGAAATTCATTTTGCTGGCGTTTGGCACTGCGTTGAAACATTTTGTACGCCAGTCTGACATGCAATTTTCTTTCTTGTATTCGCACGGTTGTTGATATGGGATGCTGTCTGCCACCGACACCGTCACCGTCACCGCCGCCAAAGTTGCTTCATGCAACATGCAAACACATGGCACACTTGGCAGAGATGAGATCTTTTGTGCTGGTGTATACCTTTATGGCGCTTTGGGAATGTTGTGCAGTGTAGTGCAGCGTGTGTGAGACTGTTGCATGCAACATTTGGTGGCAACAACAGCGAATGCAAGTATTGTTTGCTTGGTCAGCTTGTAATACAGTAAACTCCATCTGAAAGTACTTTCTTGAACACTAACCTTGTTGAAGTATAGCTCTAAATCGCGCCATTAACATTGAACATGGTATAAAGTTTCACAAATTACTGTAAAGCCTGTTAGAACTAGTTGCGAATTATAAACGCCTTTGAAAGGTAAATTAAAATGTTTAAATATTCTGTATCGGAAAGTACTATCTTTAACACTAATATTGTTGAAGTATACATCGCTCTGATTCGCGGTATTAACATAGAAAATGGAATAATGTATAAAAAATTACTATACAATTTGTTAGAATTAGCTGTGAATTATAAATGCTTTTAAATGAAAAGTGAAGTTTTTAGCGTTTTATGCCAAAGATGAAAAAAATACTTATTACAGTCACACTTTTCTGCACTGAGCCGACCCAAATGACCAAAAATTTGCAAGCCAGCGAACATTCAACTTAGGACACTAATGCGCGATACAAATTTGGTCTCTTCTTCTTTGTTACGAGCGTTTTCATGCTTTAATGGCTTTACTGTACATAAAGACATCTAACTCCTCCTTGAGCTTTCAATTGCGTTTCGAAAGCAGGAAGTGACTATAAAGGTTTCATCATTGCGATATATGTAGATTTCGAGCTGACAGAAAATAAAACAGTTCTAAACAACTTTTATGGTTGGAATATCGTTAAAACCAAATCAATTGTTCAGTTATTTAGATTTAAATAAGTCTCAGTTCTTAGAATTTGTTAATTTACTTCAGTGATGCACTTGGCACAGCTGATTTATGTGTTCTTCTCTTTATGGTAAGAAGTAATAACCGTAATACCGTTACAAACGTTACGAACAATAGTAGATTTTCCAAGTTCCTTCCATCTGAAGATATTTAGAGATGGGCAGTTAACTGCTGCACATCTGGTAAACATCTTTATAAACTATTTTGATTTAAACAAGTAGTAGTTAGCTAGAGAGAGAACCTATACTAAAATTGTTTGAAAAAAAAAAAAAAAAAACAAAAAGAAAATGTGATTTCCAAAGTTGTAGCAGCTTCTTCTCTGCATCTCTTCAACCATATTACAGGTATGGATTTCCTTCAATTCCAACTACTCATATGCTCATTTCTTCAAATGTACGCCAATTTGTGCGATAAATGTCAGCTTTGCGTGTAGTCTGACTTTGATAAGAATATGACAGCATAACCGTTTATTAAACTATATAAATCTGTCAGACCAAATCTGCTAAATTATGTCAAAAGCAATGCAATCATGACAATGATCAGCTGTGGCAAACAAGCCAGAAATATATGGATGAAGTCCAAGAGAGTGCGGCTGGAAAAAAAAACACATACCAAAGAAGGTGTTAAGTGTCAGTTAGACGCACTGACAAGTGTCAGTGATAAAAGACCACACGAAAGAAAAAGAGCGAAAAGCTGTCAATAGACAGGCAGACAGCACAGAGCGACAGGTAGACAGTGTAGAAAAAAAAACCTAGAGACACATAGAAAAACACATGAGATGTGAGCCAGTGAAGCACTTTACAATATTTAAGATACGCGTACTCGCATATTCCATCACAACGGTAAAAGAAGAGGAGATGGAATATTTCGGAGTTGAATTAAAATGCATATGAGAGAAATGCGTGTGTGTGAGAAAGAGAGACAAATAGAGAGATCGCTGTACCGTGTAGTGAAATTACATTGGCCAGATGACAGGCGCCATAGTAAACATCTGACTGCAATTCGAAATGAAAAAAATTATTGGATATTTCATAAGAAAAAAAAAAAAAAAATGAAGCATATTCAGCAACACAGAAATACCGGTGTAGGCTGGAATCTATAAAACTACATATATAAGAATTCTTGTCCTGACTGACTGATTCATTCATCAATAAACAGTCTAAACCGCTAACGCCAGTGAAAATACTCACTAAGGTTTTGGAGAATTCTATCACTAAGGAGAAAATGAGGTCAAAAGTTATATAGCGTAAAAGGGTATATTACTTTTGTGTAAATGTATGTAACAATGAAAAGTAAACGTGGTAGATCTTACAAATATCAGTATCAGCAATATCAAAAATCGATTCGATATAAACATGTCCGTTCTATCATGTGTTTGAACGACATGATCATGGAGACTATAAGAGATAAAGCCCTCAAGTGTGGATATGTAGACTCTTCTATTCCCCCATCAGATAAAGTCTAATAGGCCATGTTTCCATTAACCCATTTCTTTCGTCTGATGCTGATTATTTACATGGAATTTGTTGTTGAAAACAAGTTCAGCAATTCTTGCATCATCGAAAGATGCAAGAAAAACTTCGGAGCTTCGAAATTTGTTTGCGGTATTTTGGTAAAATTTTGTTCCTAAGGCCGTGTTTCCACCAAGGCATTTCCAGCCTATACCAGTATACTATACTAAGACTTTTTGAATTTCGAATTATATTGATTTGAGAGAAGTCTCTGAAGTATTCAATTTGCATCATTAGGTTTGTGTTTGATTATCATGGAAAGCAGACAGAAGAACAGAAAGCAGGTCGGTGCCGAAATTGACTGCAAACGTAATCGTCCGATTATTTCGAAGTAGCGTTTGACGTTGTTTAAACGCAATAATGTCGAATTTTTGAGTCTTTTCATGAACGTGAATAAAATATTAATCAATTACAGTGCATCGACGACCAAGCAGTAGATGAAACACTGGTTTCTTTGGTCGAATAAACCTTCTGATTTCTGTTCGTCTGTCTGCTTTTCATATGTGCTCGTAGTGAAGCATATATTATATAGGTTATTTAAATTTGGCTCAATCGAAAAAGCTTCGATTATCTGCTCTCTATCTACTTCCCATCTACGAGTAATTTTAAGAAAGAAAAACAAAAAGAAGAACTTGCGTGACAAAAAACAATTCAATGTTAAATAATAATCGCAACAAGTTGCTGGAATTTGAAGCGATTAATGTTTTACATAATTGCACTAATTACAGCTGTTGTACACTGTAAATAATACAAAGTGTAACCCAGTGCTATTAGCACGCTATAACGACTGATTACGCGCCTATGTTGCATACTCGTACTATGTACGTGAATTGGACGGTTCTCAGCCATTCAATATAGCATAATGCTGTTGAAATTAATGAGTATGTGCTGAGAGCGCCACCGGCAGCGTTTATGCTTCCAGAGTGGCCTAAAGTGTGGTAAATATAATCGGTTTGCGGAAGTACAAGTGTCTTTTCAAGACATAATTAGCCACTTAGGGTGTATTTCCGTTTTGAAATGCAGTTTGAGAAGTTAGGCAAACGCATTGCAACACAAAGTGGCTAAGACGACGACGTCCTTGTGTGAATGAATGCAGGCAGGCATGCATGCATGCATGCATGCATGAATGAGTAAATGCCTTTGGTACGGTGCGTTGTGGTGCATTGCTGACTGATCTTTTAACTGGCTTGATGTGCTTGCTGCATAGAAAAAAAAATAAAAAAAACAAAAACAAAATGGGTTGGCTTGGATGGTTTGGCTTCACTTTGACACGTGTCTCTTGTGCTGTGAGAGAAGGTGCGACAATGGAGCACACATAGCCCCTTTCGACAGAGTGCCGCCGCTTGCGCAACTGCATCTTATTTTTGTCAATGCGTTTGACGCTGTTGTCCTCGTCAACGTCGTGTTAACTCAAGTGTTGCACGCTCCACGCGCTCATTCGCTCCGTTGCATATTGCAACAGCGCCAACAGCAACAAAATACAAAATAGGCTTCATCTTTCCAAGCTTGTCATCGTCATTGGTGCAATTTTTTCTTTCATTGACTATATGCATGCAAATTTGTACATGTTTCTCTGTTTGTTATATGAGACCACCCCATAGTTGTTACAATTCTGCAATCTCCATCCTACAGATCCGACCCTTTTTGATATGGTACTCTGTATTAACTTCTCACATAGTGCGAAAAGTGGTTTGGTGCATTTTTTAGCAAGCTTGTAATATAATGAAGTGGACCAGAGGGTACTCAAAGATCTCAAGAAGCATCTGTCCGGTTCTGTAAAAATAAGCTTCGGATTACTTTGTCCCTATAGATAAAGCTAATTTTTGCGCTGAATGTTTCTAGTTTAATACAGCAATATTGCATTCGGAAATGATGGAGTTGCATGGAGGCCATATTTAAGAGCTAACGGTAATTAGTTTCTTGATTTCCCTTAGGAACTTTACAATTATTCATAAGAGTTACAATTCTATACCCTTCTCATCACCCCCTGTAGCTGCCCATAAAATCCCATGATTCCCTTCTTAACAAGTATTTCCACAGTAATTTACATCGAATCGACTATAATAAAGTAGTTCCATATATGTAATCCATTCTAATTTTAAAGCGTTTAGAAAGTGTATCAAAGTTTCGGATTTACCATTGTGAACAACATCTTTTGTTTTTAGACTTTTTTGTGTGTAGGTGCTCACTCGCTCGCTCGTTTTTTCGTTTCGTTTACGTTTCCGGTTTGCTGCATTTCGTTCTGCACTTTTGATAATTAAAAGGCACATGAGTGCATTTGTTGTAATCATCAACCGCAACCCAAGCTTCATTACCACCATCGCCACACAGACATAGGTATATATACCTCATCTTAACGCATCCTCATTCTAAGCACTCCATGCAATGCGTTACCATTGACATTTGAGATGTTTCTTTGTGGTCTCAAAATGTATGTGCTTTTTTCTCTGCTGCTCCGATTTGTTTTTACTTCGGTACATTTTTTGGCTCGTGCTGGCCTGGAAAAAAAAACCTATTTTGAAGCACTCCACTCCTCGCTTCATCCTTTCAGCCGCTTGAGCATAAATGTCATCAACTTTAGCCTTAAGGTGTAAGCATTTGAAAATGAAAGAAAAGTCTGTGCTTTGGTTTCATAATAAGTTTTAGTTGGGTTTTAAATTAAATTTAAATCGTTTAAATTGTAAAAAAGTTTACAGAAATAAATTTGGAGCTTCTTGTTTCGAGGTGCAGACAATATGTGTTATAAATAAATTATATAGTTCTGAATATGATCGAATGATACAGTAGCTATTCCATAAGATTGAATATTTAGGCTATAGGTTTATTGAAAATTATTAAAAATCATAGGCCAATGTTTAAGATTGCACAGCAGAGTGGATGTATTAACATTCTAGCTTGTGATCCTGAAAGATTTACTGTTGGCTTTGATATAGCAACTGATGACCCCGACTTTATATCTCGAGTCTCTGATACTGCAACTAGTCACCCTGATGTAATAACTACTGACTTACTTGATAATTGCTGACTCCAACAAGATAAACGATAATTTCTATTTAATAACTGGTGATCCTTGTGGCCCTGAAACGATAATTGATGGTCTTGTTATAAATGGTTTTTTAATCAGCCAAGTTTTTTATTATGGTAACACTCAAAAAGTTCATCGAAAAGCCAATTACAAAGAATTCAGTAATTGGGTGCACTGTTGGAAGTTGATCCACTTGTCCACCGCAAGATTTTATTCAGTGATGATGGTCACTTTTGCCTCAGTGGCTTTGTCAATAAGCAAAATCCATCAGCTACTAACACTGATGGTAGTCTGGTGGCATCATCGTGCCGTACTTCATAAAAACGAAGAAAATGCCACATTCACAGTCAATGGCACCCAATATCGAGTCATGTTAAACGATTTGTTGTTTTCAAAAAAAGTGAACATGGTCAGAAAGGCCTTTGGATTCAACTGGATGGTGAAAATTGACATACTTCTGAAGCAACCATCAACTTATTGTGAGAAGTGTTTGACGACAATATAAACTTCAGAAACGGACCATATTACTGGCGCGAAAGATCGTCTATTGTGACACCGCTTGACTACTTTCTGTGGGTATATTTTAAATCGTTGGCTTATGCGGATAAGCCAGCAACGATTTCAGCCTTGGAAGCCAAATCGAGCGCACCATACGTGAGATATAGCCTGAAATGATTGAAAAACCCCATGTACTACAACTGTGTAACTGTTAAAAGACTTCATAGTTGGTAACTACAATATAACTGATGACCTTAACGCGATAGCGCATGCCGCAGATTTGTTAGCTGTTGACTTGCCGGAATAACTGGTACTTGACTTGAAACTGATTGTACTGAAAATGAGGACTCCGATAAGAAACGTGTGATTTTGATATGATACTGGTGACAGAAATGTGATTAATGGTGACCCCGACGTGTCATTGACAGTTAACTGAATAACATAATAACTAAGTGGTAAACATGCGCTAGTAAGATATTTTCTAAACAATTATTTTATGGACATCAACAAAAGATAAGCAAAATCTCTACACATATCTGGGACACATAATCTACGATTAATAAACGGCTAATCCCAAGTTGAATTTTTTCTCCAATTAACCTCAACACAAGCCGGATTTCAAAAAGCGCGCTTAAATTGCAATTGCGAAACACAACGAAATGAACTCATTACTTATGTGGAAAATGATGATGGGCGCGGCGGTAATCACCTGCGGCGGCGACGATGACGATGACGACGACGACGATGATTTCTATGCAACGTATATATCTATATACATATCTGTCGATGATGATGACGACGATATGGACGCTTGGGACTAAAGAATGATATGGCAAAGCTAATAATTGACGCCGCCGCAGCTATATTGAACGGCGCATGTGGAATAAGCTTACGCTGACAACGCGCATGCGCCAATAGCTTCATGTGCATCCGTCTCCATTGCGCAGCACTGGCACCAAGACAAAGCAAACGCATTGATTGCATTGCAATTGTGCTGCATGTCACGTTTTTGTGCAACGTCGGCGTCGTCGTCTTCGTCGATCAGCCTAGACGACAATGGGCAGTATAGTGGTGGACATTTTGGACAGACAAATAGGCAGCTGGCTGGTCTGTTGGTTGGTTGGTTGGATGTACGCCTGAAAATAGATGCGTTAGCGACAATTGAGCGCTAATTATCGCCAGCGCCTGCCTGCCTGCTAGCCAGCCTACATACTTGTACATATCTATGTAGCTATACATGCCTACTTTACTATCGTACATTCAAGTTGATGACCAACTGTCTAAACAAGCTGCCAAGTTGTTGCGTTTGTTTTTTTTTTGTCAGCTTATTGGCTTTGGCATTTCTTGGCTTGGCAGCGCATTTTTCACGCATTTAGTATTCCTGCATCTTGAATTTCAGTTGGATGCTTCTTTTTTTTTGTAAGCGACTTCTATCTGTTCTTGAAGTTGCCACGCCGACAGAAATTCCTATGAGGCGTGAATTGAATTCTGTACAATGTTGCATGGAAGACGTTCAGTAGCTGCGGCGGCGACGGCGACAGCAGATCCACAACAAAAGCAGCAATTACTGTGCTGCAATTGCTGCAACTAAAAGAAGCACAACACATCAGTTAACACATACGCAAAGCTTCATTGTAAGGCTAAGTCAATCTTGCTCAACTGAAGTCAAGTCAATTCGCGTTGATTGTGTGCAGCACATTTAACTACTTCATTTGTGCGCTAGCACATTCGTATATTTGATTTATTCGCTTCTTTGGAAGTTTTTAAGCTTTGTGCGAAATTCCTGGCGTGTGTTTTGACACTGGAGCAAGAAGTCAGAGATGTGTCAAAATCATTAGTGCGCAATTAATTTCTTTGAAATTGTATTACATATTCTCGCTTTACTAGAATTCTATCCGTACAATTTGAGCGGAATCGATTTCATTAAAATTATCCATTTTTCCACTTTCCGTAGTATTTAGCGATTTTATTTCACTGCACTTTGACAGCATGCATTTGAAACTACCATTTTTGAAAGAAATCAAATCGCTAAATACTTCTAAAAGTGACAAAGTGGATCATTTTAATGAAATGATTCGGTTCGGTTTCTAGAACAGGGATGCATAATTTTATGGAAATTAAAAATCCTTAACCGATTCGTATATACATCAACGCACTGCGAAAACCCCTAATGCTTGAGAGCTGATTTGTAAACAGTAGTTTCCAATTATGTTGAAAGTACTTAGGCGGAGTTTTAGAAAACTTCACCCATAAGTAAGCAAAAAGGGGAATCAAAGTATAAGGTACATTTTTTTTTTATCCGATTGTCTTCAAACTTGGTTTGTATACTCTACACTAAAAATAAATATATACGTGTTCCGCCGATTTTTGAAAATTTCATCCTGAAGGGATAAAGATTTAGTGGGCAAAAAACATTTTTTTTTTCAAGCGATCGTTTTCAAATTCTGATTATATAGTACTCTACACAGCAACTAAAAAAAAAACACGTATTTATTCGATTTGGAAAATTTCACCTAAAAAGGGGAATAGAGGGTCAAAGGTTATATGGGGAAAAACAATTTTTCATGCGACCGTTTTCAAACTAGGTTTCTACACTCTACACAGAAAATAATTAAACAAGTCTTTCGCCGATTTAAACAAATTGTATTTCCCAAGAGGGAAAAGATGTGAAAGGATATATGGGCAACTTTTTATTTAATCTGATCTCACCGTATACCCCACAAAATATATATGTATATCATTTTTATCAGCTTATCGACATGAGTTGATGTGTTCTTTTGAACATTCCACGCCCATTTTTTTTGGTGTAAATGGACTTATCAAGAATTAAGGGAACACTTTGCCTAATCCCTTTCCAAACTGAAGAGAACAAATTGGTGTATGACTATATATGGCTGCTTTAGCTTATGAACACCATAAAGCACCTCATCATCAGACATTTAGACCACCCTAATAAAAATTGTATATATTTTCCAACGACATTCAAGCAAATTCTGTGATGTATTAACAACTGCTGATGCATAAACTTCTAACGAACTGAAAGTCGAGAAAGATATAAACTTCAAAACCTGTTCAAAGATCTAGAGATATTTATCAAACAGGCAGGCACTAGCTGTTGTCGCTTAAATCGAAACTGAAGACAAATATTGTTCCATAACACAAAATTACGCATATATATATATATATATATATATATATATATATATATATATATGCGAGTATATATTTTAACACTTCATCAGTGGGAAATACTGCAAGTAAAAGTCAAAAGCGAAGAGTTTAGGTGGGCAGTATTTGCTGCCAGATTAAACGTTTGCATTGAGTGAATGGCATCAAAGTAAAGCACCGCCATCACTAACAAAAATCGCCACCGCCAACAACTTGGATCACTGCCACAAACTGAAGGCGACGGCGACGACTAGGACGGTGACGTAGATACACCATACGTTAATAAATGCAGGTGCCAATGAATGTTGATGCTGCTGTCTTGTGGCAGCTTTAAAACTTTGCAGTTATCTCTCATTGGCATTGGCGGCAGCAACAGCAAAACGCTTGCGGTCGTCCATCGGTGCAAGATCACAGAGAATCGATAGCGTTAGTGGACACCTCGCCAGCTTCAGCTCGTCTAGCTTATGGCCTGCTGCAGTCGACTCCACCTTTTTGTTGCAGCAGTTGTTGCTGCGCTTTCACTCTGCTAATTGACGCATTGATTTTTGCAAAGATTTTCATTATTATGTACCAAAAGTATCTTATAGATACATATATGCATATATGGCATCATTTACCCCTTTGCTTTAATAATTCAATTATGCTTATCTGCAATTTTTCATTTTGTAGCCTTATAAAAAATTAAGCAATTCATTTTGATTTAAATCACAGCACCCTAAACACAAACAATGCGAAATATTTAATCGCATTGTTTACAAATAGTCAAAGTTTTTTTTGCACATCTGTGTGTGTGTTTTTGTTGCTATTAAAATAATATGAATTTTATTTTTATTGTATCTATTAATAATCAGCACGCTTGCTGTTCATGCGGCAACACCTGCTCCACTTGACTCTCCAGCGTTTTGATTTCTATTTCAAGTTTCAGATACTATTTGATAATGTGAAGCGTTTCGGTTGCGCAGTGTGCATCAAGCAGCCGTGGCCGAGCGGTTAAGGCGTCTGACTAGAAATCAGATTCCCTCTGGGAGCGTAGGTTCGAATCCTACCGGCTGCGAATTTTTTTTTTAATATTTTTTTTTTATGCGTATTTTTAATTTTTATACGCTACACTATCAGCCTAATAAACAATTTATAGCCTAGTTTCGCTGGCTGCATTTAAAATGTTAATTAGGGTAGCCAGATGTCCCCGGAACATGCTTAATTTTTTTTTGCTTTTCTGTCCCCGTGATCCCGTTTTTATGAAGAAAGATGTAAAATATCTTAACTTTTTGACTAAACTACAGTTTATACCTTTTTTATTGAAATTCCGAGGAAAAAATTTGCAATATAAACAATATAGAATGCTGCAGTAGTATTTAGAATCATTTTTCTCGCATAGTTAAGCTGCGAACAACTGTTAAGGGTCAAAACTGAGAGAATTTTATATAAAAAGTCAAGAGGTCCACGAGAAGGCTATAGCTTATTTGCTTAAATGGACTGTTCTCTGTTTCTCTTTCTGATTTCAGAGTAAACATACATTTGATATAAAAATGTCTATTTTTGGAAAAAAAAAAAATTGTTAATTTTTGTTAATGTTTTGTTAAAATTGTTAATGTTTTCAAATGGCTTGATTTGCGACAAGATATTCCATTCAGATATTTCTGCATTAAGCATATATACTACTTAATATTATAAAAGCGAAAGTTTTTATGGATGTCTGGATGTTTGTTACTCCTTCACTCAATAACTACTGAATGGATTTTAATTAAATTTTACAATAATATAGCTTATATATCAGAATAACACATAGGCTATGAAGATTAAATGAAATCATTTATTTAATTAATTTAAAATAAACACAGCGCAAAAATTTTAACCATGTCTGCTGCTCTGAGTAGACGACAAAAAGCTGATAGCTACAAACTCGTCTAGCGACATGTGTTTGCCCTAAATGCTCATGTGTGCGGAACGATATAAGAGAGGCAGAGAATGAAAGAAACCCGTTGGCTTTATGGAAGTTAAAATTTTAGAATTTGGGTTCTAATGTAATTCAAAAAAAAAAAACATTTGTGTTTAAAAAGTATGCATGTATGTATATGCCGCTTATATGAATAAGTTCCAAAAATTGTTCCATAATTTTTTATATATAAAATGAAAATTTATATATTTAATATATACATATGAGAATAGGTCGTTAGGTATTTTGCATCCTCCTACCCCCACACTCTATTTTTTAATCGTGATTTTAGCATTTATGTATGAGCAGTTTTATTACCCGAGGGATCATGAAGAAGGGCGAAGTGGAGGAGTGGCGCAAGGAGAAGAGCAGCAACGCGCCCTTCTGCTAACTAGTAAAAAATATTTTGTTTCTTACGAAATCCCTTTTATACCATTCACACATAGTGTGAAATGGTATTATCAGTTTGCCTGAAAGTTTGTAACGTATTAAAGGAGCCATCGTAGACCCCATAAAGTATATATATTCCTGATCAGCTCGACGAGACGAATCGATCAAGCCATGTCCGTCTGTCTGTCCGTCTGTATGTTGTTGCGCATTTTCGGGGACCAATTTTTATGCTATCCAGTTGGAATTTTGCACATATACTTCTTTTTATTGTAATTTAATATAGTATCAGGATTGACCTGCCACGCCCACTATTTGGGGTAGCTCCCATACAAACCTATGGTCCACTTTTGACTTTTTGTAAGAAAAACTCTTTTATTAAAGTCAATATTCGGTTGAAATGCGATATGGTGCCTTTTAAGAGACAGCCGCTATACATACATAGACAATTTTGCGTGGCCCGCCTAGTTTTGAGGTAGCCCCCATACAAACCCACCGTGCAATTTTGTGGTTTTTTTATGAAAAAATCCTTCATTTAGATCAATAATAGCTTGCAATTTGATTGTGTGGATTTTAATGGACAACCGTTTCATATGCATATACAAATGGGCGTGTCCCGCCCACTTTTTGAGGTAATCCCATATAAACCAACAGTTCACTTTTATGCATTTGTATGTAAAACGTCAATATCAACTTGAAATTCGATATGGTGGCCTCTTACACATCTACTACATCGCTTCATACACATCTACTAGTGAGCGTGTACCACCCCATATTTAAACGCCCATTTTTATGTATTACAATACTATTTAAAGTTTCGTGTGAATGGTATTAGAGCTTCGGTTCAACCGAAGTTAACGTTTTTTCTTGTTTTTTCTTTTTTTTAATTGTTCAACTCTATAAATTTACCACTTGGTTCGCATTCGGAGAACATCTTAATATTCATATTTATGTATGTATACTACGATATGTAAATATATAAGTATTTCATTATATCGTTCTATACATAATTTGTTTCCTTTAATAAAATACTAAAAATACAATTTTTTACCACTTAATTTTGAGTATTCTTTTTTAAATTGTTAAATTTTTGAATGCCACAAACTTGCAGTTTAAAGAGTTCAATACCATTTGTTCCACCAAATGTTCTCAACATTTTGTCAAAATTTACAAATTAACGAAAAACATCGACGAATCTTTCTGCAGATTTTTTACAATAAAATAGAAATTACTTGAAAGGGTCTCAACTTAAAAATTTGTATATATTTACCCGCAAAAGTGTGCGCTTCTCTGAACTGCATTTGATTTGCTACTTGCAATGTTTTACAATTGTAATATTCGCGCAATAAAAGTATTACGACAATCAGCAACAAGAACATATTCACAATGAATAAAATAATGGACAACTTCAAAGAACTTCCTTCATACATCATTTGCAAATATCTCTTTGAGTTTCTAAAGTTTTGGGAGATATATAATTAGTGCAAAAATGGATAAATTCTACTGCAGTTTATCTACAGAGTGCACCATTTTATCAATATACCGATTTTCAAATCCGCATAAATTGTTCGCAAGTGATTTCGTTAAAATTTTTCATATTTCACTTTCGGAAGAAATTGGCGATTCGTATTGGTATGAAATTGGCACTATCTTGTAAATGAAAATACCGAAATTCTTCTGAAAGTGAAATATGAACCATTTTTTCAAAACACTTCCGTACAATTTATTCGGATTTGAAAACCGAAACACAGCGCTATATCTAAAGTACCTTTTTATCTGTTTTTTTTTTTTGTATTTAAACTTTTAATTCTTTTCTGTAAAATATATTATTTATAGTAAAATCTACTGACAGTAGACAGATAACTGCAGAAAATTCAACTAGATTGTAAATTAAGTCTTGATATACTTTAAAATTCTAAAATTTTTTTACACGACTGCTCCAAGGAGAGTTATGTTTTTTTTGTTTAGTGTATTAATGACTTGATAAGTTTAAACATATGTGGTCTCGTTATATTCGTCTTAGCGTTTAACTCGCAAACCGTGAAGGTAATTGAATTTCGTATTGAATTTTCTCAGACGGTTTTGGTTTAACATGAGTCCATTCCGTATGACAGAGCAATGAACTGGAAAAATGTTTATTTAAGACATTCCTAGTATGTTCCATTAATACTCTTACTGCCTGCTTTAATAGTTCGTCGATCAACTCGTTAACATCAAATCCCTGATGAGTTCCATTTCTGTATATTCGATTTCCAAAACTAATTTTCCCTTTCGGAATATCAAAATGTAGAGAAGCTTAATAATCTATAATAGATTACATGTTCACCATATCAACTGATGATAGTACGTGTGAAGTTTACTGAAGCTTTGGCAATAACTAGTGATTTTTTTTTTTTTTTGTCAGCATGCGCTTTATAAATTATTAAAACATTAATACTATAGTAAAATCATTGAATGAGTTTTTGTTTTTCGATTTTTTTCTCTTTTAATAATTGAAAAGCAGCACGTGTAATATTTTTATACATTGTACTTATACAGTGAAACGATATATTAAGTTCTTTCAAAGGTATGTGACAGCCAAAAGAAGGATTATCTCATCGAATATAGTTAAACAATTCTTGTTTAGTGACATAAATCTATACACAAAATACAGCAACATACACATATTCCAGTTATTCGGCTGCACCGGTGCTGCACTAGCAATTTCTCCCAATAGTGACCACTAATTCTCAGCCTAACTACGTTCCATGCATTTGCCTAACGAATTTAACATAGGTATTTCGCTAACTAAGAGCTAACGACCAGTAGTTAGTTACTTGATTAAAAACTTACCACACTTACAAGTTTTTGTGTGAGCAACTATTTTTCTTACTTACAATTATAGAAGCAAACAATTTTGTGTGAATGGATTATACATCAATTATATCACTAGAGAATATATGTAGCTCCCATACAAGTTTATGTTTCAAATAAAGGCCCTTAGACTAGATAGAGCGCATTACGCAATCAAGCATACTCGTCTTTCTTTTTGTTTGTTTTTTTGTATTGTTAAATTTTTTTTTACGTATAAATATAATTAACATGAGACGCGTGAAGCATTTCGCATTATAAAAAGCGAATGACTGGACAGACAATCAGTCACAAAGGCGGCTGAGTTTGGTGCAAAATATTTGCAAATCACCACCCAACAACTGAAGCGACAGCAATTGCAAAAAACCGTGTATATATAGAGAAAATATATAGAGCTATACTCGTAGATATTGGAAAACCTACCACAAACGCTTTTCATGAAACGTTCAGTCACCACCACCACCACCACCACCAACCGGCGCAGTGCTTAACATATTCATTAGTTACGCCAGACTTTTGCCGGGTTGAATGCACGTTTCGACGTTGAGGACGGCGACAATGATTCGAACTCTATGTCCAGCATAGAATGTATCTATCTAAAATATATGCAAACCATGCGATGAGCCTGTACTGCATCGAGAGTGCAGCAAAAACTATGAAGCGGTCCTCGTCGTGTGCATAAATTAATGAAATTAATGAAAAATAAATGACGTCGTCGCGCTTTTCAGAATGCATTTTAATTGAGCAGCTTTGAGTTAAACAAATTGGAGTACGTTATATAGGCATGTCCTCGTATAAAAGAATATTGCTATTTAGCTGTAGAGAATCTGATAATTATATATAAACTTAGTTAACTAGAATGATCCTAATTTGAATTAGATTTAATAAAGTGTTAAGCAGTAGCAGCAAATCAAACTGCATGAACTGAATTTAGAACTTACTTTTTATATGCATATATAGATAATTAAGTTAAGCTTAAAATATAGATCTGTACGTACATAATAGACTGCATAAGTATAAACATTGATGGAGCAGCCAATTAATGAAGTTGCTTGTCTTTCACATGAGTATGCATACTACTAGCGTCGAGGTCTGCACACAAGCCAAGTAGCAACTGTCGATCGATTGAACGAATCTGTTTATTTAAAATAAGAAAAACTTTAACTTCGATGGAACCGAAGTTTTAATATACTGCACACTGGGGTTTTTCGTTCGGCAACGCTAGTGTTTCAATTTTTGACGGTTTTAGATGGTTGTGAATATGTTGCGCATGAAATAATATGAAGTAATTAAGTTTAAATTTAAAAAGTTTTGGAATTAAACCTAGGTTTAGTCTGGAATCTTAGGCAGCGCGTCGCACAGTTGAGCTATCGATGCCTCGATTTTATGCCACGCATAGAATAAGCAACGCAAAAAACAGACATTTACATTAAATCATTCTGCCGCGCAATTAAGAAATAATATTTAAAAACTATATGTGAATTATAAGTGCTATTAAGTTTTAGTTGTATGGGCGCTACACATTCCATTTGTTAAATCGCGATATTGGTGATACTTGTATTGCTTAGCGGTATAAAAAGTCTGCATACCAACTTTCAAAAAAATATTTAAAAAATAGCCGAAAAAAGGCTTTGATAAACTTACAGACAGACGGACAAACGGACGGGCACATGGTTAGTTCGATTCGTCTCATTGTGCTGATCAGAAATATATACATATATACTTTATATGGTCTCCAATGCTTCTTTCACTGCGTAACAAACTCTATGTCCAAATTCTAATACTATTCACACTTTGTGTGAAGCGTATAAAAAAGCAAATTTCAATTGAAGCAGTAGTCTGTTCTGAATCGTTGCACGTTTGCGCTTCAATGACAAAGGTCATTGCTGCAGACGCTTGAATGTTCATTTTGATCATTTAGAAAAGAAAAAAAAAATTATAGACTGTAGGACGGCGTATCTGTTATAGAAAGTATAGAACAATTGATTTCATTGTTATTAAATGAATACTCTATACATTTGATAATAATTTGAAATTTAAACGATTTTCGACATTGTTGTAGAAATTTACACACTAGTTAGTTCGTATAGAATAGATTCGTAAGATCAAACCAACCATATTGCTGATCGTAAAATTCCTAATTACTCTAAATTTTGATGATTGTGAACAAAAAATGCCAAAGGTGAAAACCCCAACGATTTAGGCTGTCAGCAAGCCGTGATATTGCACGGGCGTGAAACGATTTCTGCAATAGAGCTAATATTTTTCGGCTTGAGTCTCAGGTGGTACTAACCGGTTGAAATAAAATGTTTGCCAGAAGCATAGCTTTATCTCAGGTCAAAAACTTCAATAACGTTAATGGTTTTTTACTAATAAATTTGTAAGAAGTAAAACCTGAACACAGAAGTCACAATTGTTGATGCATTATTTTCTCTATTATTAACTAAGGGCTTCTTCCCATTAGTTTGAGAAGAATGAGCCGGAAGTGTTTCAACATGATTTTTAGAAAGGATATCTGTCATCATTTTTAAAAATCATGTGGAAACACTTCCGGCTCATTCTACTCAAACTAATGAGTCTATATGAAGTTGCAATGCCTGTTAGTTTTTCTGGTTTGGTATGATTTTCCATTGTTCTGTAAAGTTTTCACAGTGTATCATTGCGGTAAATATTTGAGTTATTGTCTTGTATCTACCATTCGGCAGTTCTTTTAAAACTTATGGTGAGACGGAAGGTTCATTTGCTATGGTGATTCCAGATAAATTTTTGATTTTTTCAGCATACAATAAATTTTTCCTTTAAAACGGGTGAAATAACTCACCAAGATGTTCAGCAATTGGCTTCATTATTATCATATCTGAACCACAATCTATTGCTATTGGGATGAAAATGTGGAGTAGGTTGAGCAAACAATTATATTGCTTTCCAGAGTGATAAGTCTGTTGCTTTGATAGGAGCTATATATAATCTATGGTATGAAAATATATAATCTATGGTATCTCCAATGCCATTTTCTAAGTGTTAAAAACTTCATGATACATTCTTGATACTACAAAGAGTAGTATTTGTAGTGAAGTAGCAGTATTCAAATTACGTATGTATTTTTAATGACGAAACCTGAAAAAATGCATAAAATCCAAGAGAAAAATTTGCACTTATAAAACTGCCCACTTGCAACACATCTAGCGTAAAAATTTCTATGCAAAAATTTATGACTACAAATTATGCACATATATTTTTTTATGTATATACATTAAATAAACATTATTTTTTAATGACTACATCAAAATAATTAACTATCAGAACGCCCATTAATTCAATTACATGCAAGAACGATATGAAAAAGAAGCAAGTGTTCAGGGAAAGCGCAGAGCAAAAAAAAAAAAATGGAAAACTATTTTCTCACACATAAAACCGATAAAAAGTGTAAAAAAGTAACAAATTAAATAAAAATGCAATAACTAATTGCTGCAATTAATTTATTAAATTGCATTTGCCACATTTTTCTGTCAACTTTTTCTGTCAATTTTGTTTTTTACTTTTTTACTATACTGAATACATGTAGTATCTGCTAGTCTATATGAGCATTATATGTTTTGCGGTTTCTCCCACCGCGGGGGTCGAAAACTTTATCAACGAAAGAAACGCACGCGTTGCGTATTAAAAATAAATGCAGCACTTAGAGCGAGCGTATGTTGGAAGGTATAAAAAAAAAAAAATACAAATTTAAAAATAAAATAATATCAAACGTGAAAAATGCAGTAGTCATTGTATCGGCAGCCAACAACGCGAAAGGTGTAGGCCATTTTAAGTTAAATAAAGTATAAAAGATACAGCAAAATCACTTTACTCGTGCCTGCACAGCACAACACAGCACAGCACAGCAGCCGATGTAGAGAGCCAGCCAGCTCCATCGAACGTCATTCTCCACCACCACCACCACCACCACCAACGACATCGTCATCTTTTTTTTATACACTAATATACTGCATAAAAATAAAAATAGCAAAAAACTGCACAACTGTACTTAGTGGTGCCCGAGTGCTGGCTGGTCGGGACTGGCGCACGACTTGCTCATTCGATTATTACTCTTTACGATCATTGTATACAAGTAACGAGACAAAAGTTCATCAATTGCAATTTTATATACTATAAGACTTCTGTCAATGGCTCTATTGAAGACAATGTTACTGAATGGAGATAGTGCATTGTCAACTGATTTCAGTACGTCTGACTTTTTCTGTGTCTACATTTCACAGATATTTAGTTTTAATAGTTCAAATAGTGCACCCAGAATAACTAAAAACTAATATACACCAAAAAGTTTGTACTATTATCACAGATGTATGTTTTAAAGAATAATAGAACACAAAAAATTAAAAAAATGTTCTTGACTGATGTAGTATCTAGCATGGAACATAAAAATGGAAGAATCCAAACATTTGAATTCGGTTAGTAAAAACTACCACATTTGCAAGTGGTTTTTAAACACTTGTAAAACTTAGAGCCTCCAAAAACTTCGAAACAGGAGCACCAACTTATTTTCTTCTACCTCTCGGCGTTACTTCTTAAATAAATATTTTACATTGTTTAACTAAATGCATGATGTAAGCAGAATGGTGCAAGCAAATACATTATCTGGCGTAACAAAGATATCTCTTTCGCCTCGAAATCTACAAATTTTTTATATATAAAACTAATTTCTGTAAATGAAATTTAGAGACATTTGAAGCGAAAGTGATTTCTATGTCACGCCCAAATTTGTTTACACTTTTTAAGTTTTGATTAAGTTATTATACCGATCGATAAGAAGTGAATATGTACTTATACAAGTATTTTAAAGAACTCTACGCTCTTACCTTATAATTGTCGTTGATCGTTGAGGACTTTGTTGCGCGCTCATTCACTCACTTCACTTCAGTTCAGTTCAGTTCACTTAACTCGATTCGAGAGTAAGACGAAGCAAGTTGGCCCAAGATACTTTTTTTTTGTACAAAACACTTCGTGCCACTGCATCTTCCCTGTTCCGCTGCCATACTTTATCCATCCCTAAGAGCACAAGTTCTTGGCACGTTTTCGTTATATTTACCCAATTCTGAACGTTCGCGAATTCTTGTATCTGAAAAAAAAAAAAGATGACTATAGAACTGGTTTGGCTTTGCTAACTTTGAATAATGTGTTAATGCGTTTAAGTACATAATCGAATTGTTGCCGCAATATGTGATTATAAGTTTAAGTACATATCGTGCATTTATTGGGTTAGTCTGCTTGTGTATAGTCTGAGCAGAGTATTTTAGTTTTATGTGCTTAGATCGAAATTTAACTTTCATAAATTGTAGCTTTTAAATTAAATTGTTAAAAGTAATATGTATAACAGTGGATGGAGTGTAGAAATGAAGGTCAATATCGTAGGTAGGTAGTTAGGTATATATTGACATGATAGTATATATGTTGAGTATATATGAAAATCCAAAGGGTTTTCTCTATATTATACATACCATATGATAAATTTTGACATAAACTTGATTTAGTAAATTATGAAAATCTACATACTACCGCGTGTTGCTGAAAATAGTAATAAACACAGTTGTTTTAACTATTCACACCTTACAAACATGTTTGATGTTTCAAACTGAACATATTTCTAAGTGTTACTTGTACATAACTACAGGAACTTTATTAAACACAATATAGAATTATAAACATAGTACATGTATGTAATTATAAAAATTATCATATTCATATTTTGTAGCCAACTTGAATCTACTAGACATCGAAATGAGCCAAGCTTGGCCACCGCTGGATTGTCGAGGGAAAATGTTGAGCCCGGAAGAAGATTGTGATGTAAAACAGCTTTGAGCCAATTTATTGAACCTAACCAAGCTTATTAGCAAAAAGCAAGCCTATTAGTTTGGAAAATTTCACTTTTGAACTAGAAATCGGACTTACATTTCGGTACAAGATTTTAATTTCACTACGCATCGAAACTGATTCGGCTCAAAATTGATTTGCAACCTGTGTTTTAAAAACCCGTCAAAACTGTGCTTCTTAAAGCTCTATTTCTCTCTCTATCTCTCTCTCTCTCTCTCTCCGACATGCTGTTATGGAAGGGCGTTGAGATATCCGCCGAAGCCATGCGCTATAGAGATCATAGTGATAAGTGGGCTAGCAGTGACGAAGAAAAGCCAAACGTTTTTGCAGCTCATCTCAGCAATGTTTTCCAGTCATCAACGCCACCAACGGTTTCGTTCTTCTCTCATATACGGCTAGGAACTATTCAAAACGTCACGAAATTTTTACACATAAAGTTAAAAACGCGTCCTAAAAAACTTGCTAAATCTCAAAAAGGCTGATTTGCTTTCTTCTTACATGTTCTTGGAACATCTGAAGCCCGCTTTAATGTATATTACAACATTATTTAATGCAATGCTGAAATGCAGCCACTTGTCAAGCCATTGGAAGAAATCGATAATAGTCATGATACCTCAATAACGAAACCTTACAACAGCTCGAAAACTCAGACGGCTTTATACAGACGCATAATAAGTCTACTTTCCTGCCTAGTGAAGCTCTTTGCAAAGATTTCTCTTTCCAAAATCAATGCATATACACAAGATCTTATTCTCTCTCACAAATTTCGATTTTGCAGATAAGTAGCATGGTACCAATTTTTCGATCGAATATAGCGCGCTGTACTTAAATTGCTCACAATTCTCGAGAAGTTGTTGGCTAACTGGAGAATAAAAGCAAAAAAACGAGCACGTTATATTCACACTCAACAGAAAAACTTGCCCATTAGAATATATAGGCAAATGAAGTCATGCATCTCGACATATATGTTGGGAGGTGGGAAATCCACAAAAGAACAAAAAAAAAAACATTGAAAAAACAAGACGATACCTTCTTATATACTACTAATTTTGCATGCTACTTTGTTTTCCTACCCGGGTTCTGCCAATAAATATAAATTCTATGTACTTAGAATACTCTAACGAAACCATCAGTAGCCCCGGAATGAATATACTAGTTTCATAGCATATTTTCCAAACAAATCATTAGGTGTTGAGTATAAAGATTATTGGTCATAGACTTTTAATTTCTCTGAGCATATTTGCGACACTAAGACAAAAGCTATCTTTAAACCATCAATAGTACCAGTATAGGTTTAGCATAGACTGCAATGAATATGCAGTTCTACAAAATTTACTGAAATTTCGAGCTGTGAATAAGAATTTGGTGGAAAGTATATCACGGTAGCCATAAATTACTGATCGGAAATGAGATTTCTTCAGGCGAAGTGCCATAAAAAACTACGATCTTTTCGGTGTGTAGCTCAATAAATAGCAGCTTAAGCAGCGCCTCTTCAGTGAATCTTTACATATTTTATTAACTTAACTGAAACAACATGACAATTACTACTAAATAACTACACACTCCAGATAAATGCAGCTTCCTGTAGCATAATTATTGATTTTCTTGCATCGTTGCTCTAATGAATTTTAAATGCCAACAATTGTTAATTGTTTTCCAGAGCCATTTCGCAAAACACTTGCCACGTACTTTCAGCCAGCAATACCTTCTATAATTTCACATTCCAATTCTGGGAACATAAATTTTATGTAAGCAACAAATTCTAACAAATGTAATGGTTGATAATAACAGCAAATTCTAATCAATAGCGCATGAATCACATGGCTTTCGCATCCCAGCGCAAAAAATTGAAATACGCCCAGTTCGGTAGAAGAAATATGTGCATACATAATAGTGCTCGAATTCTAAATCTATACAGTAGCAGTTATAATATATTCAAGTTGCACTGCATTTATAAAGCAAGATTTACAATTAGAAAATCGCTAGCCAACTTCCAAACTGGACGCATGCGTGCGTGCGTGCGTGCGTGCATTGCGACCAATGCCTAGACCATTGGAATAACTAATCCAAGTAAACTGGGTGTCATATTTCAGCATTTACAGCTGTCAAAGGAAAAATAATAAAGAAGAAAAAGCTATGTGTAGATACATTTGGGTTTGGTTTGTATTCAATTTGAATTGCATTCGTTGGTATACACGCACGGTTGGTCAACTGGTGTCCGTTGCAAGCACAGCAAGTTGGTCGTTGACTACTCTAAGTACCACCACAGGAACTATAAATGTGTATCTAGATACAAGTACCCGCAGCGCTTCACAATTAATTTTCGCACAGCGGTAGCGAAGGAACTACACTTCAATTGCATTTCGGTAGCCAACATTTGCTGCATATGCTGTGTGCGGCGGTCGATTCCTATGTCCAAAAGGCAGAATTTATGCAAATGCATTTACTTGCTAGAGAGCTCTTACCTCTCATCTCTCTCTCTCTCTCTGCAGGCTAGCTGGCTTGCAGCGACAAAAGACTGCACATGCATATTTCTATTACATTCGAGTTTCTGTCGCTCTTAGTTAGTTTGTCTGCCTGTCTGTCTGTCTGTCTGTTCACTTGTCTGTGATTTATTTTCGCTTTTAGTGTCTTTTATTTTATGATTTATTTTGTAGTGCATCGCATTGCATCGCATAGGATCGCTTTATGCTAGCTCTGCACTATCGATTTCCCTGAAAAGCTGCTCTAGATTTGCCACGATTTATCATCTCTTTTGCGTTGTGCATATCTCGTTGATCAAAATTAAGTGATTTTAATGATGAAATTTATTGGCGTATTTATTTGTACAAGGCATGGTTGAGCAACAAAAAAGAAAAAGAAAAAGAAAAAACAAAACAAACGCCTTAAGGATATATTGAGATAGATTTATTGAGTCGCTGAAATAATGCGGAAAGTTGGCTGTAGTTCGTATTTATTTTAAATAATTTTATTAATGCATTCTTTTTGTATGGCTTTGAAGACACAAACTGATCAGTTCTATTGAATTTAAATCTAAATTCTACTTGGCAGTGAATTGCAGCTTTGTTAGCAAGAATGTCCTTGACAGAAATACTGTATGCACATAGGATTTATCAAAGAAAATTATTGAAAAGAATAAAATTAATCCAAAGAATCAGAAGTTATTAGTTTCAGTGAGAACAAAAAGTGTTGCGAAACAATAGGAAACGTTAACTTTTGTAGAACCTAGGGCATAGGTTCTCTTCACCCGTTTCTTGAAAATTCAGTTAAATGCTATGAAAACTAATTAATATATATAAATCTTCCGTTCATAAAGTCACCATATCGAATTTTTTGATGATATTAAGTGAGAATGTTCATGGAAAACCTGCAAGAGAACGAATGACATGCATGGCAAGGCAATTTTTATATACGATCAGCTTAAAATTACAAAAAAAATATCCATATTTATTTTCAGTTCGATGTCTTAAAAATTGAAAGACTACTTTGAATACATAGCGAGCTGATGAAGAGAGAGAATGAGAGGATGAGAGAGAGAGAGAGAGAGAAACAGAAGGAATGTAATCATTTAAAATTTTAAATTAAATTTATTGTTTTTTGCTGGTTCTTCTGATGTGCCCTCTTTTTCCCTTTCTCTCATTACCATCTTTCTTACTGATATTCAATTTTTAAGCCAGTCATAAAAAGCTTCGCTATAAAAATTTAAAATTATGTGCTATTTGGCTTCTTAAACTTCAATAATAACTATTTTGTGAAATTTAACGAAATTTTGATTGAATTTTTTTTTGTATCAAACTATATACAAAATTCTGTTTAATAATGGGCTTTTTAGTTGTTATTTTGAGATTCTACAAAGCCAAACTGAAGACAATTGCTTTGGAACTAAACACGGAACCATATGAGCAGTTTTGTTTGATATCTTTTCCACTTTTGATTTGCATCTCATTAATTTTTACCATAAACAAATAGTGTATCATAATGTACAGCAATGAAAATGGCAAAGCAGAAAATATTTTTGCAGTTTATTTCGTTTTTCATCTTGATTTCTTATTATTATCTCCTAAAATATTTTGTTTGAATATTTCTGTGACAGTTTTATACTTTATTTGACCTCATACCTTCCTTCAATACAATACTTTTCTCCATAACCATTCACAGCGTTTTTGGATCAATCTTTACATTGAGCGTTTATTTACATATATATCAAATCAGACGCTCCTACATCCGTTAATAAATCTCTCACAACCAAATTATGTCAAACGACAAGAATTATGATAGTTTTATTAAACCAAACGTTCGAACGAGTGCACGAACGATCGGACTGTCGGTCGGTCGGTCAACCGATCGATCGATCGATCGATAGATCGAATATGTTATGTATTTTTTTTTTTTTTTTGCATGTCGTGCGTGTTTAACTATGTATAACAACTGTCAGATGGTCAAATTTATATGCGAGGCGTGACTAAACTTTTGAGTATACCAAAGTGGTGGATCAGACCAAATGTCCGAGCAAACTACACGTGGCGTTGATCCAAAATTAGTCGTCGTTGTTATCGCCGTCGAAATAAAAGCAAAAAACCAATAAAACATTAGAACGACAACTGCATATTGATGACTTTTAAGTCAATATAAACTGCATGCATGCAAAACCATGCAACCAGCTGCCATGGTGCGGTGCTGTTGTAGCCGCTTATGGGGTCAATGTCAATATTGTTATTATTTCGGTGAGCATTAAAATTGTATGGTATAATAGCTGTAGTACGTACTGTCTAGGCCCACTACTCACCATTATTTGACTGCAAAAATTGTACGAACTTTACATGAGGTCGCCGTACGACGTTGCTGATTCGCTTGAACAAAGCCAACGTAAATGGAATTCTAAATGGTTATTAACGCTTTGCCAATAGTTGCTATAAAACGCTTGTGTAAAAGTATTCGCTTGCACAGTTACGTATTCCCGACATCTACGTAAAGATGAAGCACCAGCAAGTCAGCGCTTTAGTTTTAGTCGCCGCCTGTGCGCTCTTCGCGTCGTCCGTTTGTGGCGCTGATGTCGGCTCCTTGCGCTATAATCGTCCATCGCGTTTAATTTCACGTTTTCAGCGTCAACAATTGAATCCTACACCATATCCTGCTGCTGGTTTTCGTCCAGATCGTCAGTTTCCGCTGCCGGAGAGCGATAGTGATGAAGCAACGCTCGCCGTGCCACAAACTGATAACTCTGATGAAAGTGTTGTGAATAGCTTTGAACAGGTGGCACGTCCTGACTTGACTTATGGTGCACCAGTTACAGCGGCAACTGCAGCGCGTCTGCGTCAATTTGCAGCACGTCAGCAGCAACAACAGTTCACACCACAACAAACCTATGCTGCACCACAATTCGCATATGCCGCACCAGAACAGCAACCTGAAGCCAGCTCTGCGCGTCTGCGTCAATTTGCAGCACGTCAGCAGCAGCAGCAGCAGCAGCAACAGTTTGTGCCACAACAAACCTATGCTGCACCACAATTAGCGTATGCTGCACCACAAGCGCAGCCTGCACGTCTTACCGCTGAAGCTCCAAAACCTGCACGCCTTAGCGCTGATCCGGAAGACCGCGAGGAGTTGGATATTGATGATGCCGCTGAGAATGTTGATGTAACACCCAAGAACACTGTTGTTGCTGCTCCTGCGCCGCCACAACAAACCACTGTCGCCTATTTCCCCGCCGGTGCTGTTAGCTTTGTTCATCCGTTTGCTGCTGCCACTGGCACCTATGTACAGCCCGCTGCAGCTGCTCCTGCTGCAACAAAATTGCCTGCTCAGACCGCTGCATATGTGGCCGCTGCTCCCCTTACTGCTGTCGCTCCCGCTGCTTATGCACAGACACAATTCTATGCAGCTTCGCCGTTTTTACAGCCTCAAATCGCCGCTTATGCTGCTACTGCTCCTGCACAGCTTAATGCCTGGTAAAATAGAGGAAAAAAAGCCACCATCAGTTTCGATTTGAGTTTATTTTTTGTGTTATTATATTTTTGTTTTTATTGCCTCTTAAAAGAATAAATTTATCTGTTATCTTTTACATTGCAACATTTTTTACTAAAAAATGGAGAAGATTCACTTTGAAGATTAGCTAACCTTGTTCCGATGCAGCTTCTATTGATTCTATACATCAATTTTATGGTTATTTAAGTTAAAAGAATAAATTCTGGAAGTGCAGCCACACAATATGTTACCCTCTCATACATATGTAAATGTAACATATAAAAAGAAGATCTCCAATGTTTTTCAAATTCAATATAACCTCACATCCATACATGAAAGTAAACTAAAAAAGGAAGATCTGCAATGTTCTACAAATCAATGATTCTTCAAGAAACATGTTGGAAGTGTAATTAAAAACATTCAACATAAAAGAAGATCTCCAATATTTTAAATTTTTTATTTGTTTATTTTTTTTTTTTGTGTGTCAAATTAAACATATCAAAACTCAACTTAGCAAACAAGCTCACACATACACAAATAAATCTACACAAAAAATAGATTATCGAACGAAAGCTAAAGAGAACCATGGAAGAATTTGACGAATCGGTGCCCGAATTTCTTAAAGAATTGAAAAAAAGTTTCAATAATTTCAGAGAGCTTTTGGATGAAACCCAAAAGTTTAACAAAGAGATGTTTGCAATAATAATGGAACCCACGAGTGAAATGGAACGCGCAATATTGCGTTATACATTCAAGCCCATAGTTGACAGCCTCACGAAAAAGGCGGAGACAGATTTATTCAAAATTGTGCGTCAGACTCTTGGTATGCTGCACAATTTCGAGATAAGCGACAATGTAACTAAAGCAGAAATTGAATTGGACATTCTCGAATCGTTCTCAATACTGCTGTCAAATTAGCAGTATCAAATGAAACCAAAAGAGGGCAAAAATGGACCCTCTTACTGCAATCGATAGATTGCGAAGCGATTACAACATTACTAACATTTATGTATATATTTTTTTTAACTGCATTTTTGCATTTTATGAAACCCAAAAACAAATTGTAAATTAGAAGATTTTACTAAATATACAAAGAATTTACCAAATACCCGGATTTTCTCCATCAACTGCTCATAGCCGTGGTTAGGTCAATCCTGGTTGGCACTAAATGCACTTAAGTAAATACATAGGATACAAATAAGTTCAAAACACTCGGACACATATGGATACTCTAACTCCAGGAGACTCTCCCATCCACTACGAATTATTGTACCCCGGTTAGAATCTTCAATAAACAATACGTTCTTTTAAACCATTCTACGTCGCAATGGGATACCCTACGACATCATAAAGGTAACGCCATCAATTACTTTGATGACGGCTCAAAACTCGACGGACGATTGGGAGGAGGTATCTGCTTCCGAGACCTGACCATTAGAGAATCCTTTAGAGTATTGTAGTGTCTATCAAGCAGCAGTGCAACCAAGAGCAAGTGTCAGACAGCTCGCAAAGCGCTGTCTTAACGAGATGGCAGATTATTACATGATCCACATCATCTGAGTGCCTGGACAGCGAAACATAAATCGAAATTGTGGTGCAGATAAGCTGGCCAGAGAGGCAACCACTGCCGAGAACGAACCGTTCAGCGAACTACAGAACACTTGTAAAACCCCTAGACCGATCTGGTCGAACTGCAGCCTTAAAAAAGTCACAGATCTCCATTTTGGCTGCCTTTACGAGTCACTGTCGCATAGGGGGATAGGTCACTAGATTAGTAGTTAATTTCCAAGATTTCTGCAGAAATAGTGAGAATGTCGAAGAGGAGAAAGATACTAGCTCTGATTGGGAGTCCCTTCTTAGATCTTACAGAGATAACTAACAGGTGGCATTCCATCTCCATAATCGTTTTCATCGCTGACTTTTTTCGTTTGAAAACGATTGTAAGTTGTACGGCATCGCTGAATTCTCTCTGATCCAAATCTTTCGTCAAGTTGATGCAGTATATGGCCACATCTATTGTCTTAAACTGCAATACGCCAAAAATCAATTAATGGAGCTGTGGAGCTTCAGTCTAGCCCACCAGAAGGCTTCATTCTGAGGAGCTTCATCTGAGTTTGTTGCAACAGCGAATTTTCAACCACTAAACGTATGTCAAATCATTGCAAGAGAAAATTATTTGAGTAATGCATCTAACGGATTCAAGTCATTATTAAAAATTATGCATACAAATCTTGCCGTCATGCTGCAATTAAATCAGGAAAATTATGTAGAAAATGCGTAATCAGGCAACGTTAATTACGACATTAATTTCTTTCAAAGTAAAAACTATATGCAACACGCGCCAAAGCCATGCAATGTCGTCTATAGAGATTGAAAATTTTCACTATGCAATACGTGCGCTGTCATTTGACATGAAAAGGAATGATTAGCATTTTCCAGACACGCAGTTTTTCATCTCATCTAGGATGCAAACATGGTATAGCTAATTAAACAAAAAGCCTATGCACATTAGCCTCGAAGAATGTGATTGAGGGATAGTTTATTTTTCTTAATGTATCTACAAGCAGCGCTGCCGAGCGTTAATCCGCGCCCGGGACTAATAAATTACGGATCCCGGTAATATGAAAATCATTTCAGGAAAATTAACATACAAATGCAATTCCATTGATATCGGGCCCCTAAGAAAAAAACACTGCCCTGGTGTAATATTTCCCCTTTACACCCCCCCCCCCCCTATGACGTGCCTTTCTACCAGTGTATCAATTAGGTTTTGACACATTTAAATGCAAATTAAGCCAAGCCCAGCACACTGTTCAGTTAAATTAAGTAGAAATATTGCGACAGGCAAATCACCGGTAGAAATGCATTTTCGTAAGATCTGCTGAGATAAGAACCAAGAAATTACAATTCACCATGATTGGCTTAACCAATGGGACATGTCAAAGAAATTGCCTCTTAAAGATACACGCATATCTAAACACACACAGACTGAGTACGGCTTAAACATTTCACATAGATAAATGTCAGACTTGAGCTGATGTTTAGAATGGAGATGGAGATGGAGATGATGATGCTGCTGCTGCTGTTCTGTTCTGTGCGTTGATTAGCAGATTGTCGTATTTGCAATGTTGATTAAAACGATTTGTATTTGAAAATGATTGCCAACTTGACTGAGTATGATTGCAATCAGCTGAGTAGATAAATGCTAGACTTTGATTAATGCATGACATCAGTATGCGTTTAAGAGAACATCTGTGAAATTCATTTATCTTTCTATATCTAAGTTAATTCTCCATACAATTTATTATTTTTCATTTAGAGTTTTGTTTTCATTGCTGGAATTTGTTATTGCTAAAGCGAAGTTTTGTTATTTTTCAATTTTCCCGCAACTACGACGGGAAACGACGAAAATGCTCAGCAGTTTTGCTTGTTTTTCATTTGCTGTGAAAATCGTTATATGTATATAAATGTGACGAATACGGAAAAACTGCTACATAATATAATGATTTTTCTTCTTCTTTCTTTCGTATGCTTGCTTAAGTTGTAAAAATATTATTTAAAGAAAATTAAAGTTTTCTTTTCTGGTAAAGTATGTATCTACAACGAACATCGATGGCTCTTTATATGTAGTAGCGTACGTTAGTATGTCGTCGTCTGTCTGGTTTGCTTCTTATCTGCCTTCTTTTTAATTAGCAAACCAACTGCCAAGCAACTCAGTCGTGTGTATTCTGACGACAACTGTTGAACCTTCACCTTTAAATGCGACTTTAAATGTATGAGCAGTTCCATTGTGGGCATTTGCATTTCCAGACTTTGTTGCATTCAAAAAACAAACAAAAAAAAAAACAGTCGAAGTTCTTTGTATAAATACGAGTATCTGTAATTGGCGAAATAGGCGAAAGCAAAGTCTATTGGTAAAAATAACATCCACAGTAAAAAATATAGACAAAAGTAATACGCTTTCTAGCGTACATAATCCTTGAGATTACATGCCCTAAGCTACTTAAGGTCAACAATGTCGGCCGCACATGGGGTAGATACATAAATAAAATGAACTAAAACTATTTTGGTACTGAATTTCAGTGGTTTTTAGATTGAATTTACAAGAATAACAAATTGAAGTTGATAAAATTTCAATTGATAAAGAATATCTTTTTCAGCTATGATGAAAGATGGTTTCATTGGTATCCACACGGATATATTTTTAACTGTAACTTGTTCAAAAACTATCTACTACCTCCATCTTTTATCTTGCAAAAATTTCTCGGGAGCCAAACTCTATGTAAAACTTCATGAATCTGTACTCACAAATTAGTCAGCGTTTAGTTCTGTTGAATGCGCCCATAAACTAATATACACTTCGCTAAACTAGTAAGATGCAAAGTGGAGACTAAACCATATTTTTGGAGTTACAGAAACGGTGATTTGAACGCTACACCATTTCATACATACACAGAAAAGGTAAAACACAGTTAGTTAAATTTTTTGAGAGAAATGCAAGCATAACTGATAATGGAGATGGTTTTTTTAGAACCACTTGCCGCAGGTAACAAGAATGAACAAAAAAGAAAGACAAAGCAAGAGCATAACGGAAATAACCTTATATTTTGTTAAAAGTAATATTTGGATTAGAGCATGCCGTTTGTTTCCTTGTTTGTTGCTGTATTTTCACCCTTGTGAGCTCTGTGCACTTTTATTTCTATGGTGAAGTTGTACAAGAACAAAGAATAGTGCAGTTTCTGGTTGCGCCACCTATATGCGACTCAGTGCGTTGGAAAGATACATGATTTTTCAAAATTCCAGTCAATATTTTATGACATTTGGTCAACTGGACCAAAAAAAAAAAAAAAAAATGATTAAGACCTTTTTGTGTCTGCTTTAATATTATAAATGGATAAGTTTTCCGTACGGTTAATAGTTACAGAGATACTTAGAAGCAAAAATCAAGGAAAACTCACAGCTCTCCATTCTCCACGACTTTGAGTATGTTGTATTGTAAGTAGGTATCAACAATAATTCAAACCAATTTTCAAAATTCTTGAATTTTAAATGGACATACATACATTGTAGAAGCAGAGTGTTAATTCTTAAAACCCACGTTAAATCTGAGCAATCTGCGAATTACCAGCTTTTCTTCCGATACAACTGTAAATGTAGCGAGACTGCTTAAGATATTCTGCAGGTTTGATCTATTTTAACCATGTCTTACAGCGCCTGAATATGCTACAAAAATGTTGTAGGGAGAAAAACTCATGGTTGGGATGATGCTTAGTCACATGCAACTGAGTTGGATTGACATATTTTTTTAAGTTGAAGTAGCAAAACCCCGTCACTCTCTTTTGCGTTCTAGTTCCGCCAATGGATGAGCAACTTGCAGAAATGTGTTTAAAAGAAGCTAAGTATGCCTGTGCTCAGAAAGACTGCTGGCTTCAGCATGGTTCATCAGATATACTAGGTGAAGCATCTGGAACCAAATGGTGATAGTTCTCAGATTATATTATGTTGAACTCTTTATCCTTTACAATTGTTGTTCTTGTAGCGACTGCTAAATTCTAAGTACTTGAAAGTAGTTTGTACTATAATCGAATTGGTCATATTTCACTGTAGAAGAAAACACCATTATGCACGACTGTTTGTTTCTTAGCGAGTATTGACAACTATTACAGGTGAAAATATAAGCTGTCACATACTTTAATAGGTGCTACAAATCAATAGAGTTGCTATTACAAAGGATGCATATCTGCAACGAGAAAGTTTTTATAAAACAAGCAATTATTTTAACTTAAAATTTAATCGGGAAAAAAAAATTCAACCAATTGAAAAGTAACAAACAAATTTCACCAAACAGACAAATAAACAAGCACACACAAATATATATATATATATATATATATATATATATATATATATATATATATATATATATATATATATATATATATATATATATATATATATATATATATATAGTATATATATGTAGGTATTTATTTGCACACCGGTTTCAGTGTCTTAAAAATAAGATTGCAAATATTTCGACTAACTAAACATACCAAACCGCTTGCTATGGCTCTAGTTGTACTCAAATTCAGAGCATAGCAAAAAGCAGAAACATAAAAGGCTTAAAGAACGCCAGCATTTTAATATTATTTTTAGTTTTACTTTTTTTCTCAATCGAATGCAACTCGTACCAAGCCGCACAACAGACAGACGGACAACGTTGTCTGGTAACGCTATTGGCCCAGTTACTAAAGTCATGACTATTTGCCATCGAGATGCACTTTGCTGAACTTGTTTGAAGAATTTGCCAAAGACTTAGGCCGTCTTAAGCTCTGGCAGCATGTAGCGAACAATTAGGCAAACCAAACGATGTCGGCGCAAAAATATACATATAAACTATGCAGAAACGAAGCATCGTTGTTCTGAAGAAAACAAATATGAAAGCGCATTTAGAGTAATATAAAATAAAACGTTTGGAATTTGGGTTATATGAGAAATTGTTTAATTATGTGTAGGTAGTATGCCTAGAAGTAAGTATTTCAAAAAAACCACGTCGGAAGCAAAGTAGCTATGCTGCAAGTAATTAGCAAAGGGTAATTAGCATGGAGAACAGCAGCATGGAATTTAAAGCAGTAGTATTTTGAACAGCGGAAGATTTCGAGTACTCTATGAGGTAAGAAGCTTAAGTTAACTAAAGATTTAAGAGTCTTTAAAAACGTGGATGGTTCACATCAAAAGCATCATCGGCTGTAATATCGGCCCTTGTGAGATACATTGATACTAAATAAAACAAAATGTCCGTCCTTAGCCTTGAAAGAAAATAGTTCGATTATATTTTAGCAGTAGTTAGCATGATACAGTCAGAAGGTTTTTTTTTTAATTTAAACTTGGGAACTATGTGCCAAACTTGATCAAAAGTTTGTTTTACATCAAGAAAGACTCTGATATTGAGCTGGTTTGGTGGTCTTCTAAGAAATATTTGCTCGAATATTTCAGAAAATACCCTACGAAGGAACAAGAATCTGTATTGACTTCATGGACAACGATTTTGCTAGTCTTCTGTCAATATTATAATATCCGAATGATTTGAATACGTTAAGCTGCTTTACTTTTCCTTAAACATAACGATGCGTGAAGAAGATCCGTATGGCACGAACCTAAGAAATCTTCGTTTTATTGTTGATCAACAGAACCAGTAAAGTTAAACGGCTTCAATGTATTCATCATGCGCAAGGCAAAATCTTTTGCTTTTTGCGGTTTCCTGCTACACAAAAATTTGTTCCCATATTTTGAACTTGGTGCTTGGCGTTGACAAGGAAGTTTAAGAAATTTTATCGCCTTCCATATATGTTGTGCTTATCAAATTTCATTAAAAATTTAGACGTAACCTCATAATTTTTTGTCAATAACAAACTTCTTTTATTTGTTTTGGAGAGAAGTGTTCAGTTCAGCTTTATGTACAGAACTAAGACTTCGCTTGTATCTTCTCCACACTCTTCTGCTATCAAGAAGCAATTGACGTATTTCATGTATTATGCGATTGAAAATTTCCACAATATTATTCAAGTCCTGCGAAGACCGTATAGCAATATTTATATTAATCTTACTACTCAAAAAAAAAAAAAAAAATTGAAATTCCTTGAAACTATTTCGCATAATTGCACAATAAACTCATTTAATCTACAAAACTATTAACAAAATCAAAATTAAATCAATGCATAACTAGACAACTTAATTAAACGAAACATTGAAAAGTAATTTAAAGAAACTTGTAAAGTCAGACGGACAGATACGACTTCAATATAAATAATCAGGCGTGTAACGCGTAGTAACAAGCAGCACCAAGTCTAAAAGACCAACTAACTAACTAGCAATTGTTGAAAATACATCACACGCGATTATTCATGCACAAACTCATACAGACAGACAACGAATGCTAGCCAAACTAGCAATGAAAGCCTTGGATAATCTATTATGACCGTAACAAGAAATAAATCCCAACTCAGTAATCCATCATTTTACAAGTAGGCAATCAAAATAAGGAGTTTAACTTCAATCAACAGCAGTGGCCAAGACAGTCAGTGTGCTAGGCAGGCAAGCAGGCAGGTAGTCATTCTGGCATTTAGTAACCACGGCAGCCAATCAGACAGGCAACAATGTTTTTTTCTTTGCCAGTGACTAACTTACTGCATCACTGGTTAAATTGTATTGCTCTATGGCTCTAGCTAACAAGTTGAAACTTATGTTAACCAAAATTTCAAGAACAAAATCTCAAACAAGTAGTCGAAGTAAGAGCTTTGTACGAGGTTTGTATTGAATATTGTGCGCCTTGACAATCCAACAAGTGTTGTATACTCTAACGCGGTCGCCGTTTGCTTAGAGATGAATCTAGAGAAGATCGTCCGAAAACAGTTTTTGTCCCAGGAAACATCGATGTTGTGGTTGAACTAATAATACAAGAAAGTCATGTGATATAACTTGAGATTGAGACATCCACGGGCATTAGTGAGACCAGCATACATTCGATACTACATAAATATTTCACAGTCAACTAGCTTTGTTCGAGTTGGATACCGCATAATTTGACAATCAACCAAAAAAAGGATCGTATGCAAAGAAGTGTTGGAAAAATGCAGTAGCAGTAGTTCTAAACATTTCTATGACATCGTCTTAGATGAAGTACGAAACGAAACAGCTATTGATTGTATTTGTGTTCCAAAGATGAACCAAATCCAACAAATGTTGTTCGCGGACGAATCACTTCAAAGCAAATGTTCGCCTGCTTTTCGAATAACTGACCATATTGCAACTGTTCCATTAGAGCAACGTAGAAAGTCGATTCTGAATGCTACCCTACCATTTGTTCGCCAGAAGTTTTCAGTGAATTAAGGAAAACCAACCACCGCAGACGGATCTTCGTCCTCCACGTTAATGCGAGCTCTAATGGCGAGGTCAACGTTTTTCGATGTCTTAAAAAGCTATTAAAACCTTTAAACAGCTCAATTTGGAGTTATTCGTTTTGGAGGTATCTGAGTAGCAAAAGTGCTTCGCAAATTGCTACAAATGCATGCAAAAACTGTATTAAACTTCATGAAGAATATTTTGAAAAACTGTTTTATGCGCACAATATAAAAGGCAACCCACTGGTAGCGTACCGCAACCAAAAGCAGAAACATGCTTGCATACTCAATCTGTGAGTGCAGTATGCACTACTCTTTAGGCTAAATTCATTTACTATACGCTAAGAAAAATGCCAAAACGTCTGCACAACGCAAGTCAATATCGAGTTGAAACTAAACCAAAAATTTAAAACTTCATACCAGATACAAGTGAAAGACTTCTGGTTGTTGCTGACTGAAATGACTGGCTGCATGGCTGTCTGCCTGCCTGCCTGCCTGCCTGCCTGCCTGCCGATCATGGCACGTCCAACTGTCTGAAGCACTAAAAAGAACAACTGCTGCTAAATAGCTGCCTGTTATCCGTGTCCAAATTGATCAACTTACCGTTTATGGTAATGGACGAAATTAGATGCCGAAATGTTGAAGACTCAACATTGCTGATCCCAGCCCCATGCATTGGTTAGTTTTGAACCGTAACTAAGCTGCAGTCGCGCTGTTAACGACGTGGTTGATTGCAAAATGCGAAGAAAAACGAAATCATCGATGAAGCTGCTGACTTGAAGTCGTTAGTTGGGCGTTTTGTATATTAGCTAAAAAGAGAGATGAATAGAAAAAAAAAGTATATTGTAAGTATTTTATTATTGCATTATTTTCTTGAACAAAATTTAATGGCTATATTAAACGCTTAGAGCTTAAATGTAATTTTTTAACAGCATGGATTTCGTTTCAAAGCTTGAAATGTTATTAGTGCAAACGATTCGGTGCAAGAATTAGCAGAGTTAGAAGAACAATTGAAATGGAAACCACTTTTGGAGATGTTGCTATTTTAGTCTTTAAGAATTGCTGTACTTGAAACCTTAGCTGGAAAATTTCTAGTAGCTAAAATGTATACCAAATCTGTTTGAAACTACAAAAAAGCGTAGCAATAATCAAATTTGTCATACTCAAAAATTATATTGCCTAATTTACAATTGAAGTACTCGTACGTAAGCTTGTTTTTTAAACGGCTTAAGTCTACAAAAAAGTACAAAAAAAAAAAAAAAATTGGCAAGCGCTGTCACAGTTTAATTGAAGGCGTGTACGGATTTGAGGTGTTTTTTTGAAAGGCATTTGAATGCACGCATTGACATATTTACATGTGACTATGAGGTAACTATCGTAAATTGATTGGCGCAATTGTTGAACGGAGGAAAGAAATAGATATACGACTTTAAATCAGTTTACTGCACCTTTTACAGCAGCAGCAGCAGCAGCAGCAATTGAAGTTAATGAAGTATTTGCATTGAAGTTTGTACGAGTTGTATTCAAATGAAGTCGAAGTGCGTTTAAATTTGTAGCTATATTATAGACGGATTTGAAACTAATTTGAAACCGGTTGTAGATATTTTCGTTTACGAGTTCTTGTTTCATTAACTTTTTATAGTATGATAGCTTAGAATGCCGCTTCAAATTGATGTAGTTAAATGCTATAAAAATTTAAACTAGTCGCTTTTTAGCACCAGTTACTAGACACTTGTATTCATTGCTTTACAACGGTCTGCTAATTAACTACGTAGTCAAAGTTTAGTTTGCATGCTTATTTCTTCGATGCTTAAATAACTTTGAAACCAGCAGATGTGTCAACAGATTTAATCAACACATTTGAAGAAACAATGCTGAAACCGATGTATTAAGTTACAATGAAAATGAAATATATGCAGCGGAAAGTCGGATGATTTGAACCATGTTTTTCTAAATTTTTCTTTATATAAAATATCATTGAACAAAGTAATCAAGAAGTTTGAAATATCTATGCAAAACTAGCCTCAATATCTATACATCTACATCATTCACTGACTACGGCCTGCAGGAAGTCGGACAGCTTTTCTATACGAAACTTAATAAAGTAGGAGTAAACGGTGTCACAATAATTAGTGATTTATGATAATTGACACTTCATTATCCGAAAACCACAAAATATATAAACAAAAATAAATGGAATTATAAAACAAAAGATATCAAATATGCAAGATGACGCCAATTTGATGCGCACATAAATTCGACAAAGAAGAAAAAAAAACCAAAAAAAAAAAATGATGATTTTTATCGGCCCTGAGCTTTGAACACTAGTAAAGTTATGAATTGAAGTTGTATGAAATCATGCAGCTCTTTTTTTTAAATGTCACTAAGAAATATTTTTATTTGAACAAAATTGGTAAACTTTTTTATTGTATGTGAAGTTTGATGTAATTTGAAGCTGAAGACAGCCCTTAATGAAGTATTACACAATGATATACAATGTGTGTTTCTTCAAAGTGTTTCTACAAAGTGTTTCTTTGTAGACTGAAGCTGTTGTTGCTGTTAAACTCTGTTCCCATATAGAGGAACGTTTTCTACAACACCGAAATTTAAATTCTCCATGCTTATTTAGCTTTATATGAATTTGCCAAGCCTTCTGTCGAGTGGCAACCCAAAATATTTTGTTGTGGAAGAACATCGCCGTTGAGATACACTTAGGGACAGCTGGTGAGTTTCTTGATGTATATAACTCTTGTGCATTTTTCTGCGTTCACTCCAATATTTCATCTAATGAAACAAGTCCCAAGTAGGTGAAGCTGCTCCTGCAGCAGTCGTAATCGCCAGAAGCGCGGCGTCGTCCGCGTACAATGTAATTATTAGCCATACTAACAGGCGCCCAGCAGTAAAAAGCGTGTATAAAATATAAGTACATAGTATTTTTTTGTTTTTACAATAGAATAATTCAAAAATTTGTTCTAGTAGTATGTCAAATAAATTATTGTTCCCTCTATTCAAATAATACTTGCCTTGAGTGTTGTATTTAAATATTCTAAATTAATTGCATCAAATTAATTGTTCCATCATGGTGCAGTTTTTTATCTTCATACAGTTTTAGTATAGAAGTGTTAGTCCATGTTAGATGTTTGCACCATACTTCCAGTGACATCGGTGGGAGCTTGCAGCAGTTGCAACACGACAGCATGTAAATCTTATTCGGAAACTGTAACACTTTCTGTTCAACGAATAAAAGTTTACCTGAAGTTGTGCCATTCGGTACAGATTTTTTTTTAAATCAAATCAAATACGTATTCTCTTTACAGCATATTTGATAACATTATGAGCATTTTGCCTTTCAAAGTACGATATGTCTTTTAAAGTACGATTCTTAAGTAAAAAAAATACTCGCACATTAAACATCCTACTTATTATCCATTGTTCGTTTATCACGATTACCCTCCCATTTTACAGTTTGATAGTGTATTTCTGGCGATACTATTTCCGTTTCCATTCCAATATTATCTGTTTCACTTTTGGGTTTTTCAGCGAAATAGGCAAAAACGCAAAGCTTATTCACAATCACTGACAAACGCACTTTGGCAATCAAATCCAGTGGACGCAGTGTCGGTGTATGCAGCAATATAACAATATGTGAAGCATGATAAATTAATGGATCACCGGGATAAACAAGAAAATCAGCGCCGAAGGCATCACCGGCAGTGACGAATTTTCCACGCTGCCAAAAATCACAAAAAACACGATATTTGAGTGAGTTATCCGGCGGAAGATGCATTATTTGTGCAGCTGTAAGAAAAATGCAATCAATTATTGTACGATATATATATATATATATATATATATTTTTTTTTTAAATAAATAATACTGAATCAAAAATTGTTGAGGCACTGCATAAGTTTCGATTTCAATCCGATTGCGAAACGAGACAATACCTTCCCGGCACAACTTCAAAAAGCTGGTCTCAGCGCCATAACTTGGCTTATGGAAGTCTATGTGAACATTTTCTATCACGGCTGCATCCGAAACAAATGCTTCGAGACATACACACACAAAAATCGTCTTTATACTCAAGCCAGAAAAAGGCTTACACACACTTGCTTGAAATTCTAAGACCAATCAGCTTATCAACTTTTCTCTTAAAGACGTTGGAACGGCTATTAGGTCTCCCCCTAATCAACAGAAACTGCCCACCACTCGATTATCTTCTCTGATAAAGAATACACTTTGTTAACTTTCTTTGTAATTGAGAAAACTTCCATGAAGGTTCTACCAGAAGCCATTATTGAAGCATTTTCGGATCTGAAAGTTGATAGTCGTACGATGATCCTAATAATTCAGATGCTTCATTGCAGTGTTGTGAGGGCGTCCCTTGGCGCATCAACACTTTCTAGTTACGGCGATGGATGTAGTCTTCAAAGCGGGGTACTCCAACCCTTTCTATGGCAACTCGTAGATAATGCACTGATACAAGTCTATAGAAAGGGTGGATGTCAAATTGAAGCCATATGCGCAAAATGCCATTCTGTTCAAGAGAAGATACTGCACAACTTTGTGTATTGTTATGACAACCACTCTGCAAAAACTTTCATTATAGGCAGAGAAATGTGGTTTTGGAGCAGAGCAGTATAAAAAAGAGCTGTTGCTCCACACTAGGAAACCTTATTTTAACGGAGCAACACCTACTTATTTTCATTTCAACTTGATTTACAAAAAATAAATATCTACTCTTCTTGCCAAAACCGTTGAAAAGTCTAAAATTGTTTCAAAATTTATTGAGTTATAAGTTATAAGTCAACATGGTTTAGTTGTTGGAAAGCTAAGGTTCATTTCCGAAGTAATTTGCTGCGTAGAATCCGAATCCGCGGCCAGAATATACCCATCACATCAGGATTTTACGTTTTTTGAGGTTATGTGCCCGGGTAAGGTATCTATGTATCTAAACATCGTATTCTATCTCTTGAACTCTTAAAATAAATGGTAAAAGTGGCACTAAATGATGTAATTGGAGAGACAGACCACAAAAAATTTTTCCACCCTTCCTCAAAAGTAGGAAAAGGCGCCGTTTTTCGAGTACATAATCTCAAACATCTCAAACGTGATGGTCCAGTTCTGACCACGGATTCGGATTCTACGCAGCAAATTACTACGGAAATGACCCTCAGCTTTGCAGCAACTGACATGATCCCGGTATTTGTAGGTCTGTGTAATTGGATGAAGTGTCCTAAAAACAGTTCGTTAACAATATCTTTAAAATTTGCGATTAGACGGAGAGAAACCCTCTTGCAATAGTTTATTACTCAGACGGAAAATATGTATCGTTTGGGCTAGTGATCCGACTTGGGGCTATACTCTACTTTGTATGAAAACATTCTTATTACAGTAAATACCAACTTCAAATTTTATATATTGACTTCTTATGGACAAAAGCCTCACATGTAGAGAAATAGATGTGATTTCTTCATTTTAGGGGCAGCCCTATCTAAACCCATCACCCACCCTTTTGACGTTTTTCACATAAAAAACTTTATCATTTCAGGCAAAATCAATTTTAGATTTGACATGGTGGCTTCATATGAACGGATAATTCTCAAGTGGCGTGTCACACTGACTTCGGGGTAGGCTCCAAGAAACTTACATCCCACAGGAGGATCGCTAACAGCATTAATAGATGAGTTTGAACTGACGACACTATAAAGTTATTTTTCAGCACGAAAATTGCGCGAACTCTTTTGCAAAACCATTTAAAATCGAGTTGGAAACGCTGATATGAAAACTTCTACTTCAAACGTTGTATTTAGTTTTTCCTGTGCTACATGAAGGTCTTTGGGCCATAATTGCTTGAATGTTCAAATATAATAATAACATTTAAAGTATACCATTGTAGCATTAAATGTGTTAGCATTAGTATTTCTTTGGATTTTAACGCATTCCTTCGATTTGTTTTCCCAAAAATTAATATTTTACAGAACTTTAAATACTGCAAAGGGAAACGGATATACATAGAAACTAATTGGATGCATTCCAAATGGCGTCGGACTGGCTCATCGCCATCATAGTTATCATATTATACTCACTGTGTTCCTCTGCATGTGCTGTCGGAATTTGTATCAAAGCATTGGCGCGCTCAAATTGAAGTTTATCGCCGATTTCTGTTAAAACATCCACTGCTTGTAGCTTTTCAGCTGTGAAGAGTTGAATGAAACAATAAATTTATATGCGTACATTTCAAACTACCAACCTTTCGCCACTTGTCCAGCTTTGAGTAACTTTTTACGTTTTCCCGCCAATATTTTTTCAACATTCCGCTCAGCTTCGCGCAATTTCTCCGCCTTAAGTGCATCCGCTTGCGCCAAAATGCGTTGCTCAAATTGCGCTTCATATGAAGAGAACGCTGCAGGCGTGGGCTGCTCCAGCAGTGCTGCAGACTTCGAGACAAGCGTTGCAATGCGCTGCTCCAGCAGAAGACGCGTTTCGCATTCGGTTAGCGCCACCGGCAAAGCTGCAGCAGCGATTTGTGAATTGAGGCATTTTAGTTCATAATACAAAAATACTTACTGCATTCACTTGCCGCCCAGCCTTTGTTGCTTGCCGTGCCTACCATGGCGCCCATAATGCGGTGCTGCATGCGTAATTTCATATAATCTAAATATTTAAATAGCAAAAACGGATTTGTGTCAACTTGTAGCAAAGTTATGCCGGGCAGCCTTACCATCGACATTAAAGACATAACCCGTGCCATTTATTAGTGTCAGCTGTATTGTTGGCTCATTGGTTGTATTGGTATTGTCATTGGACATTTTGATGCTGCTCAAAATTGTTTAAATAAATTAATATTGTAATTCGAATTGTTGCACCTAACAAAGAACTCCGCGCCGATGAACATGTGTTTGTTAGTGTTGAAAAAATGTGCAATATATAAAAAAGTGTTGTAAAAGTATCTCAGCACAGCTCTAACTCATCTCTAGCATATTTCAAATAGCAACAGCTGTCTGTTGCATATTCGTCTTGTAGCATTGAGCTACTGTTTCGCCAACTTATTACACTGCGTTTCCACAATCCACTTTCAATAAAAACCTTTAAATTACTTTCTGCATAAAAATAAATGCACTTTTTGGAATATATTTAAGTTTCACGTTAAAAGTTGTAATAAAACTTATATCTTAATATATAAAAACATTCGTGCAGAGTGATAAATCCAAAAACTCAAAAACCGCAGGAAGGTTTCTCAGTTAACATGTCAGTTTCCGTTTGATAGGTAAAGTCAAATTTCAAAAGCGTGTGCACTTTTTGTTCTACCAGATATATAGATAGTCATATATACGACATATACAGTAGCTCAGCTACTTCTTTACTACATATATTAAAAGATCCACCAAAATGCATATAATATTGTATTGTTATCGAACTCTAAATTTATAACATTCCGACCGATATGTGTGAAAGAGTGGTGGAAAATTGTCACCAAAGAATATATCGCTGCAAATGTGCTCGCGGTGTTCATAAGAATGATTTCAATTTCCATAATTTAATGTAACATGTATATTGCAGCTGGAATAAATTTCAAACCAATATTTCAATTAAGATTTCTGTGCTTTATTTATATGCAAAATGGTTGTATCCTTATTGAAAAAGCCTTAACAATAGTTTCTCGAATAACTTATTATTATTTTAACTATTATCGAATTTCAAATCTTTGTGGATTGTGGAAAGCTCCGAAATATATTCATATTGCCTTTGGTTTTGCAACTTTGAGCTTCTGGTTGTATGCCTAAGATTTTATAGCATCGACTGCCTGCACCACTTCCAAACTTAAACAATTTAAAGATTTTACACTTATTTTTTTTTTAAATTTTGCACACTTTCCACCTTGCGCTTCTGCTGCTCTTCGATGCGCAGACGCTTGCGTTCCATATAATCCTTGACATTGTCAAAGCGTTTTTTAAACCAAGCCGAGTAATCCTCCACAGCGAAGGCATCATTCTCAAACTGTTGCTCAATCATATCGATCCAGTTCCCCGGCGGTGCCCATGTAGCGCCCACGGCATCGTAGACAAGCAAATTGAGACGTTTTTCATCCACACATGCTGCATAGATTCTATCTTCGACAAGACAAAAATTACATACAACAGCATCGCCTAGATTGTATAATTGACGTAGTTTTATGCTCCAATCTTCCTCTGCTCTGCTTAATTCGTACACGGCCAATGATCTCGGTGATTGATGCAGCTGCACGCCTAACAAATATTTGGCTGCATTCAGCTTTTGTACTTTCAGACACAAACCCGGCGCCGGAAGTTCATATTTGTAGAGCTCGTCGCCACTTTCGTAATTCCAAAGACGCAACGTACTATCACCGGACAGCGAGAGCAGAGTATTCTGCTCGATCAGCGCTATACCCACCACGAATTCCTTATGTCCCAGGCAATAGGTGTGTATATCATAGGTTTTTGGATAATTTGTAACACGTATTTTATCATCACGATCGCAGGTTATAATATACTTTGCATCCGGCGTCCAGACCACGTCGTAAACAATAGCCAAATGTCCAAATAGCAACTGTGGCCGTTCATCTACGTTCGGCGTCGTACAATCGTATTTATAACATTCGCCGGTCTTATCTGTTACCAGCACCGAACTGGAATCGCTGGCAAAGGTCAACGCACTGGCCGTGCGTGCCAACTCACGTACGGACAGCAACTCTGCATGTTCCGGCCGACTGCGATAGAGCAACAGCGTTTTCTGTACGGCCGTTGTTACTGCAATCAGCTGACGATCCGGCGAATAGGCCACATGTTGTATGCTGGGCAATAGCTCTTTCGGCGGCTCCGGTGGCGCGTTTGGATCTAGTTTTATTTTCTTTCTTGGTTGTTTCGAAGTTGTCGCGTCATAGCCATCGCCATCATCGGCATTTTGCTCTTTCTTTTCGGCGTCGTCGTCGCCGCCAATATTGTCCTCGACTGGTGACGACTCCGCTTCAGCATCCGGCGGTGTTGGATTTTTAATGTGCGTTCTTAAATCCGACGGCAAAACGATTTCTTTGAATATTTGCAAATCGTTTGGATTCACAAATATCACTTTGCTGTTGAGTGCAATGACTAATTCCGGCTCTGCATAGAAAAACGACGTCATTTTGGCAGTGAAAGTTTTAAATATTGAGTGATGAAGTGAATCACAACAAATGAATTGGAAATGCACACGTTTTTTTTTTTTTTTTTGTTTATACATGTGCGGGCGCGGTGTTGTGTTAAGTTAAATCAGCTGTTTATGTTGCGGCATGCTGTGTGCCGGTAGATATATTGCTAGACTGCTCTAATGCATGTGCGATGTACATAAAATCCAACTATAATGTTTTCAACGTGCTAAAGCGAGATGGCAGCTGTATGCGTTTTTAAAACTTCGTGACATGTCGTCGCCAGATGTCGCGGCCGGTTAAGCGCGCCGTTTTTAATTTGAAAAACTAAATTTGAAAAGGTATTTATAGTTTTTTTTGTTATTAAAAATATGCATAAATTTTGATTTTAACGGTAAACATGAAACAATGTAGTAGTAATTATATTAATTTAGAAGTAATTACTGACAAAAATTTTTAATTTACCACATTTAAAAATAATATCTCGTCATAAAAATTTGAAGCACAATACTCCTTATCTCTTACAGTATATACTAAAGATTTGTACTTGTGATTTTTTAATAACTATGAAAATACTTGTAAAATTTAAAATGAAAAGCGTGTAGCGCATGCAACAGATAATTTATGCATTAATAGTTCAACTAAACAATATTAAAGCACTGCAAATGATATGAACTGATGTGTGAGTTTTCTCATTGATAGCTACTATCTACACCACTTCATGCACTTATGTATTGTATATTGTATCTGCTTACGACGGAATAAAGACCAAACAATTACAGTGATAGTAGCCATTGCACAATTTACAACTCCTTGCGCTATATTAATATTCGTACGAAGCTTGCTTGATTTATAGTTTCCCAATCAAATCGTTCGTAAAATCTATCGAATTCAATCATGTTTCGATTTAAGACCTTTGTATCCCTTTGGCTCGCACATATTAAATTTGACTTAACCATGGCAAAAGATTGGATTGAAATATGTCCTCATTATTTTGATACCAGGAAGCAAATACGATTCGCGATAAATCATTAATTCTCAAAGAGAATTAATGGTACTACTTATGCTGGTATTTATATCCTTGTTAAGTTGTTTATTTCGTACATCTGTGCTAGATCGTTGTTGTTGCAACAGCATCATTAAATATACACGTATACAATTCATTATATTATGTAAATATTGTACAAGGTGATTATGAATATGAGAGAACGATGAACCGAAACGCAGCCCTATGTATCAAATCCCAGGAATGAAGCTTCTTCTGTTAGACGTAACTAAAGTTCTATAGGACTCAATTGAGTCGGATGGGACGGACAATTGAACAGATGGATCGTATTATGCGGTGATTGACCACATTCAGGACAGCAATCACTAGTGCTGATCCCAATCCGTTCCCTGTAACACTCGAGCATATTGCTTCTTCCGGATCTCAACTGTGCAAGTTTGTTCCTCTACTACTCTATTCGACCCTGTGGTACAAAACTAGCAATACCAGCTTTATAGCTTCTAATGTCATTCCTTATTCTATTGCGTGCTATTCTGGTGAAAGTGCTATGGTTTGGATGATTGCTCCTGTACGCCCCTAACAGGAAATGCTTCGAAAGTAGCTCATTATGCTGGTGAACAGGTAGCATCATCGCTTCTCCATGTTGGTGGTCTTCATGGGTCATTTGTAGACAAACAGTGGCAATCCTCAAAGCACTATTTTGGCCTAGTTGCATGCATTGCCATTGAGTCGTGCTGAGGTAAGGAGTCCAGACAGGAGCAGCATAGTTAAGGACAGATCGTCCAATTGGTTTATAAGTTGTAATTATTGTCTCTGTGTCCTTATCCCAGGAATACCCAGTAAGTGCCTTCAGCACTTTATTTCTCGACTTAAGCTTATTATTAAATTGTGTGGCATGAGCCGAAAATGTAAGTAACGAGTCGAATGAATCGAACAAAGTATCGTAGGGTACTGAACTGTCGTAATATTCAGACCTCCAACAAAGACCTCAAGCTTCATCCTAACCTCCTTCGTCCAGGAGGTGAAGATGGAAGCTGTCGACTTGTGAGTTGAAAGCCTGAGGTTGAGAGCATTGACAAAATTTAACAAATCCTCCAAATAGATGTTAATTCTCGCACGAATTTCATGAACGTTCACACCCGAGGATAAAATGGTACAATCATCCGCATAAGTTACCAATTTTATTTCGGAAGGAGGAAGAGGTGCTCGATTGTATAGCTTTTCACTGACTTCAAAAATCTCGAGTGTATATAATGTTGTATGTTCTTTGAAACCGTATTGACCAAATCTATCTGGAAATACGAGTATGATTACTATGACATGACGGAATGATGCGCTGAAGCAAGCGTCTTTTTGGTTCAATTAGTGCCACAATTTCACCGGAAATATTACCTTCAGGCAAGTTACTCCAATGCTTCACATACTCGACGGATCAGCAAGCGTTCTTTTTACACTATATTTTGTTTTTGTATTTTTCATCTTCTAAGATATCGTTATGAATTTGGATATTGTGACTTCTTATGTTCCTAGACTGAACATATATTACAATTACCATTCCACGACTACTGAAAGATATGTATAGCACCTTTTTATTATAGTTTTGGAACGAAGGCCTGATGGTTGACTATTGATGGATGCATATTTGCAAAGATTCTACGGTTCACAAACTAAGAAGGTTAAGAAAAAATAGATTGGAATGAAATACATGAATGAAACTTTTTTGAATTTTGAAAGCCTGTAATTATCAGCATATAATTGGAAAGAAAAAAGTCTTAAAAACCAGCTCGTTTTTCGTATAAACTACTGTAATTAAATAGTACAGTATATGGCGCGAAGTTTACTTTTATTATTCGGAAAATATTTATGCGTCTATTTGATGAAGTTCAGCTGAAAAATTGTGCAATAAACAGTTTTTCATTTTTTATTAGTTTTTTATTTTTAATTTTGCTTTATTAAATTGAATTTATTTTGTGGTGCTCGTGTTTTGTTGCATAACTTCAACAAAAAAAAATAGATAACACAGTTCAACCGCTTAAACAGCACTTCACATTTTACATAAATAAAAATGAAAAAAAAAACCCACAAAACCATCGGGGTCAACTAAGAACTACGACAACGAATTCGACTTGTCTGGTGACTCTTATTAAAGCACAGTGAAAGGAGGGAGGGAGAGAATGAATGAATAAAAGAAAGAAGTAGTTTTCAACAACGAAGTTTTTGAAAGCGAGAGTTATGACAGATTTATTGCTGAGTTTAATGTACTACAATACTTTATTAGATAATTTAACAGGTTATATTTATTATATTGTCGTAGATCAGTAGTAGTTACTTTGCGTGTGCATAGCAATTATAAGTTTCAATAAAATTTTAGTGTAGATTGTGTAAATAGCGTAGGGAGATACCTACTGCATACATATATGAAGATGTTAATAAATATGCAGCAACATATATTTCAAGTCGTTGCAGATGCATTAGTGCTTATAAATTGAAATTAGCGATGCAATCTATCAAAAATAAAACTACAAATCATAATCAACTAGAAGAAAATCTTTCTCATAGAAAAAAAAAAAAATACACAGCGTCAAAAAACGACGAATCATCTTGCATGATTTTCAAAAAATTACGTAGGAAACAGTCATCAACACAAAAATGGCACAGTTTTCTTGTTTGGACTTATTGCGTTTTTATGAAATTTATACACTGGTTAATACAAAGATATGCGTGTGTGTACGAAATTGTTCAGCCTATGTTGAAGAGCATTACGCAATTTGTTATTGAAAGCAGATTATCGCTATGGAAAAGCATGCGTTCAAAGAACTCCTTATTCTTTGGGACGCTTTTTCCTTGAGAAAATTCAATACTACTAACTTTTACCTTCTGCTACAAATGGTCATAGCAAGTGCTGCTTTAGGCTCGTTTTCAAATAAGATGCTAAAGCTTATTGGAAAATTTTGTCTTTCATAATTTAGTGCATTGTAAAAGGTGTTTGACGGCATTTTCATTATTAGATTGTATGGTTTTTTTCTTTTTATGTTTGTTGCTTTTAGATACTTTTTCCAATTATTTCCTGTTTCCATTAGCTTGACAATTCAAGTTTCTCAAGATCTTTAATCATTTCTCTTGTCCATCTTCGGTAAGAATACCACTGCTTATGTTGAGCCCTCCAAGTTTCGTATAAAAACTATTGTTATTGCTGGATCTTTATGGTTTTGACTCGGGCAATGTTGGTTATAAACTCGCACATTTTGTATTGTCCTCATATTCGGCACATAGCATCAATATAAATGTAACCTTAGATTCAAATTAAATTTTGCTCTCGACAGACTCCAAAAAGAGAACGCTGAGAATAAATTTAATCATATTTCAACAGTAAATAAACTTTCTCTCTATTGCTCCGTCCTTCTTTATCGCTGTTTATATCTCATTCTCACACACTTTCTATCTACTCAGGGGTGACATAGAAATCTCTTTTGCCTCAAAATCTCCAAATTTCAATCATAAACTTTAGTTTTATAAGTTTTGGGCGAGAAATACTCGAGTTCTTTCGTTCATCCACCACTGCATCCAGAATTTTTGCTGAAAAAATAAGAATCTGTTAAATTTTTCTATATTGACGAAGTTTAGTTGAGGTTTCCGATATTTTTTGCTGTTTTTAACTGGAAATTTAACACACGTAGAAGAGTATATTACTCTCTCAATCATTTCTTCGTCATACTTCCGTACAGCTTCAGAGTACTAAGTTTCCGCGCACCTCTGCTTTTCTTTACTTTTTCATGTGCATACTAGGACAACAAAAAAAACAAATAAAAAACGTTGTGCTATTTTTCTGTGCATGACTGTAAGTATCTAGAAGATACAATTGCACACAATTTGGCGGCAGAATACCTGCGCGTCAGCGACCAAAATGCCGACTAACCAAAAGAAGCAAGACAAAAAATCCAAGCGAAACACGAATTAACACAGAAAAAATGCTGAATGGTGGCACAGCATCGCAAGGCGGCACACGGTGCTGCTCCATGCGATTCCACTCCACACGCTCAAAGAGCAGCAGCAGTGAGACATCCAGATACGCAGCAAGATCTCTGAGCAGCAACGATCTGACTGACTTGACTATCTAGTGTATATGAATGAATGAGCGAGCGTACGATCGGCTAAGCGACTGAGTCAGTGAGCGTGCGAGCGGCAAACGGTAAACAGCAGCAGCTGTCTCAGACTCAAATTTAGAGAAAATAAAAAAAAACGCAAAAAATATAAAAATTTTTAAAACAAATCGCAAAAAAAACAAAAAGAAAATCTCTGAAAATTTCGAAACGTCACAAAAGCGCGCCGCAAACTGAAAGCTACACCGCACCCACACCCGTGAACGCTGCTACTGGAAATTATTATTAGTGAAAGATACAAAAACATACACAAAAAAGTATCTGTAAGATACATAATAATAACAAATAAAATTACTTATTTCTACGCTAGTAAAAAAAAAAAGAAATTTACATCTCAGTGATTTAGCATAATCAGTATGCATTAAAGCGTAGAGATAAAACGAAAACCGTGTATGAATGAGTTGTATCTATGAGATACAAATAGCAAAAGTTGAAATAAAAAGTGTTTAATTGTGCAAAAATATTGGCTGAAAATTGTGTTTACAAGTAAATGCAAATAGCAGAAAAAAAAGAAGAAAAAATCACATTAACCTAAGCAAAATCCCCAAGAGGCGTTATCAGTTTTAAGTAAAAAAAAAAAGCACTAATTATTTGTATATAATATACTTTTCGCATGTGCAGCAACTTACTTTTGCGCTGTGTGTGTGTGTGTGTGTGTGTGTGTGTGTGTGTGTGTATATGTGTACGTAAGTTGAAACTCTGCCATGGAATAGCTAAACAAATATTTAAATAAAGTCATACAAAAGAGATACTTGCTGCCTTTTAACATTTCAGTTGACTTCTTTGTGGCTCAGACATCTTTTTCTTTATTTTTTTGCTCTCATGCATGTTGCGCACTCTTTGGTGTTGTACTAACTATAATGAAACCAGTTTTGTCTGGCACAACACATTTTGTTGTTTTTAGATTTTAGTGCTTTTATGTATATTTCAAACAAAAAAAGCCATAAAACCTCAATCGAACAGCTGAGCGCAAATACAAGTAGAAGTATCTTATAGATACTTTAATAGTTGTGCTGCCTCGTTTGAAGTTGTTACTGTAAGCTTTGATGCTTTTGCAATTTTTGTTTTGTTAATTAATGTTGCTACGTTGCAGAGTAAACGAAAATGAAAGTATCTGTTTTTAGATGGTGCGTGCGAGGTGCATGTTTCCAGATTGCTATTATAGTAGTTTATAATTATAAAAAAGTGAATCCTTAAACGGTTATGCAATGTTTATTAAGTACACTGCGATGATTATAGCTCAATGCAGCTGTCAGACAACACTTTAAAGTACTTTACAGATGCCATATAGTATAAGAAATAGCCCACTTCGAAATATTACACGCTTCACTTCTATATTGCTCTAAAAATCCGTATGCATATAAAGCCGACTATAGAAAAGCAAGTGTTTCTTATCATATTTTATGTATTGTAGCAATATTCACCCCAACTATGTATGCAGTTACTTAGTTGTGCTTTGGAACAGGTGCGAAAATTGAATAAATCCGGCTCGAAGTACCAAATTTTTAATATTTGTTCAAATATACGCGAAGTATACTTGCAGTTATAATTCGCAAAAGCTGTGCTGTAAACAGTTTGTCTTTCTTCGTTAGTTATTATATTTTTTTTTTGATTTTTCTTTATTAAGATTGAATTTATTTCGTAGTCTCTCTATTTTCATCACTTAACATCACCAGTAGTAGATGACGTAACATGTAGTAGCTTGACAGTTGGATTCCCAAAGATTAGTAGTTCATATGCAAGAGTATTTATCTGAATACTGTAATATAAGTTTAATTATCTAACAAGGATCTTTATAATAATTAGTTTCCAATAAAAGAAATTAGGAAAATCCTATACAGTTCCAGAAACGTTTTCTGTTTTATTTTGTTTTATAATTTTGATTTTATAAATACATTTCTACTATAATGATGTATGCCTTATTCTTATACATATTATACATCATTATTGGCTCTAAGTTTTTGATCAGTATTCCAATATGAAAGTGCTTTTGGGAAATTCCGCTCATTGTTGTTACTTTTTGCTTGAATAATCCTAAATAGATCCAGTGCATCGAGCTACTGCAAAAAGCTTCCAACAATTGTTCAATCAATTAAACGAATAATCGATAAATTTATTAATCGATTATTGATTAAATGCTTAACCGATTAATTGATTAAAATCAATTGATTTATAAATTACAATTATCAATTAAGTTATTCATGGAAATGTGTTTGTTATGGAATTATCAAATAAATATTGATGTTCAAATAATCGCAAATAATCGATTATTTCGAGTGATTGAGTGTTTCTCTCGAGCCATTAACTCTAAAATAAAATGAACTCATTGCAAAAAAAGTGGTAGAAAAGCAGAGCAATTTTTTGAGAAGACGATCTCCCCAAATCATCATACTAGGGTTCAAGTACTATTTTTAGAGCCAGAATCTTAAACTTGAAACCAATGAGAAACGGCTAGACAGCTGATAATTCTGAAAATTATTAAGTGTTTTCTGACTAATAGACTTTAGAAATAATTTCAAGGCATAACTTTTAATGTAAATACTCGCTGTTTTCGTAATATTTTTTGTAGTATTCCAATGTTCCTTCGTTATATGGTAGCACACTTGACTACGAGCTTGATCCAAACGGTGCTCAATACTGGAATTTGATTGTCTGCAGAGATAATTCCGCCTTGATATTCGTAAACTGTTTACGGTTCAACACCAACATTTCAACATGATAACATTTTACCACTGCTGCAGTTTCAGCATAGATTTTTATGACATTATATTCTAAAGACGTTATATTGTGTCGCAGTATCCGATGTCTGTCAAGATGGCATCTAACGTTCTAACTCTGACACTGAGTCTTAGTTAAGCGTAACTGGTTACTCGAGCATGCTTCACAGTGAATACTTGCTTGACATGCGACCTTGGTCCAGACACTATGTCACGCACTTGTTATGGCTATGGTATATTATAATCATATATGTAAATTGCGTTAAGAGTCAGCCAACAATTCACTGTGCTTCTTTATGAAAACTCTCTAAACAGCATACAGGTCACTCCTAAGTTAGTGTCTCTTTCAAGTACGTCTTATGCAAGAGATTTTCTCCACGTACTTATGTTACCATCAGCAGAAAGAGATATTGTGCTGATTGTCATTGAAAGATGGTTCACCAAAAGATATGTGCTAAAAGGATGATTATGAAAATCTAAACATCTGTATTGGATCCTTCCAAAACGTCATATCCAAATGTTTGCATCTATATGGTGATACTATGTTGTTGTCGGCTAAGGAAAGTGTTAAGAGGAAGGTGTCATTATTAAATATTTTTAAGCATTGGGCAAAACCGTTGCAGTTGGAGATTTTTATCCATGCTAGACCATTTTAACATCTACGATTTAAGCTATTAGAATTAGATTAGATGCGTTCGTATCTAATTATAATACAATCTAACGTATATCTGGATACATTTCTATAGTTAATGCAGCTATAGAACGAACTAAATACAGTTATTAGGTTCTGCATACTATTGTATATAATAGCAAAGTAATTTCGCACTTACGTCAATTGACTTCAATTGATATTCAACAAAAAATCTTTTGTATAAACACAAACATCAGGTGCAATAAACAAAAATAAATTGTATAATGCACAGCAAATTCATAATAGAATACGTTCGAGAGAGAGCTTAGAGTTTATTAAGATTTCCACACAGTTTATAAAAATACAAAAAATCATACAAACTACGTGAGTACAACTAGATATGTATAAGTATATAGGTATGTCTATATACTATTCACTTAAAATTTGCGGCAAATACAAATGTAGTATCTAATTAATTAATTAATTAATTTAAATTGCATCGAAACAATACGCTTACTTAGTAATCCTCATCGCAGAAGCAGCCATCCCGCGAATTTTCAATAATCCAGTCCAAATATTTAGTGACACGCGTATAGACGCCTGGATAATTGGGTCTAGCACAGCCATTGCCCCATGATACTATACCGATCTGTTCAAAACGTTTATCATCTGGACGCAGACGTACTAGTGGACCACCTGAATCACCCTGACACGAATCACGTTCACCAACACCCGGATAGCCAGCGCACATCATATTCTTTGTAATCATTTTCTGTGTATAATTCGTTTGTGCAACGCAACTTTCATTCTCCAGCACCGGCACTTCGACTTCCTGAAGCAGACACGACGGTTTGCCATCCTCTTTCAGTGTACCCCAACCGGTGGCAATGGCGCGTGTGCCCACAAAGAGATCATGACGCTCTGCAACACGTGGCAGACAGATTGGACGTATAAAACTAGTTATGGGCACACGATCGTTCAGACGCAGCAGCGCTATATCATTGTCGAAATTGGAGAAGCTGAACTTTTGACTAAAGGCGCGCAGCACAAAACGCGTCTCGGGGCGTTCCTTGTCATTGCAGCGATCATGTTCACCAAAAGTGACTTTGATCATGAACCACATGAAACCCTTGACGCAATGCGCTGCCGTTAAGACATAACGATCGTTGATCAATGTGCCGCCGCAATAGAAACGATTGAAGTAGCTCAGTCGCGCCATCCAGGGGTATTCACTGACGCCGGCCGTTGTACCACCGACGATGCGTGACTCGTCGTTGCGTTCGCCGCATCTGAAATACATATAATTTACAAAATTTTATTATCGTACGTTTATAAATATACTTATCAGTTGTTAAATTGTATACTGTGTTAGTCGGCTTAGTAATTGTTAATGGAATAATAGCTAGATGCAAATTTATGGACTTACAAACTTGCTTTTTAAGTAGCGGAGTGTTCTAGTGAATCAAACTAATTGAAGTTTTATTGAGGAAGAAGTGGGTGCTTTAAGCGAAATATCCATTTTTTATCGAACGAAAAATGAAAAACTTTAAACTAAATAAAACAAAAAACACTGTAAATGTAATCTTTTCAAAATTTCAAAACCTGATATGTATGTAGTAGCTTTAAATTTAAGTAAAACTGTAGAACAATGTACGTATTAGAAGTTGGCTTCGTAACTTTCTGACTTCGTACAGATGGAGAAACTTCTACAATGGAATTTTTCATACATACTGCTAAAATGAACTAGCGAATTTATGTATCGCAAACAATGCTTTATAATACATGTAATTGATTAAATTTGAGTATGAGAGTGTTAGAGAACCATGTACTTAAATCATACTTTCTGACTCCATACAAATAATGAATCTTCTTCTAGGAATAGTTTCTTGAAATGAATCTGGGAAACTATCTGCAATAAGTTTTTCACTGGATTAAAATTGCGTAAAACTGTTCCAAAATTAACGGATTGTTGATCATTAGTAACAGTTTTTTTTATACACTGTACTCATTGGGTAAAAGGTCCAATTTTCCTGACACATAAATTCGAATAATAAGTCGCTGGGGTCGATCCATGCTCGTTTTCTTAACGTTTTTTTATTATGATATTCAAGCGGCAGGTAGCGTCTCAATTTGATGGTTAGTAAAATCCTGGCATCACTCAGCGCTTCATTCGACAGTTCCATGTATTTGCACTTTTATTTTTTCTACTATTTTTTTAACCCATTCTTACTATTGGCGTGCCATTGTCGTTCTTATGTTATTTGGCTTTATCAATTTTACGTACTATACCTTGGACGAATTTGAGTAAATCGGTAATTTTTTTTTTATAATTTTAGGGTATTCACACTTAGTCGATTAACAGCTTAGTTGATCAGAAATGAATCAGAAATGAAGAATTAGAAAAATCCAACACAAAAATATACTGTGAAAAGTAAGCAAAACACATCGACCTCTAGCTTTGTTTATAAACAACTAAAAAAATGGCTTTTTGTTGTTTTTAAACTCTTACAATTTAAACTACGACTGACATAGGAGTTGGAACAATGAAACTGCAACTAAGAAATATTATATAAAGAGAGACATCAGTGTAAATTACATACTTAAAGTGTAAAATAAATTAAAAATCTCGCATAGCTCCATTGATTTTGTAGTCGATTAATTGCTGCTATATGCTGTATCGTGGCATTTAAGGATATTTTTCCTCATGCAAGTACACGACACGATACGTAACAACGATATGAGAAACAGCTGATGATCGAAAACTAAGTTTTTATGCCGCCGTGAAACGACAATCACAGGGTTCGGTGATTTATTTTAATTTCTCATCTTTAATCGACTAGGTGCGAATACCCTTTTTGTTTTATGACCAACTGATTAAACTTAGTGTCGTTACCAATGTGATTACAAATTTACGAAATCATACAAACGTATACTTTAGGTGAGAACAGTTAAATCACACCTCAACCTTATTTTCTTTTCCATTGCTTCTTGTACAATTAATCTGCATCACTCGCAGTCAATGCTTCTCCATGCAACGGAATTACAGAGCCAATACGACTTGGCAGTCTATACGAGTATTTGAAATTTGTTTCAAAAGAGACATAAAAGAAAGATAGTATTTATGCAACACAAAAGAACTTTAATTATTTTAAAAGCTCCAACTTGAAGGAAACTTTCATTCAATAAAGCAAAACACTCGAGTCGAGTGTAAAAACAATAAAAGTAACCCAAATGTGATTTTATAAGGCTTTCAGCACAAAACCATTTGCCACAGATCAGTAAACTCAAAAAATATCGAGTTAAAAAGCAAATAATAAAGTAAAATGCACACACACAAAATTCACTCAAGTGCAAGTCAAAAGTGTCAACATTGAACGCTGTAAAAAAAAAAAACAAAAAAAAGTTACAAAAAATTCCAAAAGTTAGCAACCGTTTCGCATCGAGAAGGCGTTGAGGTTCGGCAGCAAAGATTAAACTGCGCGAAATGCAACGCATTCCTTACACGAAGCATTCAACAACAACAACAACAACAACAAAAACAAGAACTGTGAACTAAAGCCTGTCTAGGATGCCGCTGTGTGGCACATATCTCGTAGATACTGAACTGCAACGGTCGGGTTCGGTCAGGTGTGCAACAGGAGTAGCGTAGTTTCTATGAAGCGGCGCTTTGACAGCCACTTTGACAGTTTGTGTTCAACACGCACTACGAGATTTCAAGTGCTAAGAACAACGATGACGATGACAGCGACGAGCAGAAAAACTACTGCAGGGAATACTCGACGAGTGACAGTGAGCTAGACAGACAGACAGACAGACGAACACAGGGACGGACATACTGGCAGACAGATACAAATATTTGCAAAAAAATAGAAAACTTTTAAGGTGTAGAATGGCAAAAAAATAAAAGATAAAAAAAATGAGTTTGTATGAAATTGATTTTTAAGCATTTTTCTCCAAACGAAGGTGTGTAAAAATCGTTCGTGTTGACAGTTTTTGATACTCTTTGGGACATAAACTCTTGCAAGGCAATTTTCGTATTTGTGAAAGAAACAAATTGAAATCAAATATGCCAAACACATAATTTGGGTAAGAATTCTGGTAAGAATGCTTACTATCAATTTCTTTGTACTATATATATAAATAAAATGTACTCGGCTTTGTACAGAAATTTTTGTAATATATAAGATTGCATGCTAAAAGCTAGGTAAGATTTATAGTTTCAGTTGAAACAGTCTAGAGCATCTCTTTCCACACTTATTCTGAAGTTATTATATGCATCCATTAAACTAGCATTATTTTTTACATATATAACACTTCATGCTAAAATGTGTTCCATTCCGTATTATTCCAAATTGTTCTAGTACACATTCCGTCTCATCTTTAACTGTCTCTTTATAAACAGCCTGATCTGATGTCACTTCATGCTGAAATGGTTCTTTTCCATAACGTTCCATACTATACTCGATTTGCGTAAATTTTGCGCTAAGCAAGTTTAAATTTGATACAAAAAATTAAGATTTGTATTAAAAACGTACAAACTTACTTCAATGCATGTTGTTATATGCTACCAAACCATTACGTACACCCGAAGTCTCATTAAAAAACACACTTAAACTACATACAATAAAAAAGTTTTAATAAAAGCTCCTACAATCAAACAAGCCCCGAAACGAGTCGCATCAAATTGATTCGAAAATATCAATAAGCCAATAAGAATTTGCATATTAGTTGATAATCCAAAAGAGTTTCTTTTAACGAAAATGCGTCATACTCAAGCTGAATGAGAATCCCGTTGATAGTCAGTCGTCTTAAGTAGGCCGATTGTTGCTTGATGTTATTGTTGTTTAAACTTGAATATTGATTTCGCTTTGTTTCGACTGCGCCCCCAAAATATTTTTTTTTTTTTGTAGGGCAATGACACTGATAAATTTTTGATTGTTGTTGCTTTTGAACTCCGTTACGGGGAATTAAATTTTGTATTCGTACATTTTGTGTTTTGCTAAAAAGAGGACAGTGTGCAGAAACAGCGCTTCCTTCTGCTAGAAACCGGCTTAAGAAGTTTCACATGCAATCCTCTTAGTGGTATTTTCCGTTTTATATTAAATCGCAAAAACCAGTTTTTACACATGGTACATTTAAATTATGTGCCATGAAAACAAAACATAAAATTGTATCATTAAGTGGTTTAATTATTAATATTGTGGCAGATTTGCGCTTTTGGGCAATGGAGATTTATCAGTTTATATATTAGAGAAATGATTAAAGTAATTTCTAAAAGCATGTTGGGTAAATGTAATTCCCAAGGAACTATACTGCAGCTGTGAGACTAAACCGACCGATCATCTATGTATCTTGCAAAAGAAACTAACAGAATTGTAGCGTTCAACCATCTTGGACACCATGATTGCGTGATAAATCGAGCTGAGTACACAAAATTGATGAAGATTTAGTTGGATCCAAAAAACCCTGTCACTAAATATAGTTAACGTCACTGAAATTCTGTGCTAAGTCGAATTAAGGGCGTTTATAATGATGAACTATCTGTCAATTCTTTTAGATTTCTACAGGGTTTTTCAATTTTCGTTGGATATTTTAGAAAAGTAAACCCATATTGTGATTTGCAATAAAAAAAACAATGCTTCTAACATTGACTTGTTTCACATTGTTCATATTAAGCGTCTTTCATTGTTTAATAAAACTATAATTTTCACATTTTAATGCTTTGAGGAGAACGATGCTTATCTTTTTGAATTAATAAGAAAAGCTTCAAGCTGTCGCGTTCGCTTACCTATCATTAAGCTCCTTGTATCAATTACAAAGAGATGCTCTCAACTAGGTCACAAAATAAGCGATGTGAGTATCGTGCGATTAGCACGATATTGTCAAAAATACTTGAAAGGGTATTTTTGCGCATATTACTGCACAATACTGTACGAAGCTGGACTGATCCCCGATCATCAGTTTGAATTCAGAGTAATCTGATTGGTTGATGGAGACAATATGGGAGGCCTTGGACAGAAAACAGTATTATTCTGCTCTTCTGCTAGACGTCAAACAGAAATTCGACAGATTCCGGCATGCTGGCTTGCTCTGCATGTTGAAGTTGTAGCTGCCCAAACCGTACTTCCTAATTTTACGATGTTACCTAGCTTGCAGAAACTTCTATGCGATATTTGGCAAAAATGAGTCGCATCCAAGCCCCATAGATTCCAGAGCAAAGTGCTGAGCATAATCTCCAACGCACACATCTTCATTCAAAACAGCATTATGTACGACGAGCTTGGAATACCCTGGGTCAAGTAGGAATTCAGCAAACTAGGCGCAAGCTATATACAGAACTTGTCTGATAGATATTTCAACTACCAGAGGCAAGAAGATTTAGAGCTCAAGCATGATCCCATCTTCATCCCCTATGTGAGAAAGTTATTGTAATGGCTTTAGAGAGTGGTGCGGGGAAATCAGAAAAGAAGAGCATATTCTGAGAATTTTCTAGATTTTCAATGCCTAACTGGAATAATGCTTCTGTGTTAACTTGTAAAACATTTGTTTCAGATGGATCCCCAGACATTCTTTCAGCTATATCAATGAACTTAGAAAATTGTTCTTCAGAAGATTTTAGATAGCATCAGGATGTCATAAAGGAAACGCTGCTACCAACTGATAAATAGCGAAATTTTCAAGCCATATCAAGTGAGGGTTCGTTGTGGTACATGAAACAATTGTTTCCGTAGCTATTTCCAATGTTCAATATTTGCGAAAATTTGCTGTTGTTAATGTTCTTTCACATTGAAAAACAGTTCTCACTGAAAAATGATCTCATTTCAAATAGTTTTCAAAAATGTGATTGAATAAACAATTCTTTCTAGAATAAGTTTCAGAAAGCTACAAAGCAGCAGATATATTCATTTCTATTATTCAATTTTCATGAACATTTTGCAGAAGTCTCTAGATACAATGCACATTCCGACTGTGTGCGTGCTTCTGAGTATTACCAAATTTCCAAGTATGTGTTGGCTTAAAAGAATTCTTCTTTGTCAAGGCACTAATAGACTTCGCTTCAGCAAACACCCTTCTTCTTAACACGCGTAGCAAATAAACTCTAAACAAATTACAATGCATTAACTAAACATAATGAAGCACTCCATGTAGAACAAATTAACTTCAAAGAGCGTTGACAAAGCAAAAGTGCTGCAGTGCGCTGTGATATGGCAAACAAAATGCTTCCGCAGAAATTGCCAGCACAAAACGAGAGATGCAATCTGTGGCAACACAAATGATCGCGTGCTGCAAACAAACGAACAAGAACAAATACATAGCTAGGTGCAACATAAAAAGGCATTCGAGGCACTCAAATAGATATCGCATTACCAACAATAATAAATAACAAAGCAAAATGCAGCGCAGCAACATTGAGAAGTATCTGTATCTTTAACTGTAACTGTTATTTGTATGTGGCAACAACGATGACAGCGACTAAAAGTGCGACTAAGCGGCGGCAACGGCAACGGCAACGACAACGATGAAAACGACGACATCGAGTGACAATGACAACAGGAATGTTGCATATTAGTACGATTGCTGTTAGTACTTATAGAGTATAGATACATACATAGATACATAGATAGTATCTTTGTATCTTTTTTATTTTTTTGCAACAAGTGTTTCTGCTTACCTGCAAGAGCATGTCTGCGCTGTCGCTTGATCATGTGCCGGCGGTGAATTGTTGCGATTGAATGAGCCAAACCAATTCTTGATCGGATTCTGCCGCACGGCAGGTTTTAGTAGAGTATCTATGTTGCTATTGGCATCGCTGCCGCTTGTTGCAGCTGCTGTTGCTGCTTTAAGCTTCTTCGGTTGATGCTGCGCGTAGGCAAGATATTTTCCAGGAATCCGTGGCGATGCTGCTGCTGTGGATGTTGATGCTGTCGATGTCTCGTTGCGTGTAGAATTTGCACCAATGCAGGAAATGATTAGCAGTATTAATTGTAACTGATGTAATTGGAGCATTTTGTGTCCGTCTGTCTGTTTGTCTGTCTGTTTGTCTGTCTGTCTGTATGTAGCGTAACTTGTTACAGAATTTCAGTTAGCAATTTGTTGCATGTATTATGCAATTTTTGCTGTATTGCAAAAACAATTGTTTTACACTTGGCGTTAATCACTTGCTAAACGATTTGTAACCGTTAGATACTTTTCTTTTGTGCTACAGTTGCTTTTGCTTAGCAAAAAATGTTGCTTTGGCTTATAACTTCAACAAATTCTTTCTATTTTTCGTATATTTATTTTAATTTGCTATTTAAATTCATAGAAAACCACAGCCACAGCACTTAATTCGTTTCGGAGACACGCACTTGTATTAATTATGTTAATCAGTTGTATCTGCTCGATATTTATAGCTTTGAATACTTCTTAAATCGCTGTTCAAAAATGCAAATTAATTCATATTGTCAATACAAAAAGCGCACACAATAAACCTTTCTTTCGCTACCGTCTTCGCAATATCGCATAAATATTTACATTTAAATGTATCTCAAAGTATATCAGATCAATATATGATATTAAAAATGCCGAAATATAACGAACCGTACACGCGAAAGTCTGCAAGCGTACTAAAAATAAAGAGTTGAGTCGACTGCGCATTGACTTTGGCTTTGAAGTTAGCAGCAGCAGCAGCAACGGCTGTCGCCAGCCTGTAAGCCGGCTACGTCGTATTGCAGCATACAATATACATACGTACGATTTGTTTGCTGGGTAATTTAGCAGCAGCAGTAAAAGCGTTCACACATGCGCCTCTTTTAGCTTTGCTGTCAACGCTGCTGTAGCTGCTTCGCTTAATATATGTATCTCCAAAAGAAAGTCTCTTGTTCTGTGTATCTGACGTGCTCTTTAAAATTCTTCAGAGCATGTGTCCGTTCCGTTTGGTTTAGATAGATTGAAACGACTCGGACTTGTGTTCTTACTTACTTAGTTAGTATGCTTGTCAGCGCACCTTTGCTTGTACTTTCCCATCTCTTCCTGCACCGAGCCGCGCCTTTCTTTCATTCTTTCTTTTGAAGAGTTGGTCAGTATTAGCTTGCTCAACTTAACTTACTCGAAACTGGCCATACTCGTCTGTGTCTGACGCTGTTCTTAATATGCTAATGTGACAGTTTTGTTCTGAGCCGTGTGGTTGAGTGTGGTTGGGTGTTTTTGTGTAGTTTTTTTTTAGTTTGTTTAGTTGTTGCAAATGTTTGATATACATAGATATATGTAGAACGCAACTATATACACAATGTACACTGTGAGAAATACATAGATGGGTGTGGGGAAATACAAATCGAAAAATTGATCTATAAATTTAGATATAGTGCAGAGTTTGAAACTTTATAAATTAAGTTATATGGAAACATTTCACACTTATTACTTTATTCCAGCATTATTGACAGGGCATTCTGAATGATGTTTCCTAAAGTTTCACAAAGCATTATCTACACCTTAAAATTGGCATCCTTTGAGTATCCTTTTGAAAGAGAGAATCAAAAAAAAGTTAATAGGAGATAGGTGAGATAGAAAAAGAGAAAAAAGAGCTCTGAGACATAACCTTATGCCCAACGTACAGCAGACTTACGTACTTACTTCAAGTGACTAATTGCATAACTGCAGATTAGTAATTAGAAATCGGCTTCAAAATGTAAATATAAATAAAAAATACACGTACATGCTCACGTATAAGACTTGACGCACTTTTTTCTGCTTGGCGTGCTCACAATTTGTATGACGTCACCATAGAAGTTAAACTGCACAGAATAAAGTAAAAGTGCACAGACGAATTGGGCAGAAAAAAACCAACAGCCAACAAGGAAACAAATGTTACGCTCGAATCAATATATATAAGGTTTATTCTCGTTATAGTTTTGCTTTGTTTTGTTTCGCTTTATTCTGTTTTTACCTTAATCCTTGCAGAATTCTTTACTTTTGACTTTCAGTAGTAGTAAAAAGTAATTAAACGTAATTGCATAAAGTTTTTGCTTCTTCGAGCCCACCAATCGAAACTACTTATAAAGAGTCACTAAAATAAGAGCCAAGGGCATACAAAAGCAAAATATGCTTTCTCGCAACTCTTTAGCGCTCACAGAATCTTATCAACTGGTAACAGGCTACTCGCATGCTATCGCCTTCCATTATTAAAGCAAGTAGATAGCATTCGTTTGTGTGTTTGTTTTTCATGTAAAGTCTGTGGAAGTCATTTTTTGTTGCATTGTGTAGTAAGTGACAGTCGTTTAAACCTATAACACGCACAATATTTAAACGATTTTGATAAAATATAGATTATGTACATCTGCAAATGAATACCTAAAGAAATCTGAATTAGTTTTTTTTGGACATTCATTTTCTGTGTGTACTGGATTATTGAAGTTAACCAAACAGTAGAGTGATTTCAGCAGATTTAACGATTTTACTCGAGTAAATTTCACAAGACTCTCTTCTTAATATGTAAGTAAAGTACCCTCTACACGTGATAAAGAATATGTTGTGCAAATGTGCATTAGAGCTTGGGGTCTTAAAAACCAATTATTTAAGGCAAAATTTAAAAAGAAAAATGTTTTTTTAGTTCTTAGGTTAGATTAATTTACCACCATTACTTAAACCAAAGAGTCCAGTTGTGGTACCACAAATCTCTTACAGTGGGAATGAGCGCGTCTTCTGCTGCTATTGGGACTCCGCACATTCTTGCTTTCATAAATTAGTTAACTATGTAATAGACTTATTGTGAAATCTCTAAAAAACACAACTTACGAAACCAATCTTATAACGAGAACATATCTAGTTTTCAAAAATTATACTTGGTAACTCTCGATTAAGCATACAGAATTAAAGCAACAGCTAAAAAGGATTTCGCAAATAAGCAAGTATGCTCGACTATGTTTCTGGAAGCCAATTAATGCTGGAGTTCCAGTATTATATCTTTCAAATACTTTGTGTATTTGAAAGATATTTTGTGTTTCCGTGTCTCAAAGACTCTTTGAAATCGATCTACAAGGTCTCTTGCAAAATAAACAGGACGGGATAGACAATTGTCACCATAAACTTGTTTCATCATTTGGAACGTTTTGGTGAATATTTTACCAAGTTTAAAACACAACTTAATATTTGCTCTTTGTTCGAGATTCATTTTTCGACCGATGCCCAAAAGATACTGTCACTTTCAGCGCGATAAATTGGCTTGTAGTGGTCCGATTTTTACAAGATGTCAGTGAAGGATGTACCTTTCCAATGCATGTACCTACCAATAGGTGGCGCCACCAGAAACAACTATTTTTAAAAAGTTCTGTTTCTTTTGCGAAACCCCCTGTAATACAGATCGAATACAATACATTTGAAGTGCCCCTTGTTTGATACATTTCCGTGATTTTGTAAATATGCAGCATTATTAGAAATGTGGCTTTACAACATATTTATGCATTTAAAATTTAATGATTTGACCACTCAATAGTAATTAGGTCGCGGTAAATGTGTACAAGCTGAAAACAGTTCAACAAATTAAGCCCAAAAAAAATGAAAGTGAAAACATTTATTTAGTAATATGCGCAATTTAAAGATATTGCCAAATGCAAACTGCTGCAATGCTTAATATGAAAATTTGTTTAACTAAAATCAGCGCATTATGTTTACAATTTAAAATGTTGAAAGTCCGCCCGTCCGTCCGTCCGTCCGTCTGTCCGTCTGCCCGTGCGTTCGTCATTTAACGCAATATTGAATGCGGTAGACAAAATTATATATTTATATGAAAAGTAATATGCAGATATTTATATAATTATTTGAATTATGTCAATTTTTCCGACTGAGAGTTTAACAATTCAATTGCAATGAAATGTATGCGACCTACATAGGAATGTGGTACGAGTAGAACAGATTTTTTTATTTTAATAAATTCATTAACATCATTTTTAATTAAAGGCATTAATCATAATTTGACAGTATGCGCAGTAGTAAAATATGTCGGTAAATTATTTGTGTAATGTAGCTTAATTTAATATAAATGAAGTTATACATAAGAATTTTATAAAATTTAAGTACTTTCAACGGAAATTACAGTTTATAATTAGTATGCATGTACATAAATGATTAAAAGTCGAAATTTAGTGTAGCATAACGTACAGCTAAAATATTATAAATTTTTACTAACGCCTCTAAAACACGAAATAAAGCTATGCAAATTTTGTATCTTACAGATACATAGTTCAATTAACTGCAAGACAATAGAAGGAAGCAGCCAACCAAGCGCATAGAAGCTAATAAACTAAATGAAACATGCAACTAAGCGTGTCATGAACATTAAAGCGAGTGAGTGCAGTGGACATTATAGATTAGATACATCATATACAATATATTGCACAAACAGATACATTCTAAAAAAGATACAAACATGAGTACTTGGATGGAAATACTTGGAGCACAACAAGCGGCACATGATAATTATGTCGAAGACTTTAGTGATGATGATGATGCTGCTGCTGCTGCTGCTGCTGCTGAACGCGTCAACAAAGTTGCCACAACAACGCGCAGCAGTGTAGCAAAAGCAAAACGACGCGCTTATCAAACTGCTGGCAGAGTACGTGCTACAAGCGGTGTCAGCGTTGGCAGTGGTGGCACAGCTGCAGTACATGGCAGCGTTGGCAAAGGTGCAGCTATACAGCTGAGCAGCATCAGTGGCAGCGTATTCAAAGCATTTCGTGAAAAATTTATGCGCAATGCTGCCGCAGTGGTGGTAAGCGGTGGCGCCACCACAAACTATCGTCAATTGCGGCAGCGCGATGCGGAAACGGGCTATGCCGGTAGTGGCCATAACGGCCATGACAGCGGAAGTGCGCCAACAAGCAGTGCGGAAAGCGAGAGCAGCATTGAGGATCACTTTGTCGAACAGACACGACGCAAGCTGCGTCGCAAAATGGCGCGTGTCAGGAGCAATGCCGGAATATCGCATAAGGTAAGCTTATATTTATTTACTATTTGCACGAGTAATACTGAATAGTAGTATCTTAAATTTGCTTGCGATTTTTCTGCAAAGCAACAAGTCGCTGTCTGTACTTTCCTTTTGGTATTTATTATTCAATGCACACAATTTTATTGTAATGCCGGCATCATCCAGCGGTGTTTTGCAAAATATATTTATCGTATTACACTCAAAACGTGTGCGTTTTATATTTGCATCTATAATCATCGTCAACATCATAAAAATTGACATACAAAAATTTACTACCGCACATGTCGGTTTGATTTTGATATGTTTATATCTATGAAATTGGTTCAATTTGTATTGAAGTTGTGACTGAAATTAAATAATTTTATTGTATACAATTATTTGCGTTTGAGTGATTTTTGGCATTGTTTTATAATATAATTGTTATTATTCAACTTAATTTAATATTTATTTAAACTGTTAACATAAAATGGGTTGAGTAGTTCACTAAGTCACAACATAAACTAAATATATAAACTCCATTAAAAGCTATTAGTTTTTTATACTTTAATAGCAGTACCCTGCGTGCGTTGCTATGTCCCCACTTGTTTTTCTAATATATGTGTGTTTGGCTCAAGCTATTTTCCCAATGAGTGTTATTATTTCTGGTGCGCTTTACAGAACATTGAACCATCAGTTTTCTTTTACTGGTGTTATATCTTTATAATAAGTATAAAAAAACACGCACGAATACGTATGCGTGGATGTATCAAACTTTCAAAGCAATCAGTGAAGAACTTTTCGAGATTATCGATTAGGAACAAACGAAAATTTACATTTTTTTTTTTTTTTTGGTATATAGATTTTTAATAAATAAACGATATTATCATTAAATCCTATTTACATTGATCTCATAACTACTTACTTGGTAGAGAATGAAGCTGAATTTATGTATTGTGGAATAATATTAAGTTATTGATTCACTTAGTTGTCTATGTCAATAAAGTTACCCGACCAAGGTGAGAAATCCAAATTTTTGTAAATGTGAAAATTTTGAGCTCTAACCAAAAATGTTGTGCTAGACTCTAAGTCACTGAAACCCACTAGTCCATTAACTTTAGAAAAAGTTAGCAGATCATATTTGAAATATGACGAAAAACATATTTTTTGCTTATTTTGTGCGCTGAGAAAAAATTTATTGCTCGTGTATAGATAAAATATATGGCTTGGTCTGCTAACTTTAGTAGAAAAGTTATCCGACCAACATATAAATTTAATGTAATTGTAAGAAATGTAAGAAATTGCTAAACATAAAAAACATTTTTCACACATTTAGAAATTGGTCTGCTAAATTTATTTTTCAATAGTACACCAGAATGTTTCTGCAATTTAGAGTACTCGTACACCCATTTCATACCACTGTGCAAAATATGAAAAGAAGAAAAACAAAGAGCTTTCAAATTGTTTGTAAACAATAGCAAAAAAAAGCTTAGAAAGCACGTGCTAAACTATCAGCTGTTTACATAAATTGCTTGCACCAGAAAAACAGACCAATAGTATGAACGAGAGCGCAATACGGAGTGAGTTTATTTTAACTCAAGCGCTCAACTTTTCAATTAGTTTCCTTTGAGCCGTTTTCCAACTTTTTCACTCCATGCTTTCGTTGGATTTTTCATTCAACATTTCAGTTTTGCTCGTCGCTTTCCAAAGTTCTCTCAGCTATGGAGCTATGAAGCTATGTAGCTGTGGAGATATGGAGTAACCGGCAACGCTCAAGTATCACTTCACTTTAAGCCATTTCGTGCTCCACTGGGCTTTAAAATCTTTTTTAAGCCAACAACAGCCATAGTTCTATAACAATAATATTAGCCACGAGTAAAAAATAAAATGCAGTTTCATTGTACTTTGTTTGGAGCTTTGCATGTGTTAAAGTTTTTACAAGTACTGCTGCTACCTATTGTGTGGGTAGTATGAGAAGTCTGTGAAAAACTTTTGACAACATTTTTTTATATAATTTGTATTTATATAGTTGTAATGACTGTAAGTAAAATAGATGAAAATGTATGCGTGTAGTATAGCCTTATCACACATCAGCAAAGTCACTCATCAGCAAACATTTGGTATGAGTTAGTGAGTGAGCGAGCATCTTTCGATTGTGAAAGCTTGGGAGAGCGGAATTTTGAATAGTACAGTACTCATGTTGTGTGCAAAAGTGAGATGAGCTAACTAACAGGAGAAAACGTGTATGCAATGAACTGCGTACTAAACAGCAACAACGAATTTGCTTGCGATCTCGCTCAAACCAATGCCCTTTTGTATAGATATTATCATCTTCTTTATATTTACAAACTAACTCCAACTAGCGCCGTGCTATGAATTTCGTTAAAATGTCAAATGATACATTCACACTTAAATGAATTTGAATGAAAGTACACATTCATCTAATGAATGTGAATTGAATTAATGATTTTGAGAAATTCACGTTGATTCTAATTCATTCAAAGCCAAGTAATTTTCAAATGTTTGAATGCTTATGTAGTTGAATAGCATAAATGAATGATTGAATGCGAATAATTCGAATAATTCGAATGCTCTGAATACACTTCATGTTAGTGTGACTCTTTCTCTCTGCTTAATTAGTAAAAAGAATTTATTAACCGCATATTTTAAAAGTATTTATAACTATATCTTTGTATGTATCCGAGTATATAAAGCAAATTGTACATATTTGTTGTTATTGGTTTTCCATTTTTCGAATAAGTATACTTATACTCAGGCAAGTATCTACCTACCGTCTCATTTCAGCATCTATTTCAATCTGCTTATAATGGTTTCGTTAGTAACTAGCTATTTCTTGCATTATATGTTTCCTGCTCTTTTCCACTCAGATTAGTTCAGCCCCAGAAAGTCTTCGTGTTGATACCGCAAACGACCGAATTTACTCGAATTATTAAAACATTCGAAAACATTCATATAGTGTTATGAATAAACATTTCATTCAGTATTAATGAATGCATTCATAGTTATTCATTAATTCAAAGTGCATTTTAATGAAGTGAAATGTATACTGTATTGAATAAAATGAATGTTGACATTTTAGAAAGTGTTACATTCTTGAATTGAATGTAAATGAATGAATATACATAAAGCAAATTAAATGCATAACTTCATGATATGTCACAACATATTTCAAACTACTCTCGTATTTATAATATACATTCAAAATTTTTTGGCGCCCTCCACAATCATGACTTTTGTTGTTGCCTTATTTTGCTCTTTTTGTGCTTTTGGCTTTCTGCTCGGTTGCACTTCCGTTTAGCATCCTTTAGGTTAGCTTGTAGAGCATTCGACTGAATTGGAGAGCTCCTCAGCTCTGTTCACTTTTGTATTCCATTGTGGGAATTATTTAACTAGGCGCATTCATTTTCTTACTAGGAAATGTTTGTCATTTGTTGTTGTCTGTTGTGTTGTTTTGTTGTTGTGTTGCGACATATTTGTGTTGTTGCTATGTACGGGTATATCGAAATAAATAGTTGTCCTGACCAAGCCGGTTTGTCGCCAAAGTGCAATCACTGAACCCAGATCTATTATTGCGTTAAAGTTTTTGGCAGTTATAGAGCAAGTAGCACACAGAGACGACACAGACGACATCACAAGTCTGTAGTTTTGCGTGTTTGCAACGAAAACTGTCTTTAAAATTGTCGCAACAAGGAAGTGTTGACAATTTATATCGTTTGAAACTAGGTGAATGTAGAGTTTGCTATTTCTTTTGCTTAATTGCACTTTTATCTGTTTGGGGTGGAAACAAACCTAAAGAAAGAGGGATGCTTTTTTTTACGCATGTATGAATTACATACTCGAAAATTTAATTCTATTAAGAAGTTTAGTTGTTTCAGTGAAGTAATGCATTACTAAAAGGATATTACTCTGAGGGTACTTATGCAATTGATTTACTTACTTAAACGTTAAAATTCACACGGAAATCATTGGAATTTATAGACATAATTGTTTGATGAAACCAGAAAGTTGTGTTTTCAGAAACCACTTGCTGACTTTTGGAATAACTTACTAGATTAAGCTTCAAAGCTTCTAACCATGAAATACTTTTCCACTCTTCTTATGTCCTGTGTACTTCCAGAACACAGACTCTATGTGGTCACTCCTTGTATTCTCAAACATATTCCTTTCGGCAGAAGTTTCTCAGTTCACTTTTCCAGAATATCGTGAGTAACACAGAAATCTCTTTCGGCACAAAAACTTCAAATATCATTCATAAAACTTAGTGTCTTTTTGTCTAAATTTGGGTAAGCGCTCTAGTTTTGAAAGACGGCGATTCTGACAATTACATTTTCTAATCGGTACAATCTTCTTGAAACAATAAACCGAATCTAGTACAACTAATCTCATCTAATCAGGGCTGCATTTGGAAAACAACTAGTTTTCCAGTATACTCGTAGCTTGGGAACTAAATAAATTTGACTTTCTTTTACATCTACATAGTGCCGTGACTACCCTTATTGAGTAGTTAATAAGCTAATCGAAATTTTAATTCATGAAATTCAAACAATGATCTATTAACTTATTATAATTAGATTAGTTTCAAACGCTTTTCGTAACTACAGTTCAAGTAAATAAAACTTAAATTTCTTTGTTTTTCTGTATCTTTTGAATGCCATTGAATGCACATTGAATGCCATAAAATCAACCTTTTCTTCGCTTTAACTTTAAAATACCCATAAATTCCGACGTCCAAAAACAAAAAACCAATTGCACACAGGTGTAAATATGCAAAGAAAATTTATGTACGTTGGAAATAATATTGAAATCTTCTACGGTACGGAAAGGTAAACTTACAATGCGCCCGTGGAAATTTCGGAGATGATTTATGCGATCTAGTTAATGCCTTCTTAATTACATTATGAGCAGCAAATTTTTGCGCATAACAAACAACAGAGTGAAGTGAAAATATTTTGTAAAAATATTTTAAACAGAATTTCCCCTACTAGCACACTTCTTCTTGCTGTGCAACTGCCGCAAACAATTTGTAACACATACGAAAATAAATTGTACTAAACATGAAGAAAAAAAAAAAAAAAAAAATAGACAAAAAGTAGTTAGACGAAAAATTTCATTTTGGGGCGAAAATTTTCGGAAAACGAAAAGAAAATCTGGCACACAAATCATGTTTGCAATGCACATAAAAAATCAGCGCACATGGGGTCTGCTCCGGTCTGGTCTGGTCTGGTCGTGTCGGGTCTTGTCTGTCTCGCTCGGTTTTGTTTTCCTGGCCCAATTCTATTGGCTCACTTCAGCATTCAGTGTGGTCCAGTCGCATTTGTGGCACGCGCAAAATATGTTCCAGCATTTGATGTACGAGAATGTAGTTACATGTGAGTCCATCTGTCTGTCAGTCAGTCAATGAGTCAATAGACTACGTGATGTATGTTGGAAAACTAGGCAAAAATCTGGCATGATGATTTGTTTTTCGGCTTTTTCGATTTCAGTTTTACGTTTAGTTTATTGAAATTCACGACACAATAGACTGACTAATGCCTTCTGTTTTATTTTGAGGGTGTTCATGGTTTTATATGTATTTTTAAAAGTGCGAACATATGTTGCACACAATGGCTGCATTATTGCATGTAAAAAAGAACACTAGTTAACCAAATAAACAAGTTTTTACAATCACTAGTTGCAAATGCAACACCTAAAAGAGAGAGACTAGTTGGCTCATAAAGATACAAAGTGACGAACAGATAAATAACAAAGGAGACGTAGCAGATTCCTTGAGATATATATAGTCTCGATCATTACTCAAATGTTATGTGGATTTATATAGCAAAGTCCGTCCGTTTGTATGGACGTTGAGAGTTCGGCGATTATAAAAGATAGAGATGTATATTTCTTCAGATAAGGGTTATAAACTGATCAGCCCAACTACACTGTAGAGGATAGATCCCATGCAAGTGTAAAGTAAAGCTAGAAAGACCAAATTTTGCATGTCTTACATCAATCATAATAAAATAGCGCATATAGGTTCAAATCGGAACACTATTGAATATTGCTCACATACCTATCTATTCAAATAAAGATTCTGAGACTGGCTACAGGGTATATTGAAGTCGATTACACATGACTGCACTGCTCTTCTAATACTTTATTCCATATTTTCAGTCTTCCAGCTTGACCAGGTTATCATGATATATGGAGACTGGTCTGTGTTGTCCTCTAGAATATTTTATCTGCATTCTGACTGTTCAATTACTCTCACTGCCTGGAGTCACTCCGTCTTTTTATACTCGTATATGTACCGAGTTCCATTCCGTCTTTAGTAGAAACTGTGAGAACAAAGAATACTTGACTACCTCGAAGTGCATTTTCAGTTATTAACAATTTTAACAAATATGGAGCTTTATTTTTGCTTAAATGAAGAACAATTAGATAATAAAAATTTCAAATTATATAAAACAACTAAACGAAGATTTTTAAAACTTCACAACTCCGTCCGCTCTTCGTATGTTTGAACAACGAGATCTCGGAGATTATAAAAGATAAACCTCTAACTAGGATTTTTAAAATATTGAAGTCATCTAGATGCGCCATCTAAAATAGTATTTTTTTTTTTTAAATACACTTTTCTCTTCATAGCTTTTAAACTAGTCAGTCAATTGGAATACTGTGTAGAAAACTGTGTTACACATTCATTTATAATAAATTTAATGCCTTAAGCATTCAAATCCATTGGGTCAATCACGAGATATCTTGTAAAATATAAGCAACTTAAACAAGAAATTTGACAAAACACATATTAAAAAGAACCCTTGTTTTGTTATTATTTAGCGATATAGTTTTTTAGCTACGTAAAGAACTACTTACTTTTGTAACAGCTAACTTTGTTGTCTAGTGTAATTGAAATGAAAATGGAAAAATGGAAAAAACTATTGGGAATATAATAAGCGCGCCTGAAACTAGGCAACGTTTTATTTAACGCTTGCAATCAATTCGTATTTTCGATTTTGTTTTCTCGTTGCTGGTGGCCAGAAGAGGGATGGCGATGTAGTTACCAAAACCAAGGTCATAGTTCATTGCATATTTACATGGGTATTAGTAAATATTTTCGTAATTGGCGTTGCACACACACAAACACACACAGTCCTCGTTGTCAATACCCAATTAGTATGCACTATGAACGCTCTCCATGGCAATGACTGCTGCTGCCACTGTCAGTTGACACACCCCGGCGAACCGTGAAATTGTGCCATAAAATCCAGTTAATTTTTGTCTGTACATGTTTAAACAGTTTGAACAAATGCAAATAGGCGCCATAGATTTTCTAACAAAAAAAAAAAAAAAAAAAATATTCTGATATTTGTCGTCGCTTGTAAGTGTCAACTACATTTGCGATTTGCTCCTTCGTCCTTTGTGTGTACAGCACGAATATTTTGTACTTTTCGTTTTTTGTGTATTTAAAATAAATTATTTGTTTTGGAATTAGCACAAATATGCAAATTTAACAAAATATAGAGCATAATTTCCATGAGTTTTTTTGGCATTTGACATAACTTTTTTTGTTTTTTTTTTTCGAAATTTTTGTGTAAAATTGATGTAACTTAAATGAAGTATGAACTTAATTAGCTGAATTTAATACTGTCGTACTACAGATAGCTCTCTCTCTCTCTCTCTCTATCTCTCTCTACTAGAAAATATACAAAATAAAACATAAATGTAAAATATTTTTGTAGTGTGGTCCAAGTTTCTATTACGAAGCACAATTTTTTTTTTATTTTAAACAATATTATGCACGTTGGGTAGGGCATAGGCTTGCATGTTGCCACCACTGCAGTATTTAAACATGCCAATTGGCATGATTGTGTATTGTTTTGCTTCAGTGTTTACAATACTTTCTAGCTCAGGATTTTGGATTTTTACTTTATCTTTCCAATGTATGCTATATATCAAGGTGGATTTTATGATGAGTTATGATCAAAAATGCAATGGGGTGGCACCATGCAGGCCATTAGCATTTACATACTATATCTCCCGAGATATAAAACATTAATAAATTTAAGGCGATGTGTATATTGCACTGAGAATTTAGAAGATTTATTTGGCCAAACGATCTATTTCATTGTCATTTCTCTTTAACATTTACATTTTTTTGTTTGTATTTCAAGTAGGACGAGCGAGCGAGTGAGCGAGCGAGTGAGTGTTGTAACAATTTGAATAATTTGTGATTTTACAATAGATTAACGCAAACAAAAAAAAAAAAACTTAAAACACATACGAATATAGTAGAGATACTTCAAATTAGAAATTAACAAAATCCAGCTCACGCTGCAAACGCAAAGTAAGATTGAGTTTGCGCAAATCAGGATCATATTGAGCACGACATAGATCCACATTAACCGCATGCATCAAAGGTAATTTGAGGCGATAGACTGGCGAAGAGAGTTCAATTTCACGCTCCTTAATGGTTAGATGCATTTTCTCAGCCGGCGCTGTTTCCTCGGGCAGCTTTATTTGGAGTATCATATCCTCACAACTTGACGTGGCACCAGTGCGATTGCCCATCTGCACAAATGGATTTTGTATAATTACATAAAAAAATAAAAATAAAAAAAATACTCGTATTCAATTTTACCTGCAGAAACACATCCTCTGTGCCCACTGCCTGCCGATAGTGCATTGTATATTCAGGATATTTGCGTGTATCCAAAATATCTGCGTCCTCTTGCTCCTGCAGTTTTTGCCATTCCTCAATATTCTTTGGTAACGTCTGTCCATCGCCGACTGCATCAAGTGGTGTTGCTACAGTGTTCAGTTTCTTTTTGCGCTTTGCACCAGCAGCAGCAACAGCAGCACGAGACTCTTCACCACCACCTGCCTTGCTGCGTGCAGTTTGTGGCCCAAAACTGCCCGGTGCTTAAAAAACAAGGAAAACAAATTTTATATTGTAAAATGCCAGTTACAATTGTTATCACCAATGCAGCCGGTGCAATTTACATTGCAAAAGTCAAAAGCTCTGCATACCCCCATCATACTCTACTCTACTCTACTCTACTCTACTCTACTCTACTCACTTAGTTTATTCAGCGCCCGCGGCGCCTTTTTATCATCCTCATCGCTATCAGAGGATGCATCGAAGTCGCGACGCTCTGTCGGATACAGCAAATTCTGCAATAAACGCATTTGATCGGGATTATCGAATATCGACATTTTCGCGTTTTCCGTTTAAATTTTTATGCTATTTATCCTTTCACAAAGCGACTGATTTCGTTTTTGATATGTCTTTTTTATATTGAAATTTGTTTTATTTTCGTACGACTTGACTCTACCGCCTTGCGTTACGTTACGAACTAAAATAAATACGGAGCAAATAAATATTATTGATTCAATGCTTACTTCGCTTCATTTTTCAGAGGCATGTGTAAAAGGTTACCAAGTGTTGCCTGGTTACGTAACCATTTGTCAAATTTGTTTGGAAGTTTCCAATTTATTGAAATAAAATTCGACAACACAAATTCATTCACACTATCTGGTTGCTCTATTTCGGCATTCAAATTGGTTCGACAAACTGCAAAAACAGAAAATATAACGTGATCTATTTTTCCTCTGGTACTATTTTTCTCAACTTATTACTTTTGTGGTGAAATTTAGTACGATATCAAGAAAAACTGTTAAAATCGATATTTGCATTTGAAAACGACAAATGTCGTATAAAAAAAATCCAGAGTTGCTACAGAATTGCTTCAAGACACAGTCTACAGATTTCGTTCATGAATTTTGGGGTGAAAGCGTTATCTGCAGCACATCCGGTAGCATACCATTTTATAGCGTTAGCTTTTTATGCGAACCTTGAGGAGTAATCATAGGAAATCGTTATCAAATGACTTATCAGCAAGAACAATAGTTAAGATAGAAAATAATTAAACTAGCTGTGAAATATATACATTCTTGCGCTTGTAATTCTCAACTAGTTTTAACAAACATCAAAGATTTTTCATGGTAGTTGCCGTCTTCACTTTTTTTTTGTTAACGTTTGCAGCCCTTGTTTCGACACAAATACCGAATCGACAATAATCGTATCCCATAACCTTTAATACCTACATGTATCTCCTTTTCCATTTAAAATTCGTGGGTAAGACAGAAAACTCTTTCGCATCATACAAATTAAATTAAATTAAATTTTATGAATGATATTTGGAGATTTAGTTTTTCTTTACTGAAGCATTTATTCTCAGCTGAATATTGGGTTTTACTTTCTTAAATGCTATCTGCACATTTTCAGTTTTTTTTTTCAGTTAAATTTTTTTTGAAATTTTTGTTCTATCAGCATTGACAGCGCAACGGATTGCTTCAACCTGTTTTCAATAGATTAAGAGAATTATAAATTAGACCTACGCAAAATTCAATTTGCATACAAAATGAGCTGGTGAAATGATTGGTGTAGTACGCAATTAAATTTTTAAACAGAATTCACTGCAAGAACCAGCAATGCGAATGCTGATGCAATAAATCCAAAGGCATCATTGGGTATACAAGCTGTATCTTCAGCTGTAGTAGCCAACAGACGACAGTAGCTTCATACAATTAATTAACGTAGCTACGTCTTAAGCCTCATTTAACATAATATGCATGGGTTAAACGCAATTACATAAATCTGACAGTGTTGCCAACTGATTTATATGCAACTTTTTATTGTGACAACCACAAAAAATTAAATGTGTAAAAAGCGAAATAAACTTGTTGTGCATTAAAGTGGTTTGCTTGCACTTTAAACAAGTAGAAATAACCAGCGTTGGACGGGAATTTTGTTGTATTTATTCCACTTTTTAACAATAATTTGTAATGTTGCTTTAAAACGTTTGCATACACTTCAATTTTTGTAAACAAAAATGAAAATATATGAAGGAACAGACTTTGCTATAAATTTATACTTTCACCCCTTACCTCATTTGTGTAACACTGCACAGTTGAAACGTTTTATAATAGTAACAAACCGTTATGTTCCATTGCCACTGTTTCTAAATGAAAACTTAATATGCCTGTTATATAAAAAGTGTTGCATACTTTTAGTTGCCTTCATTGACATTGACTTTTCTTAGTTAAAAATTCAAGTTTGGTTCAAATTATGTAAAAAATAGAACTTTCCACAGTGCATAACCAAATCGTACAAACGTGCAATTAACATTTAAATTTAAATTTTCATATTACTCATAGCCACTTCAACGTATTTATACAAGCAGCAACTTTAATTGCGGTTGCACGCAAGAGAAAAAAATTCAAGTTTGTTAATTAAATCTGACAATTTATGAAGGGCTGCCAATTCGTGCATTTTATTTAACAGGAGAAAGCCTGTTCAAAAAAAAAAAACAAAAAAAAAATAAAATTATTTTATTTATTTTAAACTTGTACTGCAAACTGATGTTTCCACATTATTATTACTACCAACTATTTTCATTTAAATATAGTTATGTCTTCTGATCAAAAAGTACCAGGTAATGAATGATATTTGATATCTAAATACACAAATTGATATCTAAATACACAAATTGTAAAGGCCGATTTTTGGAATAACTTTCAGAACACTGCGCGAGTTTTCTTTTTTTCTAGCCAATCGGATCAAAAAGCTTTCTGCTAAAACACAAGTGAGTCGTGTTAGTAGAAGAAAAGTCAAACAAGACCATGTCAGATCATTACTGCGCTTGCAGAGGAACATTAACGTAGTTTTTGGTCAAATAGTCGTGTACAAGATGAGGATATCTGTAAAAAATTAAGCAATCTCTGCACAACATACTTTTTTAGCCATACAAACGTTATCTGACGTCTCCACACGTAAGAGGGCGTACCAGTGCGCCTGGTGCCAGTGGTTATCAACACCCATAGTCCATAGAGGTCGTCCCAGAACTCTCGGACGTTTTCCCGGGGACATTATCAAAGGAAGTTCGTATCTGAGGCTTCTTCTGTGTCTGCACTGGTAAAAGTTTTGCGTTGGTGGGAATCAAATACTGCGCACCATGCTTCAATTAAGAGGGGTTGCTTTATCGGTACCTCGGAACGGCTATTCAGAATGGATAGGAATCCTAACGGATGTTTGTAAGCTGGTTGGATAGTTTGCAAAAGAATAGTTTTCGGCCATTTGCAAGTGAATGGCTAACAGCAATACTTAAACAAATTGCAAAACACACCAAACACTAACTTCTTTACATGACAGTTGTAAATATGCAATTCCGCATATTTTTTGATCAGAAACTATTTTTGTTTTGGTTTTTTGCTTTCTGCAGGTTAAGTGCCACTTGTTGTCAGCTATTTGACTCAAATGAAAAATATTACTTATTTGAATATATATATATATATTTTTTTTTACCAGCATTTTTGCGCATTTTTCTCGTTTATTACATTTTGAAGTGTGCGCTGGCGCATTATTTGCACTCCAAAAAATAAATGTTGCATTAATTTAAAAAAAAAAAACTTTATTGTTAACCTTGACAGCTCTGACAATTGCCACAGTCAAGGTTCACACAGGCGTAAAACTTTTAATCGTTTCCCAAAAAATAATCAACAGAGAAGAAAAAAGGGCAATCATTTGCGGAAAATGTGTAAACTAAGCAATTCTCTGTGCTGTGGCTAAAACACTTTTGAGTTTTTCCAAAACTTCAACACAACAGATTTCTTTGCATTTCAATCTAAATACAAACCCTGCTCTTGTTTCATCATCATCATAATCATCATCTGTATTTCAGGCTGTAAAAATATTAAAAGTTTTTCAAACTTGCCAAAAAGTTTATTTTTTCTGCACTTAGGGTGAAAAATGTTTCGAATGTTTCTCAAATAGTAGAAAACTCTCATCCAGCAAAGTATTGCGAGAAAAAACACATATGTATTTATTCACTTTTATTTGCATGGTAAATGTTTGCAATGCTGAATTTGGAGTTTCTATCTGTACGAGTACGAGTATAGCCTGCAAAAGCTCAAAGTGTAATAGAAACTCGAAATATATGCGAAGTTTCAATATTTATTTAAAAGTATACACAGCAATGTACAAGAACTGGTGTTGGTTTGAGGCGTTACCTTTTTCGTATAGGTGTAAATTGTGCAAATAAATTGGGTTAGTAGTGTGCCATATTGAAACCATGTATTTTATTTGTTTGAAAAGAATTTATTACATGTGGTTTTGTGGTATTTTTCTTCTTTAATGTGACAATATCTAAGCTTTCCTTTTTTGTTTAGAAAATGTGTACAATAATAACAAGTAACGATGATTCGGTGCTCTCACGGTAAACGTGTTGGTTGAAATTGGTCTGTTTTATAGGTTAAGTTGCTGTTATTGCGTCGATTAATTGGTCTGTATTTTTATGTTTCGGCCTTAAAAAATACATTGTTTCTAGAAGTCTAGTTCCCTAACATGCAGAGATAATAGTAAAACTACAGAGTTTATCTGGAAAGTAATGTCAATGATTTTTTCGGGAGGCAGCAGCTGAAGAGTTCGGACAGAAATTATCGTTGAACTCGTTTCGGCTAGAACAAGTTTCGGCAAGTTTTGCTTTATACTTATCAAGACTGCAGCGGTAACTGTGCCTATGATGAATACGTCCTTTGACAATGATTGCCCTGCGAAAGCGACCAGTCTAGCGGTGGTACAAGACCACTTGTTCAAGGCCATAAGAAGGTGAGCGATAAACACCGCGCTGAATGGCCATCAACGACCAGTACCGAAAATTTGACGCGTGTGAGAGATCTTTCGAACTCCGATCGTCGCTTAAGTAAGTTCGTTTAGTATCAGACACATTTCATATTTCAAAAACTCTCACTCACGAAATTGTGACGAACAATTTGAAGATGCGAGAAGTGTGTGCGAAGCTGGTGCCTAAAGTATTAACGTATGACCAAAAATCGTACTGAATTGATATGTGCCAGATGCTTTTGGCCTTGTGTGAAAAAGACCTCCATATTTTAGACAACGTGATTACACCAAGAAGGTCAGAATGAGCAAACCAAAAGTCAAAACTATGTTCATTCGTGACCGGATAAGTCTACATGGCAGTTCTCAAAAGACTCAGATGCAAGGTTACATGCATTCGAAGCATTGAAAACTTAACTATGACAATACACACATCCTTTGTCGTGACCAGCTAACTGGCCAATGCAGGTGTGCCAAAAGATTGCATGACTTCCTTAAAGTCACGAAGAGCCTTCTCTAGACTAGCACAGTATTTTGAAAACTTTTAGTGATTTGCACCGATAATGATGGCCAACCGAAATGAATTGTCTGGTACACTACCGACACTTTGACTCGAGTACATTGTACCCAAGCAAAATGGAGAAAATGCGAAATATCGATATACATATACTCGAATTTTGATGCTGAATAAAAATCAGTGGCATATGTAGCTTTTCCTATCTTTACGAATGCAAGATTTAGAGAGTACACCATACCAATTTTTAATAAGGTTGAGGCACTAGTTCCTGTTCTTGTGCTGCTCTTCAGTATATGCTGAACATTGTCGCACACACACTCAGCTCTGTTCATTGTATTTACATTTGTATTAAAGGTTGATATTTAGCTAAGTGCCGGCGAGGCTTGTTCCAAAACTACTAAACTTTATGGCGAAGGGTCATATATTGCTTAGTAAGATTTTGACGGGCGCCATTGTGAAAGCTTTTAATTTAGAAGAAAAAATTGACTCACCGTTTTAAGCACAATACATCAAATTCCACCATAAAGTCTAGTATTTTTGGCACAGATCTCGCCATTATCGGCATGCATAGTTTAAGTTTCAATTGAACTCTGCTTTTGATTTGGCAACATCTTTCTAATTCAGAAAGTATATGCAGCGACAGCAAGCAACACTGCCTTGGTGTAATTGATCATAATTTGTCTGTGTTATCGGTCTGATTCAGTTGTATTCATTTGTATATTTCAGATCTCGATTAAAATTTTAAATCTAAATACAAACTGCGTGCACTAAAAAGTAATTTCCAACAATAGCAACCCAAATTCAATTAAAATAAACTAGCACACACACAGCCAACAGATCATTGTTTGATAACAGTAAGCCAGAAATAGTACAAAAACTCAAATACAAATCAGTGAATAAATTTCAAAATAATCGTTTTCTATGACATTCAAATTTATAAATTGTACAAACGAGAAAGTTTGCCATTGTTAAGCCAAACACAAAGCGTACAAAGTATTATACGAATAGCCTCATCAACGGCCTCGAATTCGTACAATTGCCAAAAAGAAACTTTTGTTAACTGACTGAGTTGTCGAAATGCGGGTGCTACGAAAGGCAGCAAGGAGTACAGGAGACAGGCACAATTGGAAGTCGAATTATCCTTGTAGCTAACGATGCTGCAGAAATGACTGCAACAATGCAGCAAAATCAAAGCAAAAGGCAAAGAACTTGCAGCAATTCAAATGCTTCATTGAGCCAAGTTGAACATTTAGCACTGCAGTTCTATATACATATATGTTCCTTTAGAAGTTCTATCGTATAAGGAACAGACCATTTGCAGCAATACATAGAAACTACGAGGGCAATTTGATAAGTCAGTGACTTTTTGTATATCGAATTATATTGATTTGAGTGTAGTCTCTGAAGTACCGTCCGCCTGTCTGCCTTTCATATTTGCTGTCAAATACATTTCATATGGCTGTCAAATACGTACTTAATGCTGCAGATTGCTTAAAATTTGATCGTAGTCTATTAACAGATGGTAGCTGACAGAAGCAGTGTTCACAAGCGAACTGACTTCTCAAATTGTCCTCGAAATATAAAAGCTATTTGTATGAGTGTAAATATGAATAACCAAGTGGAAACCAAGTCGCATGAGTGAGTTTGCATTAAAACCATAAATCTAAAATGCTATATAAATTTCAACCGAAAAATAAAAAGACAATATGTGAAAATTGCTTTTCAAAAAAAAAAAAAAACAAAAAAAAAAGGAAGCGTTAAATGCCGGCAAGTATTTTCAAGTATTGAAGGTGCGGCAAACGCAGGATTCCCAAATGACACTACTCGTATCTGTATTCATGCAGAAATGTATAAACGGAATGTGTCTTTTCTGTTGTCCTACTGAAAACATTTCAATTACTTTTTCGGTCAGAATTCAGAGAGCAAGATGTCCTTTATGTGAAATAATGCTGCTGCTGCTGTTGCTGTTGCTACTATTGGTCGAGTATCCTGATCCTGATACGACACACTTACAAATGCGTCGTTGTGTACTCGTGCTAAGTGGTATGAGTTGAATTGAACTGAAGTGAATTGTGCCAGTCAGCCAGCGAGTGAGGTGAGTGCACTTGAGCTTAACTCGAATGAAAGCACTTAGAGTCATTAGGGAAAAATAAATCATTTTTCCAGTGAAAAGCAGCTGGCAGTAGATTTTGAACATCAAAAAGCTAAGAAAAATTGCATAAGGCAAAAAGTGTATATTGCAAGAAACTTGAATATGGCTGATGTTAAAACAAGTTCGGAAAAGTCAGCTAGAAAAGGTTTGTCAACTTCGAAAACGAAAGTTAAAATCCAAAAAAAAAAAACACTATGAAAAGTCAATTGAATTGATAACGCTTAGTGAACATGCTTAGATTTTATTCAATTTACTTGAGAAGATTTTAAAGAATGGACAAAATAGAGTTGAAAATTGTGAGCAAAGAAGAAATTGCAGCTCTCTCTCTCTCTCTCTCTCTCTCTCTGTTCATATTCATATTCATATTCATATTGAAGATCTTGCGAAAGAGAGCAATCACTTTTTGAGTCACATTTGTATGAAGGAAGATTTTGAGAAAGGGAGAAGTTACAGTTCATGTAATATTTACAATATATTCACGAAGATTTGGCGATGAGAGAAATTACAGTTCAAGTAATATTTATGTTGATGAAGAGTTTAACTAGGGAGAAATTATAGTTTTATTCAAGAAGGTTTTGTGTAATGGATAAATTGTATTTGAAGCCTTATTTACATCCAGGAAGACTTTAAAGAAGAGTTGTGCTGAAGTTTTAGAAACATTTATTTTCAGAAAGATTTTGAGGAAGGGGTAAAATGTAGTTTGATTATTTTTACTCAGGAAGATTTCCAGGAAAGGATAAATTGAAGTTGAAGCCATACTTCAAGTTCAAGTCATATTTATAATGGGTTTGTGTGCGTGCTACACCTAAAAGTAGGCGTAACATGATAGTTGTGTTATATGTTCTTCCCAGGAACATAGAAAGTCTTCATACACGATTGCAGATTGATTTTTAAAAATAGAGCGACTAGTTTACAGGGTACAGACAGACGGACATGAATAGTTCGATTCGTCTCGCCGAGCTAATCAAAAAATAGAATTTATGAAGTCTCCGATGCTTACTTTAGGGCATTGCAAACATTGTGACTAAATTCTAATACTATGCACACTCAGTGTGCAGAGTATAAAACCAGCAAACTGTATTTGTAACACGATAGTTAAAATATGGTGAAATTCAGTACTGACTACAAAACTTTTGAACAACTAACTCAATACTACAACATCAAATAAACACAAAATGGAGTCTTTCAATGGAGCAGAAAAGTAGCAAAAACGACAAAAAATAAAAACCAAATGCTTAAGTCTAACCCAAATGTCATACAGTAGTAGTATGCTACATAAGGTTACATGCGTGTCCTTGTCCTCGTATGTATTAAGGACTTCCGCTTGAATTAATTTTTAATCAATCATTTTCGAGCAGGAACTTCGACACAAGTTATTTTATACCTCTACAAAGAGCAGCATACCTTTCCATCATCAGCAGCAGCATCAGCATCATGCACATACTACAAACATTTAGGCAAGATATAAAAGTTGATTTGATGAAGTAAACTGAAATGCATAAATGATGATAGATACAATTTTTTTTCCGTACGCACACAACCTCAAACAGCAGCCAAACTCAGGCAGATAAACAACAATAATAGATTTGATTGAAATGCTAATTCCTGCGAGAAAAAAAGACCAAATAAAATAAAAAGCCAGCATTTTCGATTAACATAAACAGAAATAAGAACAAAAACGTTAATTTCGGTGCAGCCGAAGCTTGAATACTCTACACACTTTTTTATTATTATTTTTTTTTTAATAATTGCTATTTCAAACATGTTTGATGCAACAAAATAAATACAAAGTGTTTTTGTATGGTAGCTATAGCTTCTATTGCATAAATCGCGGTCATTTTTGAACTTAAGTTGCTTCTGATTATAAAAAGTCTGCATGCCAACTTTCAAACCAATATTTCAAAGATTGAGGGAATAGGCAAGACAGGAACGCGTAGACAGACGGACTCAACTCCTCTGCTTCCTTTAAGGCGTTACAAACATTGTGACTACATTAAAATACTAATCACACTTTGTGTGAAGAGTATAAATGTAGACGGAAGTTAGAAAGGATATCTCGAAGGAAGTAAGGAAGGAAGGAAGGAAGAACTTCTTATAACTTAGTAACTCAGCTGTGCAGCAAACATTGCCAGTTGTTGACAAGAACGCCAAGCAGATGATGACAAGGATATTGCTGGCAAGGATGTTGTTCATAGTATGACAACGTCATAGCCGGCTGATGTGTTCCATTATTCCGAATGCTTTTCAAGCTTTCGCTCGGCTTCTTTCAAATTCAATTGATTTTCAATGAATGCGCATTTTATCATCTTTTTATTTAATTTTTTTTTTTTTTTTTTTATATTTGATGAGCTAAATGAAAATTAGTTTCATTGCTAAGCGTCGCTGATTGGCTGTGTTTGTGACAGTTTCACACTGTAAGTGTGTTTTGTGCGTATCTGTGTGTTTGGCTGTTTAAGTTTGCATTTCTTAATGATTAGAAAGTAGTACGGATTTGCACAATCACTCATACGCATAGTTTGACATAAAAGTTTCTTTAAAAATATGTCCTTAATTTGATAGAGTACTTTGCTGTGCTTATTTTTTGTCTGTTGTAGTGATAAAATAAGTTTAAATTGGTGCATATGGTGCACGCGGGTTGTCTGTATAAAGTGCATAAAAATATAGAAATATCACACTATTTCGTTCGAAATTCTTTCTTTTCTTTTTGACATGATTATATGCGTAGGTAGGAGAATGAAATACCTATTATTTTTCTTACCTAAGCCGAACAATGAATAACTTTAAAACTGAAGTATGTAAAAACTAGTTGTGAATTACAAGCACATTCATCAATATATAGTTCAATTATTTTCTCTCTTAAGCATTGTGCTTGCTGCCTATCTGTTGATAACAATTTTTTACGTTTCCTATATTTTTCTATATTTTCTATGTTTTCTATATTTTCTATGTTTTCTATATTTTCTATGTTTTTTACATTCTGCATGTTATCCACGGTGTGCACGATCTCCACTGACTCTTTTTAAGCATCGTCTCTTCTATGTTTTTCTATATTTTCAATGTTTTCTATATTTTTTACGTTCTCCACGCTCTTCACGTTTTCTATTGTACGTTTACATTTGCTGCGTTTTCTAAGTTTATCGTAAGGCTCGCTAATGATTCTGTTTAAGAACTTAAACGGAACTTTAACTGATACAAACTGAACGACAGATGTGTAACTTTCAGTCCGTTTTCGGGTCTGTTTGCAATAGTTTTACATATTAAAGTTTCGTGCAACTCTCGCAAAGCATATCATTTGCGAAGGTCTCGCCCGCTGGATATGAATTTTTATATATATACTAGTATATATTTATTTCCTTCTCTACATACAGTGATAATAATATTAGCCGCTGATTCTCCATGTTTCCATGCAACTTCTTTAAAGTGCTCTTACGATTGTGTACTTGCAGTTTAAGTACAATATTGTTGCCTCAGATATCACTTTGTTTTAGAAATTACACAAGCTGAAAGCAGAAGTGCGCTGCCATCATGTTGCTCAAATTTCCAGAAAATATTTTGATTGATACAAAACTTTGTCTTACTTACAGCAATAATAAGCTTCAACTTTTAAATAAATCAACACGAAAACAATAAATTCCAACTGTCACGCAAACAAATAACCAAGTACAGTCACTACGTACAATACAAGCGCAGAAAATAATCGTAGAGCATGTTAACTTATCGCAAATGTCATAATACTCTGACAGAAAATTTACTTACTTATTGTACAACGAAAAATAAGAAAATAATCCACAATGAAAAAGAAGTTTTATTTTTACTTTTGCATAACCAAGGAGACAGCAGAATGTCAGTGAATGCTAGCGTATATATAAAAGAATGCAGTGTTGACAAATGCGCGCATGAATGCAGCAAGTGTTGCATAAAATCAACGCACACAACAAGAAAAATACAATAAGAAAATAAATGAGCAGAAATAACAATAATAGAGCAAAGGATATGAAACGAAATGAAAATAAAAAGCAAATAGAAAAGTCAAATGGGAAAATGGAAAATGATAAAGCGAAACTTTTTAAACGGCAACATTGAAAAGCTGCTGTCACTCGGATCATGGTTGGTGTTCGAGTTGAAACTGAACTTGCAGTGTTGTGAAATGACAAAAAGAAAATGAATAGATTAGAAGAAATGCCTTGAATCGCTTTTTATGTTGTATTGGATATTTTTTTGTGCAAATTGATTTGCTTGCAATTTAATTTTGCAACAAATATTTTCATTTTGAGATTTGCCAACAATTTTACAAAATTATTTCCGAAACTTGCCACACCGCCCAACGCTGCCGAATGTAAGTTTCTTTGGCAAATTTGTCAGCAGCAGATAAGACGAAACTTTTCGAGAAATTCTATAAAATTTATTTGTCTCAATTTTCTTGTTTGTTTCGTAAGAAAATGCAATATTGATGAGACTCGCTCAGTATGCGCTGACTTCCTTCCTTGCTGGCTGCTTCTTTTCATGGTAATCCATTTTACTTGAGGGCTTTTCTGTTTCTTAGACATCAACTGTCTGTCTGTCTGTCTGTCTGTCTGCCTGTCTGTCCCTCTGTCGCTTTGACTGCCTTTTGTGTATAAATTTCTTAGTACAGCTGAGCGCATATGTCCACAATGCAAATTATCATAAAAGTTTGATCTAAAAAGTTTATTTCTCGCTTAGTTACTTTGTGTGCATGTCTGTGGTCACAAAAGTCATATCAAGTGCTCACTACTCACAAGAGTTACATACTGAAGTATTAGAAAGGACACATCTTGTCTGCTCTAAAAGAAAGTTATTTCAAGTGTGTAATGTCAGTTGTTAAGTGATTAAAAAGACAAATGAAGCGTGTAAGTTGAAGTATTGCAGCTAGAGGCAACTGTATTTTATTGTAGTGTGCAGTAGCTGCGTATCTCTAATCAATTTTGTTGCTGTTGAACTTGTTTTATAAGTATATTTGTTTGGTGTTTGTATTTGTAGTAGATTTTTGCAGTCTTTGTGCCATGCTCAGCATACAGTTCGTATGATATATAGTAAAACATGCTTCGGGGTGCATTTAAAGTAACAAAAATCTGATTAATATAGCCATGTCCGTCTGTCTGAGAATCTGAACATCGATATCTTAGAGACAATAAAATTTAAAGCCACTAAACTTCATTATTTAGACGCTCTTATGCATAAGCAGATTAAGTTTTATTTTTATGCCACGCCCATTATGCCCAATATATATTGTCTGCTTTGGCACAGGTCGCTAAACACCTACGTGTTATGTCTTACAACGTCTTTCGTCTCTTGTTTCAGCTGCTTTCTTATGTACACCACTTTATACCATGATGGGCAGTTGATAAAACTGACAAACGTGAGGTCGTAGACTTCAATCCAACTGAGACATAACTTTTAATATAGTTTTGTTATCAAGTTAATAAAGCAGCTCTTACATATTCTATTTGAACTAAGCTCTCAGCCCATTAATTTTGCTGCTCGTTGGAAATGTTGGTATGCTCCAAATTTTATGAATATTTTTTGAAAACTATTAGTGTAATACTTATGCCGAGCTCTCAACTACTTAACCTCCACATAGTATAAAATTCAGTCTAACTTAGTCCTTGTAATCCACTCTTCAAGCGTCTTCAGACGCCATATTGAATCTGGAACCTGTAGGCATCTCCTGAAGCACACAGTAGCCAGCAGCGCAGCTTGACTCCGGAAACTAAATCTTCTGATGCCGTGTGCTGCAGGCCACAGCATCATCTTACACTTAGTAGAGAACTCGGAAGAAGTTAAGTAGGGTGGCTACTGTGTTCTAGAGCTCAAGTGAACTGACAATTTTATAGTAAGTAACCCTGAATGGAAAGTCAGGAACAAGGAACCCCTAGGAGACAAAACGAGCTTTCAATCTACTCCGACGGATCGAATATCGATGAGAGTTCAAGTGCTGGTCTTTTCAGAGGTCTTTTCAGAGGAACTAGCAACACAGCTCTCGTATCGACTACCCGAGTGGCGCAGCGTCGAGCAGACAGATATCTATGCAATCTGACAGTCGCAATCAAGTATATTCACAGGCCTTTTCAAGCGATGCTCTTAGAATTAATTAGAACCACCAAAGAATTACAGTGACAGTTGATAACTGCGCCAGACTGTTATCATATATCTGATAGGTACACTGGAATAGATATCAACCGAAGCGAACAACTGATTTCCTTCCCTTTAACAAGAGCAGCATCAGAAGCTTGACGGAAGTCCTAACAGGACACTGTATCATAGAAAAATTACCTAATGGATGCATGTCCTCCATCAAGACTTCTGTCGTGACTGTGGTGATGCAGAAGTTATGGAAAATATCGGAAAGCGTCATTTGGATATTTCAAGACTTTGACCTATTGTTCGTATTAGTGTAGTAAGCTGAAATCTAAGCAGGGATGTACCAATAAGCGTCGGATACTGCTGGAATACTCAATCCATCTGTACAGATGACTAGGTCCAACCGAGTCTCCTGGATCCAGGGGATGATAATGAAAACCGACGAACGATTTGTGGACTGAGAACTTGAGATTTCGAGCTGTTTTTGCTGTTAATTAAGCTTCAAACGCCAAATTTGGTGTATCTGTAAATCGCAAAACTATAGAATACTACTCCCTATGATTTAGATAAAGAGCCTTAGGTACTGTATATCTCAAAGTCGAGCATACTCGTCTGCAGCGCTCTTCTTGTTTTAAAAGCTAAGAATGCACTTAATTGTCCTTGAATTAATACTTTTTGAAACTATTTGGCTTACTAAGTAAGTAGCTAACTATTTTAACTATTTTCAAGAAATTAAATTACATCTTTAAAGTCGCTTTACTGTCATAATTAATGTCACTCATACGCCATGTTATACAAATTGTGCAAAATTCAATTAAGTTGCAAAACAACAAAAATGAAAATAAAGAAACGCGCACACACAGATGCAAATACGCTTACCTTCAAAAATACACATAGATACACACACACACACATGTAAAGCAATACCTTCATTTAAGCAGCTGTAAGTATTTTTGCCAAGTTTATTTTGATGTAATAACAAACAACAACAAAAAATTATAGAATAAATTCTTTCACCATTCTTGCATATAATGCAGTGAAAGAGCGCGCTAAAGTGCGCATATAAATTACGCGCAGACAGAGATATAAAAGTATCTGCTTAGACATATTACATACACACAAGCACACACACACACAACACACACTCGTATACACAATTATAGCTACATGAAAAACATTAAAAGTATTGTTGGCACGTTTGTACGTGTGCAGAGCTACAAGAATTACTCAAGTGCTGCCACATATTCAAGTAGCAAAGCAGCTGCTTGAAGCCAAGCTAAGGCGCATAGTTACGCAATACAACTCGTTATGCGAATGCTTAAGTATCTGTGTAAATGTGTAAATGTGTAAATGTATCTGCAGCTATGCGTTGTATCTGCGAGCGCTTTCACCGCAATACGTGTGCGTGTGTTCGTTATACGGCTGTATATATATCTTTGTGGTAATTAAGACAAATGTGAAAACACTACTAAAACTAACACTAAGTGCTGCCAACTAGTCACATTCATTCTATGAAACAACGTTGTGGACGGTGCTGGTGATGGTGACGATGACGATGACGATGACGACGACATCGACGACGACAGATGACAGCGACAATGTTAAAAGTCACTTTTACTTTTTGAGTACGAATATATTCATTCACGTCAGGCAGTGCATGTAGAATGTAGGTAGAATGCCTGATGCCACCGCCGATGCCACCGCGGATGCCGCCAGGTGTCATGTTGTTGTGTGTGAATAAGTGTACAAATGAATGAGAACTTGAGTGGCATAAAAGTCAAGTTCATGTTCATGAACTAAATACATACACAGACAGCTATTAAATCTACTTTGTAATAGAGATGTAGCTGAAGGCTCTGTTACAAAGAATAAAGTGAAAATTAACTAAAGGTTATTCAACAATTTCTTTTGCTAGATATTATATCTCAAAGTTGTTTATTAAAGGTTAACTTCACTTTGAGTGGAGATGACAATTATTTTTTTAAATTGAAACTTTACACATTTAAAAATGTCAAATTAACGAAAAACTGTCAAATTTATATTTAGAATACGCACTGCAGGCCATTAATAACCAATACAAAAGAAAAAAAAAAGAATTAAAACTTTGGTTGAGTTTTCACTGACGCAGTAAATCGCAGTAAACTTGCAGCTTATAGCAGGTTTTCATTAATGCAGTAAACTCGCAGTTTACGCCGGATGACGCAGTATATCTGCAGCTTTTTTGGATATCCAATGGTGCAGTAAATGACAGTAAACACACACACTACGAACACATTTACACTAGCGCTGTAAATTAGAGTAAAGTTTAGGCCAGAGTGCAGTTAGCAGCAACGAGTTGAAAAAGCACAGCACAAATATACTGCGAATTTAGTGCAAAACTAATGAAAGCCAAAACTTATTTGATCCAAATCGCATTAAAGTTTTTGAGTGCGCTGATTTCTAGTCTGACGTCAAAATTTCCGAATGGCAGATCAACATAATCGACCAACTTAGGCTGATATTCGAGAAACTATTATGAACATGTAACAGTGGGTTTACGCTTTTGAATGAGAAGTCAGCACCAGGAGTGAAACTATAGATGAAACCATGGCCGCAGTGGAAGCCAGTGTCGAGGAAGATCTTAATTCATAACTCATATTCGACAACGTTCACAAGAACATGGTCACTGTTCATTAACGCTGTGAATGATTTTGAGCAAAGATCTTGGCTTACCTCCTTACAAGATTCAATTTGCGCAAGTACGTGAACATGAACTGGAAGTCCTTTGATTTTCTCAAGCAATTGTGGACTTTTTGAGTAAAGAGAAACGGACCCATTGTCTAGCCCACAAGATCATGTGAGTTGACTCCACTGAACAACTTTCTGTGGAAATAGCTGAAATAGTTGGTCTATGCCTATGGTCTATGCATCGATTTAAGCATTGGACGTCAATACTCGTTAGATTTGAGCTCAAATGGCTTATAAAATTGGTGTAAAATGGAGCCTCCAGAATGCAGTCCATATCAGACCATATGCTGGAAATAATTTCCCATCATTAAGGCCCATCATTAAGGCCATCATTACATTCGAACATCTATAATGCTGCAACTGCGATTTTACCACATTGTAAAAGCTGTTGCCCAAAAACAGTAAATACTGCAGATGGTATTTACTGCACGCAGTGTAAATGCGCACTTACCGCATAATTCAAGCTTCAACGAGCCAGAAACTTTCGTCGACCCGAAATGTAAACTTTGACATTGGTTTAGGTCTGTTTGAAATCATTTTAGCTAAATATTTGTCAAATGCAGGCATATTATAAAGTTAAATATTTGACGGAAGCTGAGTTTATATTTATATTTATTTTTTTTTTCACTAATATCCGACAACAAAATGTTTTGTAGAAAATAAGAAAAAAAGAAGATTTTACATTTTTTCCGGCAACAATTTACTTAATAACGTTTCTTTTTTTTCAACGGCTGCGTAAGCGTTTTGCCTCATTTAGTTTGTATAAAATTTTCTACGTTGATATTTCAATTTAGCATTTTCGGCGCACATTCAAAAAACACACTCCTTGCACACAGTTTCTTGTGAATACCTCTTTGTGTGTATATATACTATCGTATACCCTTAAGGCACTGTACAAATGTAAAAGTGTTCTGACAGCTACTGAATGCGGTAGTAACATGATAAAGTGTCCTTTTATGCTTTTACTTTGTCCTCGTTTTTGTCATTTTTCGTATCGATGTAAAAGTTAAAAGTTCACAGTGCGAAAATTTTTACTTCAACAGTTTTTGGTCGAATTTCTTTATTTTCTATTCAAGTTTTTGGGTTTTTTTTTCTTGTTCTTTTTCTTTTTTGTGAGAAGGGGGGGGGGGTCCTTTTGTATAGAATACTGCATGAAATTAAAAAAGAATATGTTCAGCTCAGTAGTTCTGCTGCTTATTAAGTGTGTCCAGCCTGCATAAAATATTGTTAGCCTATTTACATTGCATTGCATTACATTATAGTTTAGTGACAAAATAAAAAAAGAAGAAAATTCTCCTTGCTGAGTTCATTCATTGCTGGCGGACAGCATCATTGGTTAGGTTAGCCAGCTTACAGTAATAAATCAAAATTTGTTCCCAGCTCTGCAGAAACTTTAAAATTAATTTCATTAAATGCTGCGCGACTTGAAGTTTTGTAGAAGTTTGTCAAAAGTTTGTTTTTGACAGCGAAAATATTTTATTAAGTGAAAATGTTCGTTAAAGAACTTCTTTTTCAATGCGATCATTATTTCAGGCAGTAACTGTTGTAAAGTGGTGAGAATTTATTATTGATTTTATGGAGATAATTTAAATTTGGTGACGACGATCACATAAAGTATTTAACTGAGAGTTATCCAGGCCATATGCGCTTGAAGCACATTTGACCATTCTTTCTAATTACTAGAAAAAAATTGTGCTTAGAGAAAAGTGATTAATAATTTATTTGGGACCCTGGAAATTTGTTTTCATCAGTTTTTATGTTGGTCATGAGTTCTACAAAGAAAAACCTCCCGCAAAGAGTCTGGAACAGTCAAATCATTCGAGTCAAAATCGCAATCAGTATGTTCAGAAGGCGTGTACTGCTGCATGACTAAAAATTTCATGAATTGATGTATCAAACGCGGGATGTCTTAAGTCGATTTGAAAATTGAAAAAAAAAACTAAAAATCTTCACTCACACAACGAAAATAAGACCCACACGCTTCACATGAAATAAATAAACGGACATGTTGTTTCTATCTCTCTCGCTGGCATACAAAGAGTTCGGAGTATACAAATAGAAATTCAAATCTTGATCTCACTCTCTCTCTCTCTCTCTCTCTCTCTCTCTTTCTCTCATTCGCAACGAAAGGAGGTGCATAAAAGAGACCGAGAACTATCAGATAATATGAACTGTATCGACAGTTTATTTCGTTCAGATATGCTAGATATGGGGTGTAAATACATCCTTATGTTCACAATGACACCGCTAGTGAACTGATGATGGGTTCGAACCCGAAACAATTGTCTACGTAGCTTTCAAAAATTTATGAAAAATATTTTTTGTTATTGTTTTCTCTTCACATTGAAAAATCCAACTTATTTTAATATTATAAATTAGAAATTTTGTATGGTTGTGTGTATGTTTGTATGTGTGGATATGTGGATGTGTGGATGTTTGTTACTCCTTCACTGAATGGATTTTAATGAAACTTTACAATAATATAGCTCATATATCAGAATAACACATAGGCTATAATTTATGAAGATATTGGTTAATTGGATGCTTTTTTTGTGGTTAGATACACTTGCAACAAGTTATTTCATTTTTATTTAAATTTCTATTAAATTATTTAGACATTTAGACATTTGATTCTTTGTTAAGGGGGAAAAAAATTGTGTCTTTTTTATAAATTCAATCTATTTATAATATGCAAGACAAAAAAATTGGTTGTGTGAAAGAACTATACTGGCACCAAAAAATGATATTGTTACGAAATTAAATAAAAAAATCTTGGACGAACTAACTAGCGAAATATCAGTGTATAACTCCATCGACACAGTCATGTCATCCGATGACACTACGAGCTATACCGTGGAGTTTCTAAACTCTTTGAATTTATCCGGGATGCCATCACATAGGTTGGAATTAAAGCTAGGTGGACCCGTTTTGATAATGCGCAACTTGAACGCGACAATATTATGTAACGGTACACAGTTACGAGTCACCGAACTAGGAACACCGTATATTGCGAAGGCCACAATCTTAACTGGCATAGCCAAGGGAGACAATTTGCTTATACCATGCATCCCAATCATACCTAATAACTTACCATTTAATTTTAAGCGCCTACAGTTTCCATTAAAAGTTGCATTTTCAATGAATGTCAACAAATCACACGGTCAAACCTTAAAGCTAGCAGGAATATAGTATTCAGAATATAGTATTTAAAATGTATTCATATCTAAAAAATTTGAGTCCTTATTTATATTATTTTTCTTGAATAATAGAAGTGATAAGCTACAATGCATTTAGTACTGGTAAATGGTCCCAAGTTTCCAAAAATATTTCAATTTTGATGCTTTTGTATGTGATGTGGCCAATGAAACTATTTTCATTGGCCACCATATAACTCGTCTAATCTATTTTTGTCTATTGATAAACGTGACGCTATATTATCTTATTTTAAAGAATATTTAAATATATATTGTATATTTTTTAATATAATAATCAAAACAGCGTATTGCTATAAATAGCTGTCATTGATTTTTGTTTTAAATCTACAAATACAAATGTCTATTGGCGCAGTCCATATACATGAAGCAGCCGTGGCCGAGCGGTTAAGGCGTCTGACTAGAAATCAGATTCCCTCTGGGAGCGTAGGTTCGAATCCTACCGGCTGCGAATTTTTTTTTTTTTTTCTATTTCTCAACTGCAAGCATTGTATACTAAACTTAACTAAATCTACTCGAGATACATTTAAATAAGCACTACAAATCTGTGTTGTTTAAAGCATTCGCGCGTGCTTCACCTAACGATGCAAATAAAGACAGCCAAATCATGTGCCATGACTTTACAACTTGCTAAAATCCATTCGAAAGACTCTAAATACACCACAAAGCATACAGCACACAGACAAGGTACAAACTGTGCTAGTAAATAGCTTCCAGCATATTTTCGACTAGAACTCATAGCGCAACGGAGTCGTTTCGTGCTGTTAGCTCTCGTAACCGCAACGCTTCAAAAAAATCGGAAAAAAAGAAAAAAAAGCTATACGTAAAACATCCCGATTGTGAGTTAGTCAACACGCACGCATCTAACCGAGTTCGAGCAGGAATAGACATCATGAAATATGCCTTTCTGACATGCTCTTTTGCACGAACATATTTATACACTTCATAAGAAGTGTGAAAGAACTTATTAACCGTTTGTCACGGTATAAATTGAAATGGACTCCATAATGTGTATATATGTGTATTTGAAGCTTTGGAAACTATCATCTCAGTATTTTGTTAAATATCGAATCCACGTTCGATTCTTCCATAATCGCTAGAGGGAGACCTTAAGGAGAATGGAGAGGGTGAAGCATCTTGCAGAGTGAACAGTGAGGAGATCGTGAGGTGGAGGGACCGGAATGCATAAATTGTATCACTTTTATAAAGCATCTTCATATACGCGATTCATAAAGTATGTTTGCGGGGAGTTCTACTTCATTTCTTTAACATGGAGAAAAGCGATCATGAAAGTCATCAAATTTTAGATGGATGTTTATGAAGTGCGTGCTCTAGCTGAGCAAACGTTTCGAAAGTGGTTCACTCGCTTTGAAAGTGAAGATTTTGAGCTGGACGACAAGGAATGATCTGGGCAGCCGAAAAAATTCGAAGATGAAGAATTGACTCATTGCTTGATGAAGATCAATGTCAAATGCTCAAGAGTTATTGATTTTTCAATAGTCAGCAAACACCACGAAGCTATGGGAATGATCCAAAAGCAGAGAAATTGGGTCCTATATGAATTGAAACGAAGAAACATAGATATGTGCTTTTCTCACCTGTGAATATATGATTGAACGACGAAAAAGAAAGGAATTAAATTGTAACTGGCAATGAAAAGTGGATCCTCTACGACAATCCCACGCAAAAAGTCATGGGTTTAGTCCGGCGAACCATCAACATCAACAGCGAAACAAAATATGCATGGATGCAAGCTACTGCTCTGTTCTTGGTGGGATCAGAGTGGTGTAATCTACTACAAACGGAGTAGAACGATTTCAAGTGAAGTGCAGTACCGAACTAAACGGATGTGTTTGAACCGCGTACTGAAGGAGAAACAGCCGGAATATGTCGATAGACACGACAAAATCATTTTGCTCCACGACAATACTCGTCCGCATACAAACCTGTAAAATACTACATTGAAACGCGGTCAAATGGATTGTTCTACCCCACCCGCCATACTCTACAGATGTAGCACCATCTGGTTACCAACTGTTTTGATCGATGAATCATGGCCTGTCTGAGGAACACGTAAATTCTTTAAAATACTGCATTAACTGAGTGGATGCTTTGATTGCTTTTAAAGGCTTGTGGTTCTTCCGATGTATGCTGCCAGAAATATGGGAAAAAGTAGTGGCTAGCGTTGGACAATACTTTGAATAATCTATTTGTAAATTTTTGTTAATCAACCAAATTAGATTTGTCTATTGTCCAAGCTCTAGATTCATTGAAATTTAACCGTTAGTAAAAAATTTGTTGTCCATCTCACATGTTCCATTCATATTCCATTTCATTCCGTGTGATTGTTTTCAATATTTCATATTTCTAATACATTGTCGGGTCCAACGGGTGGAGGGAACTGGGAAAGATCGCCCCTTGCCACAACAATATTTTTGTTCAGTACAAAAAAAGAAAGAAAAAATTGTTCGTTTCTTTTCTTAAATTAATAGTGAGAGAGAGAGAGAGAGAGAGAGAGCGTTCTGGATCCGTCCCTATCTAATAGCTGAACTTCGTATAAGTAATGCTCGTGAAGTGTATTAGAACTTCGTTGCTACCCAAATCAACACCATTTCATTTTTGGTGTTCAAAATTGCGCAGCGTGGAAACCGGACAGCGGAAAATAAAGAAGCTCAACATCACATACGTACCTAGACGTGTGTGTGTACTCACTTTATGCAAAGTTCGACGTACAGCCAATTCTGTGGTTTTTCATATTGACTCTGATTGGGATTTGAACTGCAAACGAGCTTACTGAACTGCTAAGCTTAAGAATAATAAAAAAAAAAAAAACAAATAAATAAACAATCAACGCAATTGTGTCGACTTAAAGTCTCAACGCTTTCGATTTCGATTTCAAATTCGAGTTCAATACCAGCTCATTCCAAGATAAGAGAGAGAGAGAGAGAGAGAGAGAGAGAAGGAGAGAGTTCAAATGTGCAGCCTGACATTAAAATAAATCAATGCGTTCAATTGTATCCAGTGAGGAACATAAAGGATTTTTATGTGCTAATAACGACAGTTGTATAAAGTTTCATGTATGAAGTTTTTTATACTTTTATTCCGGCTGTGCTTCTAAATTTGCTACATTTTTGCAAGTGATGTATATGCTGCGAAAAAATGAGTAGAGAAAAAAACTTTTATACGCTCATGTACAACTTGCAAAAGTTGCTGGCGGCCACTCTTGCATTACATTATCATCTTTGCAACTTTAGACTTAGTGTTTTCCTTTTTTTTTTTTAAACTTTTTCTTCTCATATTTTTCGTGTTTGCCTGCTTGTATGTAGTTAGTTATATTGTCAGGCTGGCTGTCCTGCCATTCAGAGTAACATGTTCCCTTTTTCTCTTGTTGTCATTAAAAAACTTGTGTAAACTTGTAAATGTATTTACGTGCATTTTATTTATGACAGGGCTTACTTGATGGTAATGGCGTCGCCGCCATTTTGTGCTAGCAAAAAAAAAAACAAAAAAAAAAAACAAAATGAAATGAAAGAATAAAAGTTTCGCCATTTTTTGTCAGCCAAATGAGTTTCGAAAGTTGCAAAGTTGAATCCTTAATGGTGACAGTCATTTTGTAAGCGAACAATATGAAAGAGTAATATTCATATTCGAAACACTTTTAATACTTGTACACCTATTGTGACCTTGAATTTCAGTTTAGTCAGTTTTGTGCTGAGTGTTGTTATATAATGTGTAATTTAGCGAGAAATTGTAGTATTGTGTATTACAAAATGGCCGCACTGTTTTATAGAGTTAGAGCGTATACTAGACTGAATTAGTGTTGTTATTTAATATGAAAATCTTACACGAGCGCAACAATGTGTATCTAATGGATTTTTTAAAGCTATAATATAGCACAAATATTATAAGATTTTTGCTAACATTTAAATATAATAATTTGCAGCTAATTTTTGAAATTTTTAACAATAGAAATGTTGCAATGTGGAATAGAACTATTTTGTACAATTCCAAAACGTATCAAGCATGCAGTGATTCTCAAATAGCTATAGGGTAGAAATGCACTTTGAAAACAGTCAATTGCACAAGTTTGCACAAATCACTTCTGGTTGTTCTGGTTAGTTTGGGGCGTAGATTCAAAATGTTCACCTTGTTCATCACTCTCCGCACTAAAATTGGGTACCCTGTACCGGTAAGGTAAAAGGTTATATTAATTTTGTGCAATTGTATGCAAGAGGCAAAAGGAGACGTGGTAGACCCCATGAATCTGTTATGCAAACTTTTGCTCAGCTACGGAAGCCCTGCCCTTCTAACTGTCTGTTTCAACATCAAGGTTTTGCAGACGAGAGGAGATAGACACTTTAAGTTTACATATTTCAACTAACCTATTCCCTCTTAAGATAACATGGGGCATGCTAACCACACTATAAAGGGTGGCCCATATACAAACCTATCCCCCACATATGCGTATTTGTATGAAAAATATGTTTTTGTTGTTAGTTAGTCTTCAAACGCCAAACTTGGTGAATCTTAAGTAAATCCTAATAAAATATGCCGCATAGGTTCCGATCGGACCACTACAAGAGTTAGCCACGAAACATACTTGACCCTCATTTAAAGTTTTTGTATGAAAATTTGTTTGATTTTATTGTTAATTACGCTATAAATGCAACATTTGGTATATCTTACGTAAAACATACCAAAATATGGCACGTAAGTTCTCTATAAAGGGTAGCTGCCATACAAACTTAACTACTATTTTTTGAAAGTTCTGATCTCAAGATTTAATTTAATTGAACAAAACTATGCATTATTCCATATGCTATGAAGCGATTATGTGAACAAGTCTGCTATGCATAGGCAAACCAGATAACAAATAAAAATACAAAGACAGAATTGTTGTTTGCTGCTGCCTCACTTTTCCTTTTCCTTCATCTTCTTGCTGATCTGGTGATTTAATAAGGCTTTTGTACGTTCGCTCCTCAAGCCAGCCATAAAAAGCATCGGTATAAAAAGTTAAAACCCCATGTACTTACACACATATCTTCAGATCGTATGTAATATACATATCTTCAGATCATAAGCATCAAAAGTTTTGTATTGAGGCGAACAAACTTAAACAGAAGAAACGCTGTACCAAGTGTAAGGGTCTTTATTTGAACCATAGTTTTTATGGTGACTGCATTCAATAGAGGATCAATAGAGGATTATTCATTCAATATAGATTATTCATTCAATTCAATAGAGGATGCATTCAATAGAGGATTAGTACCAGCAAGTATGTCGGTTATTTTAGCGGAATTTATAACAAATAGTCATAGTAGTAATGTTTTTCATACAAACGTATCTATAGAGGACATACTGTTTGTGGTATAACATATATTTAAAGCAAGCAATCTGTTTTGTTCTTAGCAGATTCTAAATATTCAAATTTGGTGGTTCTATAGATTCCGAGATATCAACGCTAATACGAACGTACAGACAGACGCAGATAACTAAATATGTATACGCGTCTCTTTATGCAGATTAAGTAATTTCCATGCAATGCCGGGTAGTACGATTCGTTTTTAAATACAATATATATTAATTATGTATTTTCTCCTTAATTAAAAGTAAGCATTCAATTACTGCATAGTAGCTTAAAACAAATGCACTTCACTGTAACTTCAGTGCCAAAAAATTTCGAAAACTTCCTTCAAAAGTCGCATCATGAAAAGCCAGCAAAGTAAAGGAAAAAGAAAAAAACTTAGTAGTAGTTTCTTAACTTTTGGCGCGTCAAACACTTAATGCCAATTGCATTGAAAACCTTCAGTCGAGCGAACACAGGGAGACGCTTTTAAACCAATAACAATCTTCAGTTTGAAATTTAAGCACATTTTGCTGTTTTACGTTGCTGACTTTAAGGATGTATAAAATGAGTTGCTATAACTAAAATGAAATGTTTGTCAAACGCAGCAATTTTCAACGAAAGCTCACTGCAGCAAAAACTTGATGATTTTCACTGATTTTCTAAGCGTTGGCATACATAGATACACACACACACACACGTACATAGATGTAGATACATACTGACATAGATACAGATACTTTTAGTGCTAGTCGTTCGCATTTTCTTTGCATATATACAATATTTTTTTCTGTGAAAATTATTTTTATTCCAGTGTTCCTTTTTTTACATGGTCCAAAAATAAAAAAAAAAGAAAAAATGACAAAACGCGATAGAAACTGTGATAAGTATCTGAGTGAAATGTGCACGGTTGTGTGGTTTTTTTTCTTGCCTTCGTTTAACATTTGTACTCGTAGATAGATAGATAGATAGGAGGTTACAGCACACGAATTGTGGCCAACTGCGAACAAAAAATAATAAAAATTTGTAAAAAATAGTAAAAGAAAAATGCTGCGTGAAAAATGTTTGCGCCAGCGCCTTTCTTTTTCTACTGTGGTTGGTTTTTGCAATCTTATCGAGCTGTGTGGTAAAAGGAAGTATAATTTATTAAGCACTTTGCTTAATTATGTGCATTTTTAAGAAAAAAAAAAAAATGTTTCGCTTAAGCTTTGTGTCTTTATTTTATTTGACTGCTGATGTTGTCACTCTTGAAGATCTTCAGAAGATATATTTCAAGTGCACAATTCGTAGCTAGTGTGCTTAAAATAATATATTTAGTAGCTCTTAACTTCTACTAGGTACAACTGCTTGTATTGAGGAAGGCTAGTCGAAAGAACGAAGTATGAGCGATGCTTGGGTTAGGTTTAATTGGTCTGTCCTGAAGCAATGCTCCGTTTGTTTAAAATTTTTATAAAATCACTTTTATAACCATTTTGTGTGTTTGGTTTTGCACCACTAGCATTTTCATTTGTTAGAGAAGTTAAGTTTTGAGATGGTACAGCTCATAGTGTTTTAGCTGTTTTTAATAACATGGCTATATCGAATGTGGGTATATAAGAATATATAGGTTTCCTTACACCTCCTTATGTTATATACATTTGTAAAAACTTATTATAGACTTGTCTCTTTAGATACAGGATATAACAAACTTTTAAGACTTTTAAAAGTAGGAGCGCAGACTGAAAAGTACTTTCAAAATCTAAGCGATTTTTCACACGCGGCTCAGCTTAGATTTACTGTAGAACAGCCAGTACAAAACCATGTGTCCAAAGTAGCTTCTTCGATGAGGTTTCCATATAAGCCTTATAACAAAATGTAAACCAATCTGTTTGACGCTGCTACTATTGGCTGAGAGTAAGGGCTAGACAATCGGTGACAAAAGGTGAATTTTGAGGGTTTGGACAGATATTCCAATTTTTGGTCCAGGCCTCGAATTATTATGTATTACGTTAGATGCTGGATACTCATCAGAAACCAAAATGAAACCAACTACAACCAACTACAACTAACAGGCATATCTGCGGTACAGATAACATATAGTACAACGTCCAAGCCACTACCTTGAGGAATTTCTGCATTAATGCATAGTATGGTGGACTGTACATCTTATACGTACACCTAAGAGTGCATTAGACAGAAGAGCGCAGGGAGCCACATTTCAATTTTATAGAGCAACCATACTCGAAGGTCTTTTCATGCTGCCCGTGTTTTTTTTTTAAACTCCAATATAACACCGGCTGTGTGACACTTTCCGCCGACTTGTTGCAACCACATGTCGTCGAGTTATGGTCCGGTACTATTCGCCATATACATTCACCAACTGTCCCATTTCCGTTTTGGAAGATGTATGGCCCAAAGACGTCACCTGAACAAATCCATACCAAACAGAAAACAGTTCTCCGAATGCAAATGGAGACTCTTCATACTGTCGATTGGCGTATTTAGGGAGAGAGTAACGCCTCTCCCCAAATGCATCAACTTTGCTTGTTCACGAAGCAGTTCAACCAAAAAAGTGCTACATCACTGAAGATGTTTTGGAAACGTTTTCAACTGTTCCAGAGCGCTATCAGCGAACGTAACTGCAAAATTGGTAAAATGGTGACTATAATAGAACACAAACGTTGAACAATGACAGTGTTGCCACCTGAATCGACTGAGCATTAAGATATCAAAGTTCGTTTATACCTTTTGAAAATGCTTTTATATCAGATGAATAGTAAGCTAGTTCTGAGTTAGTTAGTAGTTAGTTAGCATCTCTCTATACTGCACTACTTTTATTTAACTTCTTCAGTTAACTTCATAGTAAACTACATTGTCACAGAGCTTTCAGTGAATTTTAAAAAATTCCTGACTCTTTTATAAGTTTAATAAGTCCTCTTTGCAAGCTTATTACTTTAGTTATAGCATATACGTAAACGCAGTCACTTAGTTAAAACCTTGTAAAAAAGTTTTTCAAATGTAAATATTTCCGCTTGAAAATGTGAAAAAGTTAAATGCATAATAATTTTTAATAAGAAGCAATGCCACCGACTCTGTTTCAACTGAAAACAGCGCATTCCGTAAAATATTCACACAACTGAATAAGCTCACAGATCACTGAAATATGTATTGAATGCCAAATTCGCTACGTGACATGAACTTCATGCGCTTAAGTGATGCAAGTGCATCGATGCAGTGAAGCATTGGAATAAGTAGTTGAATCGATGAAACTGAGTTACTTCACGTGTCGAAGTCGACTGACATGCGAACAGCCAGAAAGTTACAGAGATGAAGTTGCAACATGGCCAACAGGACGAATCAAGCAGACAAATTTCGCACGGAAGCTACACAAGCGGAAACGGATACGGATACGAATACGGAAATGTGAAGGTGCAATGCTAGTGTTGACACCTTAACTGACATGTAGAAGTATATCTCTGCAGAGATTGATTTCAAAATAAAGAAAATTTACAAACAAGTAAAAAGTTAATTCTTTAAAGTAAAAAAAAATTGCATATTAATTGCATACAAATTTAAATAAATGCAGAAATTTTCTTTAAGCTGCGCCATTTTACATTTTACTAAAATGAAAAGATATCGAATTAAATTAATAAAAACAGCAGTCAGCTGGAAAATTTATGCTGCCTTTTATGCACAGCGTATGAAATTTATATAAAGGTTGATGATTTCAAATTGTTTGGATTATACCATGAATGAAATATCCGTGCAGCAGCAGTAGCAGTAGCCGGAGCTTTTCGTTCTTTTTTTTCTTCTTAATTTTAATTTAAACTTGAATTGCTTTGAAGTAAGTAAGCTGAAAAGTTAATACAAAAATATTTCCATTATTATTTGTACAAGAGCAAGACAGAGAAATGTGAGTTATTCAAATTGCTGAAGTTCACTGAGATTTGTCTACAGCTTAAGAGTTTATTAATTTATTTATGACCTGCCATTCTTTTTTCTATATTTGCAGGTATGATACAAACAAAAAAAAAAAAGTGCTTGAAGGCAAATAGAAATTGAGTTTAAGTAAGTATTATGTAAAATTTTCATAAATATGTTAGATTAAATCAATGAATTACCTACAGGGTGACCCGCATGGGTTGCAACTTTTGAGATGCTCTTTATGCTTATCATATTTCATTCGTTATGTTAAGAAATAAACCGGTACTGTCGAATATGGCAGCCTTAAGCGCGAGATATGACCTTAAGATGCTGGTATTTTGCTTCATTTACGATGAAGCTGTCTCGACTTTGGCCTACAGGGTGTCTAATATAGGGTGGTTGAGCGTTTCGTGTCTGGTGAAGGCCCCTGTGCGGTCGAAATGAATAGCGGAACATTGTTTGTTAACCAATCTTGATTAGTGCAAACTTTATGCGGCAGTGCAAAGTCTTGGTGTAATGTTCATTCTCTTTCACCGAAATATTCGCTTTCCCACAGCAGCAGAGCACCTTCCAGATACACATTGGCATTCAACTAGACGCTACGGTCTAAAATCAATAGAGAAGATCAGACATTCGCCGTCACAGCCGCCGAAAACATCACATACGGTGGTGTTGGACTTCTGGTGTCAATTCGAATGTACAAATTATGGATTGACCATTCTTAAGGTTAACACGTTTAATTTCTTTTTTAATAAATTTGTCCGCCCGTCCGAGTATTACGTTTGATTCCCATCACTAATAGAAACTCTTCCACAGACATGAGAAGTAAAAGCTTATGCTAGCTTGTAAGCAATACAGAGATTTGAGCGCTCTGTCGCCTATGGCACCTAAGTTACAGCGGTTTGAAGTTGCTTGCAGTTCGTTGAGACCACCCTGTATATGCTTTAATATACAAATATGCTGCAACTATCGTACTACAGCAAAAATCTACTTAAAATAGCACATCAAATATAAATATCAAAGATCTAAAAATTTAATGCTTAAATTATTAGCAAAAAATATGCAGAAAAGTCAGATTTACACAATGAAAATTAAGTAAAATAAAATGAAATTCTATTGAAACACACAAAAAGTTAGCAAACCACACCTTGACATTGATTTAGATATATAAGAGGCTTATGGCAGCATAAAATATAACTCATACGCAACGTTGTGCACAGTGTTATGCGGACGTGTATATACTCGTATATACTTATTATATATACCTGGCTATATGTCTGTATGTGTGTGTTTATGTGTGTACTTAATTTAAGAGATTTCCACAAATAATTGTTGAAAATTTGATTGATGTGCCGTGTTTTAGTAGCTTTTTTTGCTTCACAAATCCAGTAAATAACTTTTAGCAGTTTTATACAATGCATAGTGAATAAAGCGTCATGAAAATAGTGACGCTTTAAGTTTTTTTAATAAGTTAATTGGTCACTGTGATACATTCCGGCTGGTATGCAAGCATATGCCTCATCGGAAATTGGCTTCGAGATCATCAAAAATTTTGCGAGAAGCAATTTGACGAACCCCAAAGCCGTGTTAAACATTTTTGGTAGCCAGTTGTGAATATCTAGTTCGGGAAGTAAGCGTGTCATCGAACTTTTGGTGGAATAAATCCATATTAACGCGAGCTGTATGGCAAGTTGCTTCATCTTTTGATAATAAAGGTAGTCGACAAATTTCTTCACCTTCTTCGAATCCGGCTGCGGTCTAAGCGGAGCTAAGTAAACTAGAAAGGCCATCTTCCAAAACGTTTCGAAAGTCTTTCAGTACTTACAAAAAAATACTCATCCAAAACAAGTATACATCTCAAAAGAGCTTTGTTTAGTCTACCTGTGACTGATTTTGATTGTCGACAGAGATTTCTCTTTTCATAGACAGCGTGCAGACTCTGATCTGTTTGTAATCTTAACCAGAATCAGGAGACAGATATATCAAAACGCATTGACAAGAATTATTCTTAACTGTATCAAAGAAAGAGAGAAGACCCTCATTCAAATAACCAGATTTGTCTCTTCGCTTGCAAGTTAATTTGCATTTATACAGCGAATATTTTTTTGCATCATAAGCTGCATTCGTTGAGAGTATTCAAGTGATCTGCCATCTTTTTAAGTGGTTTGCGTTCACATGAATATTAAAACACGTTTAGAGCTTTTACATTCACCTTTTACATTTGTTAAACGAATGATTTTGTGCAAGGTGCTAGTAAATATCATATCATTAAAGATCACACTTTGTGCCCGTATAAGTGTTTAACCGGATAGAGTTGCTAAAAGTGAGTATTAACACATGCCATGCTTCTTCACATGGTATGATGATTTGTGTTGTCTAAGGAAAGTTGATTTTTTCTATATAATGTCCAAGTTTTGGAACAACATCAATGTTTAGCATTAATAACAAGCAAATACAAGATTTTACGACATGCTTGTGTAGCATAACTTCTCGAAAAAGTCTCAAAGTCTGTGGACCATAGCATTGCCATAACGAAGGCATGAGCTTAAAACTCTAGAAAGATGATGATTCAATGTGAAGTTCCAGCATGCTTTCCTAGCTGAATCCAGCTTCTAAATTTGTAACAAATATTGCTCTCTAAAGTTCCTGAAGTTCTTTTAAAGTTTTTTCAACATTCTCGGTGAGAATGTAAAGAACGCTGCATGTAAATTTTGCCATAAGAGTCAATATTCTGTACAACCTCGAAAATTGTTGCCATTCGTGCCGAACGAATTACATGTTTTTCAATGAAATTGCCGATTTATTATCGTTCATCACCACAAACAGCTGATATTTCAATAAAGCTAACGTTCTTTTGCCACTCACATGTTATCTCAACGCACATTTGCAAATGGAAAGAGAAAATGTTGAGCATTTTGGTACTTGGCTTTAGAAACTGTGCAGTACATAATATAGTCAGACAACTTAGCTTTATTTCTCTTTAAATTTTCAATGGTGCTATTTACATGACTGCTATCGTATCTATCTATATACAGTACAATATATGAACATTAATTTGGCGCTTTGCATATTGATTTGCGTTCTGATAAAGGTTAAAATTTATCAATTATTTTAAAGTAACAATACACTCAAACATTTACAAATAGGCTTCTAAATTACATAACGTACAAAGAAATTCAATTTATAATTAAATGAAAGATGAAATGTCACTCGAAGCAATTTTCAATTAAGTGTTAAACATTCGCTTTATGAAATCAAATACAATTTTCTGTTTGGGACTTGAGACAATTGCGGTTGCTACAGAACAGTTTAATATTCTATTGTATTGTGCAATTAATAGGAAAATAAACCACAAATGAATGGTCACTCAAAGACATTTAAAACTACAATACACACTTAGTAGTGTGACCATGTTCCTCATGCACTGACCACTGGCAGATTGCTTGCAACTGTTCTATTTACATTTCATTACACAAGTACCAGCAAGTTTTAGAGAATTCTAAGCGCCCTCTATGAGTTAATGTTTGTACAATTACGCGCTGGCTTTGAGCAATTAACAAGCAAGTCAAGCTCTGCAATATTCAAAGCATGAAAATTAACACTTTTAGTCAAGGACTCTTTGCTATTTGGTTTTTTTGGTTCTCCATTTCTTCATTTCCTTGCCAGTATTTTGCTGTACCTCATACAAATGGAGCTGCTGATATTTGCTGCTGGTCGTATTCAATTGAAATTAAACCATTTTTGTGCATTGCTGTCCGCCCGTTGGTACACCCAGTGGTACACCCACTGCTGCTCGTACACCATAATCAATTATGAATGCTGCCAGCCCGCACAGCTTCAAAACGCGTAGATTCGACAAAAGCCACACTTACAAAGCGAATTAAATCAACAGTGGGCAGTTGAAAGCATATTTCGCTGTATGTCCGTCTGTCTATCTGAATGTCCTTGCTGCTAATGCGCTCGCCTTGACTCGTTACATTTCAATGCCTTGAAGTTCTTCGTTATTATTGCCAAGATGCCATAGCTGAGATTGCTCAGCTTGGCTTCTGGTGTTGCTGATTATAATTATCTTTGTCACTACAACTACTACTCGTAGTATGCTTAATATTATGTGAATAATGGGTGGTTGCATTCATATGATAAATTTATACTCGCACATTCTGCAATTTCATTGGGCTTTTAATCAGCTTATTATCTAATTATGTTAATGGCAATTAATGCTTGTCTAATTATATAATTTAAATGTGTTATGGCATGCTAATACACATAGTACGTACATATATACCTTAGTTAGTAGGATTTCCAAAACAATTGACTGATTATTGTCTTACAGCAAATATTGACAATATTTGGCATCATAGTATTATAATGAAAATTATAAAGCCAAATAATAGATTAGGTTTAATGTACTGCAAACAGATTTTAGAAGATTTAATGCTTATTTATGTTAAGCCTTATAGTCAAATGGTTGATTTCTCTCAAAACCAAATGCGTCATCTCGAATTTTGGTCTGGTTGAAGTTTTGCAATATGCTTATGGCTGGTTCTGTTAACCATTACTTATTGTAAGTTCTATTAATATGGAAATGTAGCGCTTCTTTTTTTAACTAGAACGGTGAAGTTTTGAAAAATCTATGGATATAGGCATAACGAAGTTATAGACAGTTGAGCGAAAGTGCAAGATATTTTGTGTTTAGTTATCCAAATTAGTCAGAAAACAAATAGCGGCATCTCGGGATGACAGTTTCTATTTATTATTGCTTATTAGCGAAGCAAGACGGAATCGTACACCTAAAGAATCGATTGCTTTTTCAGCCGTTATAAAGAACATAGCAAACAGAAAAAAAAAATGATGAATGCAGTCGACTCTGAAATACACTGCACACACTTTAATGGGACCTTATGCAGACTTTGAGAAAAACTGGTTATATTGCGAAACTTAGAGCATAAAACCGCAAAATGATTCTTAGTCTTTTAGTTTCTGAGAGCAAATCTCTCCAATAGACGACCGGAAGGAGAGACGGATTGACTCGTCTCATTAAGCAGATCTGATATCGAATATATTGAAAGGTATTAATTTTTAGATGTGTACAATCTACACTTTATTAACATTTTTTTTTGTTTTTCGACGTAAAAGGCTTTAAAGATCTTTACTCGTTCATCTCTCTTTCATTCTCTGTCGCATATAGAACTCTGTATCTGCACATACTAATCCCAAAAATGTGCTTTAAATTTGTATCGGGGTACTCCTAAAAGAGTGATTTACCATTTATTTCTCAATTCTCAATTTTGAACTCCGTCGTGCTCTAACTTTCTAACTGTTATAGGAACAGACAAATGAGTAAATCTGGTACCTTGTATTAGTTCACCAGGGATGTACCGCATCGTAATTGATAATTGTAAAATTTATAACATGTTCTAAAACATTTAACCGGGAAGATGCTACCGATACTACAGTAATCGAACCCATTACCGATATACACTAGTTTCAGTTTGATTTTAGGGAGAAAATAAATCTATATAAAAGAAATGTAATATCTATTAATTGGTTGATCTACGAATGGAAGGGAATATAATCGTTCCTACTTATGTTCCGCTTATCTATCATATACGAAATTTTAAATATATTGTACTGGAGAAAACATTTTAACCACAGTAGCAGAAGGTATTATGTTTTTCCACACTCTTGGATAAACTATCAAATTTAAAATTTTTAGATGGATTAATGAAAAGTTTTTATAAAACAAACATACCAGATTATACATATGCATAGATTTAGTTCAGAGAGAGAGAAAGCATTTTAGAAAAGCTGAGCACAGTAAATAACAGTAAAAAAACACACCTGTTGCTTCTATTTCTCTCAAAATAGCAACTGCTGCTCAACTCAAATCTGCGCACAACTCAATTATTAAACTCACTCAATTATAATATTTACGCAATTCTGTTTTAAACTAGCATACATTCGCTGTTATGTTTTGCTCAGCATATTCACGACGTAATCAAAAGCCGGCAAACAACTTTTCTCAACTAAAGTGCCCCCAACACCCCCGCTGCATTCTATATGAGTATATAACTGTCATCTCTGCCTCATCTCATGCTGCTGTGCTCTCAGTTTACGGTATTGTTGTTGTTGTTGTTGTTGATGTTGTTGCTGTTGCTGTTGCTGTTACGCTTTCTACAATTTCGTAATGTGCAAATGAGTCGAAGTACTACTGAGTGAGTGTGAATGTATGAGTTTATATGAATGTGTTTCACTTGTATTCATTCGCATTCGTTTTGCTTTACTTTGAATTTTTTGCCTTATTCGTTCGATTCGGCTCACTTGACTCTTGGCGTTTCTACTTTTTCTTTTCCAGCTGTTTAATTTTGAATTCAGTTGCCGCTTGGCTGTCGCCACGAACGGACGTTGTTTCTAGTTGGAAGTTGTTTCTAGTTGGAACACGTTTCATACATTTGACTTCTGTCAAACTTACGAATTTCGGGTGTCTTTTAAAATCAGCATCTAGAAAAAAATATTTTTTTTTTCTTCTGCTATATAATGCGAAGCAGATAAAAACGCGTTCGATATATATACTATATCTATATATTATAAATATTTATATAAAGTAGACGTGCGTGCTTCAGTATATTTTAACACGACTTTTGTTCCGGTTTTTCTTTGTGGTGTACTTTTTTTTTCTCGAATCATTTTGCATGCAGCGTGGTTGCAGAATTCCGGTTTCGTTTATAGTTTTATTTTGATTTTGTTGGTAGGTTTTCGCTCCAGACAGTGTTTCATATTTGTGATTACAGTGTGTAAAAATATACAAAAGCAAAAACAACACCAAAAATAATATTGTATGGTTTTTTGGCTGCACGCTTAAAACGTGACGCCATAGTGTCTACGTTAAAACAAATTTCTTCAACATAAAAAAAAGCAAAGAGTTTCACTTCGAAAAACCCCAAATACTACAGCAGAACATCGTGAAATATATAGAGAGAAACAACGTTTTGCCTTGGCACACAAGCTGGTAAAATACATAAATATTAATATAATATTTTCATGAAAATGCATTTTTTTCATCATCATTTTTCAATTATGTAGTGGATTTTTGGATATTTACATATTTATTTGAAAGTGAAACGTTTGTTCTTAATTAGTTACAAATTGTCAAATGTACGAGTATATTTCTGACATTTAATAATTCAAATATTTACATATTCGTACGTGCGAAACATTTGCTTGTTAAATTTTGTTTTCCAACAAAATGAGCACAATGTCGCATATTAAATTGGAAAATGTTCACAAAATTATAAAAATAATTGTACATATATTAATAATGTGTTTTTTAAGAGGTATAGAACTTTAAATTAAACACTTACGAATGACTGGTATTAAACCAAATTTTGTGTTGTTCGGTACGCTCATAAACAAAAAAAAAAAAAACGATATAAAATCAAGAAAATAATCTTGAAATGAAGTTCATCCAGTAACAAAAGTTGAGTAAAATGTGTTAGACTCAAAACAAGCATAATGATATTAAAGCTAGCCTCACCGCATAGACCAAAACTTTCAAGTATGCCCATAGAAAGTAGACAAGTAGTGTCAGATCACACGATCTTGCGGACCATGCAATTAGTAGTACGTTTCTGGAGATTATGTTGTTGTCAAACTCTTTCCTCAATAAGTCCATGGTTGTTCCCGAAGTATATCATGTTTCTCATCATACAGTTGAAAACCAAAGACCTTCCAGTCTATGTTTACATACTTTTCGTACACCATGATTGTGACGGTGACTGTTCCATTTTCTTTGTTTTTGAAGAAGTATGGCCTGATGTTGCCACTAGCTCATAAACCGCATCAAAACGTGCTTTTATGGCGGTCTGTCGTTAGAATCACCATTTGTATTTCTTGCACTAGTTACGACAAATTTGTTTATTAAAAAGGCCATTGAGGCAGAAAATAGCTGAACAACATGTTGAAGTAAAAAAGTGTTCCAACCGTTTAAGCGCTCAATCACAAATTTTTTTGTAATTGAATGCTTTGCCAAACAAAGACGTTTTGCCAAATAATTATGTACGAAAATATGCTAACAGCTTTTCGATAAGCAATGTACTCTTTGAGTGTTGCCAAATTAAAAAACTTGCTAAAAAAAACACCCTTTATATGAAATTAAATTTTTAATATTAAAACTAAATTACCTAAACAGTATAAAGAATAGACTGAATAGGTTGCTATAAACAACAAACAAGTCTAATTGAACAGCTTTGTTTTGTGATTTGTTTCTGTTAACAGGTTTCAATTGCAAATAAGCCGGAAAAATTCGCATAACTAGATTTATTTACGCTCATTAGTAAAAAAAAAGAATAAAACAAATAAATTGAATATAAAAAGTAAACATTGAGAAGCATTTACTGAACGGCACCGCATTTCTTGTTATAAGTAAAGTAAACAGCTGACATTGCATTTCTTTATAAAGGAAAGTTCTCTCGAACTATGTGCCAGCTGGTAATAAACATATTGTTTGTTTTAGAAGTAAATTCCTCTACTCTAAAAATTATAAGATTACTTCACTAGACACATTAAATACTGATATTGTTATTTCTTAGAAAGCTATTGTTGGAAACTAAATTTCATAGAACAAGCGATAAAAGATGGTGTCTTTTAAAGACTATACATAACTCTCTATGTAGGTTAAATACCTTGCGGTAATTTTCGTCCAAAGTGCCACTTAAATACATCATGTTGAATATATAGTGAAGAAAGTCACAATGGCAATGATGGCATATAGAGCCAACGCTGGCAAACATTGGGGTGCACTTCCAAAATACTCAGATGGATCTTAAAATTGTCAATAGTTAAAGTAGGTCTCAGTATGAACGGTAAATAGAAGAATATGAATTCGAATCATAACATTAAACTAGTAATAAGTTGGTTTACAAATGGCTCCTTAACGGAGGAAGAAACTGCTATTGGAGTCTTCCGATTCCGCACAAGTTACTTCGAAAAGCTAGGGAAATATACTAGTATTTTTCAAACAGAAATATATGTAATTCACAAACGTGCTTAAATCAACTTAACTAGGGCGTACATGAACCAAAACATTGCGATATAAACTGATAGTCAGCCAGATAATTAAAGAAGTTACTGTGTGTCTGAAGACTCTAAACATCAAGTTAGAATAGATCAATATACTGGGGGTGTGAATTAGTTCCGGCAAATACATATTATGCGCTTGAACTTACGGATCTTCGACCTTGCCGTCAAAACTGATGCATAGGCAGGCTTACCCTACGATTTTTATACTTAGGATTATTGTACTAGTTCCATTTTGCATTGCCTTCTTTTGCATTGCCTTCTCTTCGTTTGTGTTATTGGATCAGCTGCTCGCACTTTAAGAACAACTTGCCGAAACTAATAAACACATCCATCGTATTCAAACAGTCATGCGGCGTTTAAATCATTTAACACGATGACAAATAACGCAAAGTCTGTAAAACCACTGCTGCAGATATCTCAACAAAATGATAAAGCATCCTCAACAGTACTAAAAGAAACTGTAAGTCAGTACCGCAGAGGTTCTTTCCGGTATAGATAGTGTTAGTATGCAGCAGATATTATGTTCCTTATATGTTATGTTTTCTGCAGAATTTATCGGGTTTGAGATGAAGAGTGAATTTCTCTGTTCTTATGCAGTCTTCAGTAGGCGATGTTTCAAATATTTAGTCAGCATCTTTTGCACAGATATTACTGAGCTAGGCAAGTTTCATGATGCAAGTGGATTGCGTTTATATTAAACTCTAATTTAAAACTTCTTGCTGGTATTCTAACTTTAAAATAAAGTTAGCAGAACACGCGCAAAACAAATTTAATTAGACCACAAAATTAGCAATTTAAAATTATATTTTAATATTTTGTTTATATTTTATATTGGACTGCTAGCTTTTTTCTAAAGTTAGCAGAGCAATTATGTTATTTCGACATAAAATTTTTAATTAGAGCACAAAATTACTTGTACTGACAACTTTGTTGGGCTAAATCTTTGCAAATAATAAAAACTGTAGTTCACACATGACAGTCTCAACTAGTATAACTAAAATACAATAACAAGATGAAAATTTCAAAATACAATAACTAATCTAATCAATCTAAATCCAACATTTTCGATTAAAGACTATCGATAAGGTTTCAATATACAAACAAAAAACCTACTGATTTAAATGTCGCTTCTTGCGGATTAAAGTTGGAAGTGTAGACAAACTTTTCTATATAGTATATTCCAGCACTTAACTACGAAACCAAACATTTAAGATAAGAATACAAATTCAAGTGCGTGGCTTTTATTTGCACTTAAAATTGGGTAAAGTACACACAGCAGACTTCGCAAGATACTCGTCTCAATTGAGCTAATTTAAATGTGCAAAGTGTATCTGTGATTGTATTGTGTAATAAGTAGTAGTAAAAAGAGCTGAGTTGTTGACTAATTTGTCGATTGCTGAACAGCAGATTTAACGTGCTCAAAAAGAAATAAAACTTAATTAAAAAACTAAATTGCTTTAAAAATATAATATCATGACTAGGAATTTTTAAACACAAAAACAAGAGAAAAAAACTACACTGGAACAAAAGGCAATTCTTCGTATCTTGCATAAGCAGCGTCAAAAATACCGCAAATATTAAATTAATAAATTATTATTTTTCGAAACAAAATGTTGGAAATAAGGGAATGATTGTACATCGGTCTCAACTAAGATTCTATACGCTGCAAATAAATTCTTAGAGATTTTGATGGTTTAATGTTTACCTCTAAGCTGAAGATTTACTTTAGTTTCATAAAAGATTTTAATAATTTGAATGATTCACTTCAGCTTACTTACTTATAAAACTAAGATTTAAGGCTTTGTAGAAGATTTACTTCACTCTACATATTTATTTTGAGAGATTTTTTGTTGCTTTCATAAACTAAACTTCAGAGTTGCTTTAGATTCATAGAAGATTTGAATTCGAATGATTCACTTAATTACTTTCTTACTTCGGGAACTAAAATTTAAGACTTTGCAGAAAAATATCTTCATGCTACATATTTATTTTGAGCGATCTTGGTAGTTTTACACCTCTAAGTTTCCGACTTCCATTAGTATCATAGAAAATTTGAATAGTTTGAATAATTCACTGCAGCTTCTTTTTCTAAAACTAAGTTTTAAGACTTTAAAGTAGCCTTTTTTCAAGCTGCATATTAATTTTAAAAAATGTTGGTGGCTTTATGCATACCACTAAGCTTTAGAGTTGCTTTAGTTTCATAGAAGATTTGAATTGCAAAAGTTTGAATCATTCACTGCAGCTTGTTTACTTCTAAAACTACTATATCTAAAATTTACAATATTAGATTAATTTACAATATTAGAACGAATAATAAAATTTATAATTGATAAGTACTTTCTCCAGATAAAACATTAAATCACATTAAACCACGCATTTACAAAAAAAAAAATCACCAAAACATGAAATTAAATATATTTTTGTTCACGATTAATCCGTCAAATAGTGTATTTATGCTTTTCGCTTAGTTAGATTTTATCTACAAAAATAATCGAGAAATATTTTACTTGCATAAATAGTTCACTTGAGTTCGAATTTAATAAAAAGTCATAATCAATATGATATATTGTGTCTTTGAACCGGAGGTAAACAAACAACTGCTTTCGACCAGTTTAAACAACCAAATTGCGTTTGGAAGAGATAAGTTGAGTTGAAATCTGAAAAAAAAACAGCTTTTATTTGCTACTGCTACTGCATTTTGAAGTTGTCAGCAGCAGTTTAAATTCATCTCAAATAATTGCTTACAAAAAAAAAAGCTGCTCTTAGTTCTTGTTAGCTACATTACTGCTTACTTGCTCTTTCGCAGTATCTAATCAGCTTAACTTGTTGTTTGTTTCAACCGGTTCTATAAATTTCGACGAAAAAATCTTAACCATAAAGTTCTCAGAACCTTTTCAACTGAAGTTAGCTAGTTAACTATGACTTGTTTACTACTGTTTGGTAGCTAGTATTTCAACTGGTAGAGACCAGTTCCCAGAACCTTTTCAACTGAAACTAGTTAACTTTCATTAACCGCTGATTGGTAGCAAGTAGCTCAACTGGTTTGGTTAGTTGACCAAAAATTGTTAACTGTTGCAAGCAAGCTGGGAATTAGACCGAATTCTGGTTGAATTAACTGTTTGAAATCGGTTGTTCATTTAGTTTCGAATAGTTTTTCAAAACTCTGTTCTATACTAAGTATTTCATATATCATATTATATATCATATTTAATAGCATTACCACTAATAGTTGATATTTAAACAAGGCAAATAACATTTTGCCACTCACATGTTAACGACAACGTACATTTGCCAGTGGAAAGCAGACGTGTTGAGAATTATGGGCCTAGTTTTGCAAACTGCATGACAAAACTAATGTACTATTCCAACTAAATATATCGCGAACAAAAATTTTTGCATTTTGGCATAACAACAACAACAACAACATACATTTTTATAAAGAATGTGAATTAAAAAATACCTACAAAAAAAAGGTTCTATATTTAAGCAAAAATTACATTTTTACGGTGCTTATTTAACGAAATTTAAAATTTAATAGTTTTTTTTTTGGTTTAAACAAACAAAAAACTGTGACAAATTAAAAAAAAAAAAGTATATAATATCCAACAATCCACTTTATAACTCATTAAATACTAGTTAAAAATCTTTTGTGCGTTCCATTTCATTTTAACAATCATTTTATCAACAAATATTATGAAATATATAAAAAACAACCTTCACTCGAACGTCATTTACAATACGTCAATGCAAGCGTGAACAATAATAATAATAATAATAATGTGTTAGTTTCCAGTACAGAGCAAAAAAGTACCATGAAATTTATAAATGTGTTGTATAAAAACACATCTGTCAATAATACGAAAATAAAAAAAAAAAAAACTGTCAACAAAGGCATTTATAACTAAATGAAAGAGAAAAAAATGTCAATCACACAAATTGCAAAACTATTTAAAATGCTTAACAACTTAAAAAAGATACATTTGAATTATTTACAAAAGATAGCATTGATGCTCTTTCATCGGATTTCTTTAAGTAGCAGAAGAACTTAACAAGCTAATTTTAAATTAATTGATGTCGCGTCTAGTTGCAGAGTGCTTTCATTTTTAATTAAGTCAACACATTTTTAATTTAGTTGCTACTATCTTTTTTTTTTTAAAGTAGAAGCCATTCACATTGCTTGAAGCTCTTAGAAGGGGCGTCAAAGTGAATTAACGAGTACAGGGGAATAATCGGAAGTGTAAAAGCAAAACAAACTGTAGAGTTTGATAAGATTCAGTGCACGAAATTTAAGTATAACTAAGAGCAAAAGTTTTTTTAATTCTTTTCTTTTTATAAAGACTAGTTTATAAATTAAATTCAAATGCGCTACAGTGTTGAAAGTTTAAAAGATAGATTGAAACATTTATTTTAATATAAGAAGATGCTTAAAGAATTGAGATTTTAAAAATATTGATAGAGATATACAGTTTTGATTTTGTACTAAATTGAAGAACAATTCGATTTTTCCGCCCGACCTCCGATATCATCTAACAGCCGCCAGTGCAATGCAACTGCTTTTGCCTTCCATCGTTTCAATAAGCACATTTAGGCCTTAGACGAAACTTGGTTTCAGCTCATGAAATATTTGGCGCCCAACTCGGAGCAATAATAGAAAAGTGCAGAAAAGTGTTGTTGTTGCTCACTGGTTGATAAATCAAATTCGAATACACTACAGTATTGAGATCTTAAAAGATACTTTAAAATATCCGTTTTAGTATAAGAAAGAAGAAAGAATTGAGACTATAAAAATCTTAAAAAATATACAGTGTTTCGATTTCAATCCAAATTTAAGAGCATTTCGATTTTTCAACCCGACCTCCGATGTCATCTAACAGCGGCTAGTGCAATGCAACTGCTTTTGCCTTCCATCGATTCAGTAAGCACATTTAGGACTTAGACGAAACTTGATAATATGCCATGAAATACAATATTTGGCGCCCAACGCGGGGCAATAATAGAAAAGTGCAGAAAAGTGTTGATGACTGCGCTGAGGTGGGTCTCAGTTGAAGATACATACAAGTGAAATAAAAATTATATGGGATAAGAGCAATAGAATTTGTCATAATATTACCAAGCAATGGTATGAAAAGTTCCAAGCATTCACAAAGGTAGGAATAAAATAATAATAATTGAGTACATGTTTAAAATAAGGTATGAAGCGTACTACATATAATAAACACGCATCACGGCGATTTCGAATGCACACAGTTCGGTATCGCCGTTTATCATTCTTTTTCTTTTATTAGTATGAATGTTTTATATAGGAAAAACATATATTTTAGCAAAATCGGTTAAATATTTTGGGTATAGCTCTTTTTACACAAACAACGAAAGAGCACACGCACACACTTTACATGAAATACATACACACATACAAACACACATGTTTTGTTTAACTCTCCCTCCCTCTCTCTCTCTCTCTCTCTCTTGCTCTCTCTCTTGCTCTCTCTTTCTCTCTCTGCGTCATATATAATTCTACATAAAATTTTGATAATTTAGCTTGGTTCAGACGGTCGTATATATCTGACACCTACAACGCATTGCATGGAAAATAGATTTAACTAAGAGTGAAAGCAAACTCAAAGAAAATTTTTAAACTTGCCAGCTATCTGGCACCGTATGACCATGCCAGGTTGCATAATAAAATAATGACAATATCGAACAGTTTCCATGTAGGGTATGTGTCATAGGTTAAAAGAAAACATTTACTATCTCCATTTTTTCCAAGCAATTTAAAATTTCGTGTCATTTTTCATTTTGAATTTTTTCGTATAGTTTTTCTTTATTTGTACGTTTGTGAGCACGCTTTAACTTGCACGACGACAGCTTTTGTATGTATTCAGTTTTTTTTTTTTTTTCAATTGTCGCGTGCCAGTTTTCCAATGAAAAATCTCTATGGATGCAGTTGCTGAACAGACAGACAGAAAGACGGACAGACATCCGGACAGAGAGAAATGTTTGTACGGCCAACGCATCAAGTGGGGTCAACCAATGGAATAATGTGTACTGTGGTCGTGTTTTGTGCGTGTGTGTATGTGTATGTGTGCGCAGGAGATATTGCACAAAATTGTTTAAATATGAAACAACAAACCAAGCTAGCCAATTTGAATGGCTACATTGGAACAAACGCCGCCGCGGTCATTGGCACCAACAGCAGCTTTGCCATTATTGTTTATGTAAATGCGACAAAAACTAACCAGTTGGCAGCTCAGTCGAGCGTGCAAGGATGTTTAATTTATGCGTTGGCCACTTTACATGCGGCGGCGATGATTTGCGAAAATTTGCGTAAAGGATTTCAATTTTTACCTATTTCGTGGAAAAAGCGGCGCAAAAAGTAATAGAAATCCAAGCCGGCATGCAAAAAAATACATTTATTTGGTTTGAAATGCCCCAATCTAAATGTAGCCCTTTGCTATGAAGCATTTAGAGCAAAACGCAAAAATATTTTAGTAAAAAATTTAAGCCTAATAAAGCATTTCACTTTCTTTGCATAAGTTTATTTACTAAAGTTATAGCTGGAATACCCGGTGTATCACGGGAATATTAAATATATTAAATATGTAAATAAGAAGATTTTGCAAAATCTTGATTTTGTTTGAAACGTGAAACTATGAAGTTTTACAATCGTTTTAATTTTACAGTCATGTTTTCACTGGATCACCAATATAAACAAAAATAACAAGAAGATTACTTGCTTTTGGATATATTTTTGTGATATTCATTAATCGATTTAAGTTGTTATATTTTTGTGATGAAAAGAGACACAGTTATGTTATGCTATAAGACAACCAGAGGTCTAGAGGTCTGTTTCTAGTCATCATCTCATCTTCTATTCCACCAAAGCTAGCATAAACACGTTGCTACTAAAACTTGACCAAAATTGTTTTAAAGAAATGTTCAATGCAAGTTCATATATACTTACAAACGTGCACCATTTCTGCTTCTATAAATGTAGCTAGTTATGGTGTGAATGATGTATCACATGCATGTACCATGCATGCTGTTGCCTAATTTCAGGCGGTAAAAGAGCATCAAACATTTTTCGCTTTCAGTAGCAGAAAAAACAAATAGCGTTGAAAAAAGAAAACAAGCTTAAAAGAAACAAATTTCCGCATAACATTTTGTATGCACAACTTGTTTCATGTTAATTTTGTTTTTTTCTTTTCACCAGTAAAAGAAAAACCTAGTAGAAACATAAACAAATAAAAACATTGTGTACGATTTTGTGCGACAATATAATACCCTGCATTCGATAGATGCTTTTACGCATGCTACTTAAATTTTCTGCAGTCACACTTTTATAGTAGAAGTACCGTTATACAACTTAATATTGGCAACACTCATGCGCCAGCATTGGGAACGTTATTGTGCTGCTGCAACGTTGCCATTCATTCGAAATATTTAGATGTACTATGCAAGTATGAAATGTATATAAATATATGGAGCGCTTAGAGCAGCAATGGGCTTTGGTACCCAATGTAGCCGAACACACTTCGGGTACTCCCACGAACACGAAGAGAAACAACAGGGACAAATATTAAATCAGTGTGCTGAATGCTTTTAACGGAGTAAGTTTACACCACACATGCAGAGCATACACATACGCTTATAATTTGGTTGATCCCATTGCGCCCATCTCTGGATTAGTGTAAAAATGAAGCAACTGATTGGCTTTTTAGTGTTCTTTATATCATTCAGTGTCTCATGTAGTGTATGGTGATGTTTGATGTGTGTGCATTTTGAAAATCGAACAGCTGGAGACTTTTGTTTAAATAGTGAAGTAAAATTTATTTCTTTTCTCACATCCATTACACAAGAACTGTTTTTATATGGAGGCACCAAGTACTTTAACGGTGTTTAGACCGATTTGTGGTTGGATTTTTAAGCAATGTCGTTCAAGTCATGTCGGATTAACTGTATAACTTTTATGGAGTTAAGGGGCATGATAAATTAACTTGTTCCAATTTGTAGATTTTTAAAGGAGAGAAGATTACGGAGAGGGATAAACAATATGAAGGAGAGAGATATGTGAAAATAAATACTTATATATATAGTCGTCTTGGGCAATGCACGCATATGCATCAGTTGCATCATTTTCACTTGAGCGAGCACACACGTACACAACGAGAGAATTCAGTTAATGGTGAAGCATGCAAACACTTCACGCACAAAATGCCAATAGTATTAGTGCGCCCATCACTAACTTAGACCAACAAAGAGACAGCACTGAAAGAGAGAGAGAGAGAGAGAGAGAGAGAGAGAGAGAGAGAGAAACATTTAGCTCACATACATGATTACAGAGAGAGCGAAAAAGTACATGAAATCAAACATGAAAGTAAAACTGATAGAGCTGGCTATAACACAGCTATATCACGGCGGATTCGTCTCTTCACGCTCATCCATAATAAACATACTTTATGCTAGGCATAAGCGCTAAGAGAACAATTCTAAGTAAAACGTGCGAGTATATGAGTGCCAGAACAATGTTCACTCTCGGCAGCCACGCTAGCCCAAGCCTGCTTTAGGCTCTTAAGTTTAGAGCAGGGCGCTACGAAAAGAGAACGACAAAAAGTATGCTTGTATCGGTGTGCTGTGTCACTGTGTGCAGTGTGCTGAATCTTTGCGCTGTGTACGGCCGCTCTCTACACAAATATCATCACATTTTTTCAACTGCTTTACGGCTTTGTTTGTCAACTAGAGAGCGATGAAATATGAGACTGTATTGGTAAATTAGTGAGAATGTGTTAGAGTAATCATGCGATGTAGCGTCAAGAATTTTCTCTACACAAAGTTTAACAGTAACTTTTTTGTGCTCTTGCGTTTAATTAAAATCAACTTCGGCCGTGTTTACGTGACTACTACGGGTATTCCAAAGGAGTGGGACTTGAGTTAAAAACAATGTTTTATGGATCTAAAGCACCGTTAAGAGTAAAAAGTGCAATAGAGCAACAAATTTAGGGCTTCTATATAACAATTCAAAAGCATTTTAACACAAATTCGTGAAACAAAAACCCTCCCCCTTCTCACTTAACTTAAAATCTTGACAGCACTATGAATCTAGAGCACACTCTTAAACAGTTACATTCAATTCAACAAAAGCAACATGCATATACACATGTGTAGGGTATCTAAAGAAAATTACGTGGAAAAATGCTCGCTTTCAAACGGTTCGCACGTGTTGTTTAGCTAAGCATGTGTTTATATTATACAACATATATTGAAGCTAGCGTTTGTGTGAATGGCTCTTTTATTTTTGTATTTTTTGTTTTTTTTTTTTGGTTTCTGAACTTTATAAAGCCAAAAACAAATGAACCTTTTGCCGCTTTGACACCGTCAGGCCACATAAAAAAAAAACAAACCACACACACACACACACACACACCTGGCAACAAACATCATAAAGAAAATACGCTTTGTGCTTTTGCGCGTTTATATATGCTACATTTTTTACACGCTTTTCATTTTCCACCATCAGCATTGTTGTTGTATTTTTTTTTTTTTTTCGTTTTGTAGTGAAAATGAGATAATTATGTAGCCATTAAAATGGCATATAAATTAGTTTTAAGGTAGTAGCTACGACCACGTTTCAATGCTGAGCTTTGCATGAATGCTAAATGAGCATGAATGGAAAACGGATACCAATTTTTTTTTCTTTTTTTTTCGGCTGGCTTTGTTCAGAAGTGTTTAATTTTAATATTTGAAATGGAAATGTTTGTAGAATTTTGTAAAACTGTTTTAATTTACAAATCAAAAATGTATCTAGTTAGAGTTGCCACACCTCGCACTTAATGACGACATTGATACTCGCTGCTCGTATTCCAAACGTGATCCAACATAAGATGACGCACTTTTTCCTGTCGCTTGCCTATTGATATAATGCGTTTCATTTGCGCATCTAGTAATTCCGAGTCACGTTTTACGCGTACAAGTTTACCATCGAAATCATGATATAAATCGATTAGTTCTTGAGAACGACGCGCTTTCAATGGTATCAGCGCAGCATGCTCAGCACTCTCGCACTCCGTTAGATCAAAATATTCTGGCGCAAAATTGGTAAACGATGCTGTTGATGCATCTACACTCATTTGCGATGTGACCGCTGGCACTTGTGTCGTTTCATCAGTGGTTTCATCAGATTTCTTTAACGATTCTTTAGATTTTGATAAAACTTTTAATTGCCGTTGACTTATATAGCCACCGTCTTCCTTGTGTCTATTGAAACGCTCATTTAGTTGTTCGACTAGTTGTAAACCTTCAGAAAGTGTGGCTTCAATCAATGTGCAATTGAGTAATGCACGATCGATGCTTAATATCTCAGCAGAATTATCGAATTTTCTTTCAAATAACATAACGAACAATTATAGAAGTTTGCAAACTGTTTGATTTTTTACTTGATTTAGAAATTTCTAAACATCAAACAAACTTTGTAATGAAGTTTTGCTTTAAGAGCACTAAGGATTTCTTAAAATTTTTTAGTTTTTTTTAAATATTTCTTACAAAGAAAAATGTTTGTCCTGGTGAGGGCAATGCTGTTGTTGATTGATGTTAAGTCAAGTATAATACTTAGTTCGAATAACATCTCCTTAAAAAGAATCAACTGGTGCATTAGCGTTGCCACAAGTCGCTGGGATGAAGACGCTTCAGTGATGGATGTGCGTTTTAAGGCATTCACTGTAGCCGCTTGTGTATTAGTAGAGTTACTCCCTAACCGTAGCGCACTGAAGCAAGTACGATCCAAACATAAAGTGATAACCCACTGGGTGCAGAGTCGTAAGCTTGTAGAGCAATCCTTCATACCACACACGATCAAAAGATTGCTGAATATCCAAAAAATTAGCAGAGCTATACTGCTTAAAGGGAATTTGCTTAACGACTCGATGAACTGGCTCTGGAGTAACATAGTGTTTCCTGAAGCCAAACTGATGGTCAGAAATGGAACGCTGTACTTTCCTGGCGAGAGTAGATAGAGTCAACAAGATTCTTCGGCTTACCCACGAATTTTCAAATACTGAATGCGATCCATGGCATTGGAAAGCAAAGCTAAGAACATCACTCCTATTTCCGGAAGAGCTTTAGCAACTCGACTGTCGCAGCCAGTGACGTTGGTGGCTTCGAGAATTTTGATTTTAAAGCGTGACGTAGTTCAGCTTCCTGAAAGTGATCCGTGTGCTGTACATTATTACCAGCTCAAAAAGCGTAAGATTATCAGTCAGTTTACCATACTTCAGTAAACATCATGTACTGTCCGGACGCTGAATGAAGGGTTCGCCAGAGAGTTAGTCATTAATGCGACTAGTTGCATTTCGATGTATAAACTTTAAACTCATGGTTTGTATTTTGGAGCACCATGTCGAAGCAGATCGGCAAAGTAATCGGTCTTGATGTCATAGAGTAATTACTTAAAAGCAGCCTCGCTTGTTTACCTCATTGCATGTGCATATGGCTTTCCGAAGCGGTGCCCACTTCTGTCCTACCAGAACCATTCCCATAGGTTTTAAAGAGAACTTGTTGGATTAAGTGAGAGAAAGAGGGTTGTTGAGTGGAGAATGGGAAAAGAGTGCACAGCAGTCATAGTAACAAACGACGCAAGCTACTGCACAATCGGCAGCACGTGTACGTATACAAAGCAAACGAGAAGCAAAAATACTTTTTTACATATTTCGTTGCGCATATTTGCATTGGCAAACCTTTGGACTTGTTTATGAGCTACAAGCAAGAGGCACTTATAATTCACAAATAGTTTTTAAATATTCTTCATTAAGTAAGCGTAAACCGTAAAGACGCCAAATGGTTATAATTTCGAAAAGAAAACACTTATATGAGAGCCTCCTTGTGATGCAAAGCAGTTACAATAAGATTGTCAGTCAGTTTAAGCAAAAAAAAACTCCGAATTTGTGCACCCTACATCAAATTAAATAAAGTTTTTATCGAAATTAAAAACTATCAGGGTCATTTTCAATGTAAATTTTATTTTCGTTAAACTGCACACAGCAACGAATTATTTTTATATATGAATTCATAATGTGAAAAGCGTGTCCACTTAAGTCGTATTAAACTTAATAACACCGTAAATAATAAAGCACATGTATATAAAACATTTAAGTACTCATACATATGTGCCATCCATAAGCGTTTGAGTCTGCATTATTTGTGCGACAAGAGTAACTATCGTAAATATCGAACAAAATAAGCGTCGAGAACATAAAGTTTTTCGATGGCATTTTATTCTTTTCTTCTTGTTTTTTTTTCTTTCTTTTATGAAAAATATAACTACGCAATAATATTCGCAATCGTTGAGACTTATCGCAGGTTATTATAAAAAGTACGAGTCTGTGAATTTGATGATTATAGTTAGTTAAGGCGCCGCAAACGTGTTTCTTTTCACAATAGTAGGCAGATTAGATTACTGACTAAATTATTGTGTCAAATTTAGTATGATTAAATTAATTATTGCTGACAGCAAAGAAAAATATGAAATTTTTGTGATAGATAGAAACTGTTGAAGGAAATCGCAAACAAAGAAAATTATAGCTAATGAGATACATTTGTATCTATGAGCTAAATATGTACATACCTATATGCAACTATCTATCTCTAATATACGAGTAGTTTGCCAAAAACTTTTCAGTTTGCTTAGTGTAATTAGTAACATATTTTTGTTTTGGCAAAGGCATTTTTTTTAAGCTAGAACAAAGAATACTTTCAAAATTAACTTAATTGTAAGCGTAATCAAATAAATTACTCGAGTACGTGCTGCAAGTACAACAATGAGCTGTATTACACGATAACAAAAAATGCAATGAATGAATTACATACTAGTATATACATAGATACTTGTTGAGGCTTCGTTCTGTATGAACGGTTGTGTGAAATTTTGTATCTATTTAGTTAGTTGTAAATAGTAAAAGTGTTTTTGTTTTTTTTTTTTTTTGTTTTTGTAACAATCATTAAGGCAATCATTTTAATTGAAGTGCTACTTTTTGCATAGATAAATCTAATGAGTAGCGGTTTACAAGCACCAGCTAAAAGGTGTTAGCTCTAAACACTGTTGCAGATACATATTTCATTCATTGATTTGAAAATCTAGTATATAAAATTTTATTAAACTTTCGTTACAAACTATAGTTAGTTCAACATTTGATGTGAATTTCTCTTTGTTATAGCCCATCTACATACAGAGCACTGGAAAGGAACTAGCAAAAATTTGTAATATGATGCAGTCCATAGAAAACATGACAGCTGAGTTTGAATTATTGCTCACTAGGTCAGTCGCAATCATTGTGGCCAGAGTTTTTTACATGTTTGCATTGAGAAATTTGTGAAATATACAATTATGCGTAGCACAAAAACAATAAACCTCATTCATACAATAGGAAATCAAATAGGCTTCCGTTTGGCTGCCACTTGCTAATGACTTCAATGTAAATACTTTTTAGGAACTACTAGTTCTCTTTGCTAGTTTCCTTCTAGTTCTCTGTTTGTAAACGTTCTATTAAAGTATAGAACAAAAGTAACGAACCGCATTCATATAATATGTAATCCAATTACACTACACTTAGACCTAATTTTGGTTCCGTTGTGCACCTTTTTGTTGTTGTCTGTACTCCTATTCTCGTAGACTTGGAGTACAATCAGTTAGCGACTTTGAACCTTCTTTTGTTTGAAACATAAAGGTAAGATCTATCAAATGGGTCAGTCTAATAATTGATGGTACTTGTCATAAACAAGCTAGTTTAAAAACAACGAACCTCAACCAACGTCACGTCGGGTACTTCTGAGACTTCCCTCGTTTCGTAGTGATGCAAAAAGTAAATCCGCTGAAAGAGTTGTTTTACGAGTAAATAACCAAACCCTGCGTTCTAACTGAAATTGTTCCAAAAGTATGAGAATTGAATGAGTTACCTATGGATAACATATGAGCGTGGCATCTCCCACATTTCTAAATAACAAGTATTTAATCTGATTTTCATTTATATACGAACTATCATCTTTCTATAGTAATGACTTTCCAACATTTAGGCAAAAAGTCATAGAGATCGATTTATTTTGTAAAGTAGGGTGGAGTGGTTCACGGTGTTGATTGGCTCGCTAATCTTTTTCGCTTAAAAGGTTAGATTTGAGGAAACTTATTAACTTAACAGATTTTTCAGTAGTCAAGAAAGTACCCAGATGTACATTAAGGCGTTCTTCCGAAAGAAAGTCCATATTACATAATAGAGAAAACTACCAAAAGTTTTTCGAAGGGTGTGAAATAAAACGTATTTTTACTGACGATGATCTAGCTAAATTCCAAACGGAATTGCTTTAACTTACAATTGGCGCTGTAAATGTGCAATTGTGTCAGTAGGGTGGAGTGGCTCACTCAATATGAAACGTTTTTTTGTATATCATGCTACGCATAAATATAATGTTTTGATCCACAAATAAACAATAAATTTAATTAAACTGAAAGTTAGTTTTTCTTTCTTGAAACCCTTAGGCTCGGGCATATCTTTAGGTATTTTTGTAGCTATATCAGAGTCTATAAATAATTTTAGTTCTATATTTTTACATATTCACCTTTAAGAAGACTTTAAGAAGCATTTACGGACATTTTAATTGATATTTCGGAAATGAACCACTACAAACACCCCCCTTTTTTCAGAAGTCCAAATAAAATAAAATGTTTGAAAAACGTTAGGGACATGTGAATTTTATGGAGAATTTATTGTTCTGCAATTTAATCATACATTGCCACGAGTTTAACGGTTTAGAAAACATATTCTTTGCAGAAATAACAAAGCTATACTGATAAATAAGAAAACTTCGCTAATTTCAAATCGATTTCTTCAAAATTAATGGGTCAGTTTGTATACATACAGACAAACTATTGTTTGATGGAAGCATATAGCTGCTGTTTTTCAAGATTTTGCAACTAAAGACATTTTTCAGAAATTTTTCTAATGGTCCTACAGACCAACACTCAGTGCTCTCGGAAACGTAAAACTACAAAAATTCTATTGTTTTTACATGTGCGCAGTAGTTCAAGATAAGAGTAATGAGTATATTTTATAACACACAAAATATGCCAACGAAACCTTAATATAAAATTTAGCCATATTCTTGGAAACACATAAACATAATCGAAGTATACCGATTAGATTATGAAATCACGCGCATTAATGCTTATCAGGTGTCTTGATAAACATGTTGATTTAGTAGCTGTTTTTAGGCAAATTTTAAACTATTTGTTTTTAAAATGTCTAGAAAACCAAAGTCTATATTGCTCTATAAACCACATACACTAGTCTATTTAAAGAATTAACCTAATAAGATTAGTAAATATTTACAAGAAAGATGCTGATTAATGCTGCACACTAATCGACCACAGACTTATTCGTTTGAGTATTTATATATAGACAAATGAATCAGTTCGACAGGGCGTATCTAAGAACTATGATAAACGACTGCTCTAATTACCAACAAAAATTTTACTGCAGTGAAATTTGTAATGTATCTCAAAGTTTTGTTGCAACAGTGTCAATGAGAAAATTGCAAATAGTCAAAAGTACTTAAAACAAATAACATTTGAAGACTTATTGAGCAGATAAATTTATTAAATCAAATAAACCAACTTTAAATAAACAATAAATTCAAAAAGTAAATAGCGCTGCCAATCAAATATTATACAGCTCAGTGAATTCTTGAACTGCAGAACCGCTGAAATAACCACAATATCTCAGATACACTGCAAAGTAATTGAACTAAAGTTATGTTGATATACATTTTATAGTTATTTACAATTTCCACTTAATTAAATGCTTTGTACTACAATTGAACAATTTGAAAAAGCGAAATGTTTAAAATAATAATAAAGAAAACACAGCACAGCACAGCACAGCTCAGCTCAGCTCAGATACAAGTGTAATTATTTTAAACAAAGAATGTACGTAAGTACGTACGTACGTACATACGTACATACATAATAGGCAAATACTATACAAATGTATCTATGAGTTTGCGTATCTATGTTTATAGCTAAATACTTAAAATGCCAAGCTACAAATGTACACAGACACAGACAGACGGACAGACGGACAGATAGACAAATAGCGAGCTCAATGAAAATTTCATTAAGCAGCAAATTGTCGACTACAATAACAACAACTAAAACAAGCAGAACGACAGCCTAATCTGTTGCAACAAACTAAATATGTATCTACTTTAAACTTTGCCATACGTAGCTAAAAATAATCAACTCAGCAGGAAAAAAAAGAATATAGAAAATGTCAAATTAAATGTGCTGGGGGTGCTGACGATGAAATGTAAAGTATCTATTTCATTAGTACATGCTGCTGTTGCCTTAACTCGTAGATACTTTGGTTCTTATATTGCTGCACTGCTGTCGAAAATTTTCAAACAAATATTCGTTATGAATAGCAGAGACAACCGAAGCAAGCTAAATTAGACAATTGAACAACGTTATTTTCACCTTTCGACATAATAATATTTGTCAAAAGCTATTTGTTACGAAAGTATTTATTTTGGGTGGCTTGAAAAATATTTGTAACAAGTAAGACGAAGTAACATGAAAAACAATGCAGAAACTGTCTAACGAGTTAGAGGATGTGCCGTGACGAAAGCAACGAAATATCAAACCAACGAGTAAGACGAATTATACAACAAAATGCAAATGCGAGAGACTAAACGTAAGCGCGTAAAACGAAACGCATTGACAAACTCAATGAAAAGACTATACTGACTAACTAAAGTAAGACAAACGATTTAGTAATATTCACGAAATGTTAAAACTAACGAGTAAGACAAATTAAACGAGAGCAAATTAACGAGTATTTAATGCGGTAGCAGTTTTGCCAAAACCGAGTTAAGAACTTCACTAACGAAATCAACCTGTAAACGGAAGCTTTGCTTATAAAATTAAGTTTGTAATGTTAGGTTTGTAATGGCAAATAAAAACTATTAATGTGAACCATTAAACTCGCGAGTAACATGAATCACAAAACTAACAAGTGAAACAAAAGCGCATAACTATATCAGCACATAACATGATTGACTAAAGTAACGAGCAAAATGAAACTACTACTACTAACTAAGGATGAACTAAATCAATAAGTTAACTAGCGAGTAAGACGAAACAAAGAGATCGCCTAAATAATTGAATAAACTAACGAATAAGAGAAAACTATGATATAGACTAAATCAATATTATTATAAGTATTTTTGGCATTGCAACCGATCTAGATATATTGTGTTCTTATCGTAGTATATATTACCTACAACACCTCATTCAGCCACATTCCCTAAAAAAGCCACAAGATCCTTCGGACGAAGTGTTTGCACATTGCTGCCAATAAGCTGTCTCAGGTTTTTATGTGGCGTATTAGCCAAGTCTAGGCAATCTTCCAAAATATATTCACGAATTCCACGACCTCTAGACAGAATGTGCTTGTACTGTTACTTTCAACTTTTATTTATATACAAGGTCGAGTTAAAAATCCTGAAATTATTCTCAAAGTGTTTTTCCACAGCCCTCGGTTTTTTTCTTGCTATATATGCCTAACTTAAGCTGTCTAATACCCGCACAGTTTTTTTTTCAGAATTCAATCCTAGCTATACATCCATTTTCAAAAGGATTCTAATTGATCCTGCTTACAGACCGCAAAATTGTATATCCACATGTCATGGTTTAACGAATAAGACGAAACTAAACGATCGACTAAACTAGTAAGTAATTTAACGAGAAAGACGAAACCACGCATCAATACGTAATCAAACGAGTAAGATGAAACTACGAAATACAATTAATCAATAAGCAAATTAATGAGTAATATAATGCGTAAGATGAGGCTAGCGTCTAAACTTGTGATGTACAGACTTAGTCTCTTTCGTATAGTCCACGACCAATTGCACATTTTGTACATGCACATGCCTGTGTGCAACTTAACGAGTGAGTAAAAACTAATGAGTAAGACAAAACAAAAGAGTAGGACAAAACTAATAAATTACAAAGAACAATCTACAATTTAATTTCTAAAATCTATGCAAACTAAAATTATGTTTATAAAAACATTTCAATGCACCCTCGCATGCTCAGCTACGAAGCGGACTTGCAAAACAAGTTCAAACTGGAACGAGTAATTTGTAGCTTGTAACAGCAATTAAGAATAATATTTTGAAACCAAAGAGTTTTGAAAGAATTTTCATTACAAATTCTTTACTGAACGAAAATCAATAATTATACAAATGTAAATATTTGTAAGCTTATTTTTTGTAACAAACAAGAACAAATAGTTGTGGCAGCCAATTATAAAAATATTAATAATAATAATAATACTTTCAATTGGCAGCACAAACAAATAAAAAACTAAGAACAAAAAAGTATATAAAATAAGCTCTGAGAAAAGCAAGCAAATTTATTATTATAAAAAATTCTTAACTAGCATTCAAATGACATTTGGTGAAACCAACATTGTCATAGAGCTACCGAGTAAACCAATAGGACAAAAGACAAAGAGACAGTGTCCATGCGCACATGTTCGCATGATATTGCGCCAAAGGACCTTGTGCCAGTTTCCGTTTTCATCTAAAACGAGCGAATGAATGTTGGCAATTTGTTATTTTTACATAGAAGTAGCCCATTTTTAATAATACTACGTTGTAATTAATACTAAAAAGCAGAAATTTAAAAACAAAAAATAGTTAAAGTTAAAGAATAAAGTAAGATAATTTAAGAAAGAAAATCACTTGACGCCATAAAGTATGCAATGTTTTATTAAGTAACTACAAACATACAAAACAGAAAAACAAAAAACAAAATTACTTTTTCGCAGCAAGATAAATACACACACACACACACACACATACACAATGAGCAAATTGTATTTGTCGCATATAGTATGTGTATACAGATTTCTTTCATTGTTCTTCATAAATAAGCATATAAATTAAATTTAATGCAAGTTCTGTAGCATACTTGACGGCGTGTAAGCAATGTGTCGGCATGTCTGTACGTCTGTCTGTCTGTCTGTCTGTCTGACTACTTGTATGTACATTGCACAAGATGGCGGGCCATAAAAATTAAGCTTATTAACACAGTGTGCGAATCTCTGCTTTACGAGTCTGTATAATATGTACCAAGTATAATTTAATAACTACGCAAAGCAATAAACCAAGCGTCTATCTGTAAGTCATAAAGTCTGCTTTGTATTTTGTTTACACCAAACAACTTGAAGCAACTTGAATTATGTGCGAAAACTTTTATAGTATGTATGATATGTATTTTATTTTGTTTAAGCATGACTAATAGTAGATTACAAAACACATTGAGATTATTTTTGTAGAGCATTATAAAGTAGTTAAATCAGTGTAAATCGATGACGCAAGCTATTGCTTTAGAATTAAATATTTTAAAGCCACTTATTTTAAATATAGTTTAGCTTTATAAAGCGTACCAACCATCTTCAGTTTAAAGGTAAAGATGGTTGGTTTTATATAAAACTACAATATGTCTACTTACCTTGCTTTACTCCAAGTTCTCCAAAGGGGCTTCATTTATTCTATACAACCTTATGTTAAATCTAGTGCCGCAGCAAACAGCTAACACTGAACTGCAATAATTACCAACGTATCCGAACAGAAGAAATATAATATTACACATAGACTTTTAAAGTACATGGCAATTACTATTTAGCAAGTAAACAAACGCTAGTGTTGTAGAACCATATGCAAAAATCTCAAGAAATGAATATACTACTTTAGATCGAACCATTATAACTATATATAGCCCCCTGTCTACTTGAATACTAAAAAAGCTGACACATAGTTTTTTGCACATACGAGTATTCCTTTATCGAATTCAAAAAACTAGAATGTTCTCAATTCTTCAAGCTCAATTGATCATCTGATGAGGGGCTCCATGAGAAAATCATCAAACTCTTAAATTTGCATAAGCATGTTTATGGCAGCTACGCGATTTTAGAGTTGGTTTTTATCGTATTCCAAAACTCGTGCTTGTTGCTCGTAGAGTACAAAAGGAGCAGCAGCTAATGTGAGAACGAGACTGACGAGTCAAGAATAAAAATACAAGAGACAGTGAATAGAGAGGCTTTGCTCTGCTTTGTTCGTTTACCTTTTCCATGCATTCGGCTTGCTCGTTCCTAGCATCGAAACAAGTTCAAAATGACTTACAACTTGTTGGAACTTGTTTGGTTCGTTTGCTTAATATTTTACTCAATACGAATAGAGATTAATAACAACAACTTTTTGTTACACAGAAAAATGTTTTAGCCACAGATACACGTGTTTCGAACTCAGCTACTAAGCTCGCATCAGTCTGCTGGCCATAGAACATACATAGAACTGTATTTAGAAATTTTAATTTTTACGAGTATTTAAGCAAATTTATTGAAAAGGTCGAAGGCAGTTCAAGTGGTATATATATTTTTTTCGCATTTGCAGCTAAAGTAATTTGTACAAAAGTCACAGTAAATATTTTTTGTTGTTGTTGTTGCTTTTGCTCTTTTCTAACTGCAAAGGACTCCTTGACAAGTGTCACTTAGGCCAGTGCTTTTTTTGTTGTTGTTCTATTTGCCACAATACTCCTGCTGCATACTTTTGCTACTTAAGAGTACAAAATTAAAACTCAATGAAAAATCGTTTGCTAACTCATGCCAAAAACAGCCAAATCAGCAACACGAATAGCAGCAGCAGCATGAAAAAAGTGAAAATTACTAGCTCCAAAAAAAGAAAAAAGTAGCAGAATTTTATTTAAAAATAGCTAAAAAACAACAAGAAAAGGATGCGTATGTCTTTTGGTTTAGTGCGTCTATATAAATAGCGGTCGACACGACATGAAATCTAAAAAAAAAAAGAAAACAAGAAAGAACGCTCTAGGCGCGTATGCTCAACTTCGAGTTACCCTGTAGCTTGTTTAAGCCTACTTAAATGCGATTAGATTATATTCTTATAATAGATTATATACTGTAGTGATTCGAGCTGGACATATGCGGCTTACTTTATGATAATTGATAAACAATTAGAACTAATATATGCAACTACTCAAAAACGGGGTACAAGTTTGCATGGGGCTACCCCTTTAAGTGGTCCGATCTGGAGCTTTATTGAATATTTTGTAAGGACTATCGTAAGCTATGACGTATCTGGCATTTTTAGCTTAATTAAGAAGAAAAGCAATAAAATTTCATACAAAACCTTAAAAATAAAGATCCAGTTTGTATGGGGGCTACCCCTTATACTAGTAGATCGATCTGGGCATATGCGGTATATTTTATAAGGATTTATGTAAAATACAGCATATTTGGCGTTTCGAGTGTAATTAAATACGAAACCAAAAATTTTTCATACAACAGCTTAAAAATGTGTGTCACGTTTGCACAAGGACTACCACTTAAAGCAGAGTTGGCATGTTCGTTTAATACTAGTAATCTGAAGAACGGAAAAAGAGAGTCTAAACATCCTAATTCGATGTATTTATATCTTATATAATCTTCGCAATCTATTCATTCAATTGAATGGTCGGTCGGACGCACATGTCTACAGCGATTCGTCTTCCGATGCTGATCAAGCGTATATACCTTATAGGTTCTGTAAAGCTTCCTTCTTCAACTGTTACATACATTTGCACAAACTTAATATATCCTTTTTTGCGTACAATATTTAAAAAGGAGACAAATTTTACAGGCACGCGCCATTGTAATATATCGAAATAGAGGCTGAAAGAGTGGCATAATTTATCTACTGTGAACATTTGTTGTTATTAAATTTCAATAAATTGCATGCAGTTCGTTTTTAATTTGTTGTTAAAAGCTAAAACGCCTGTAAATATGCAACACTTGTTTCAATTGACACTGAATTCAATTACAAAATATCGCATACAGTGAGAGAGAAAAGGAGCTACTACTAACAGCATTGATCTGATATTTGCATTGGTAATTTCAGCTATACAATTTGCAACAAGCTGAGCACTCAATCTGTGTATCTGTTATTGAATTTTTGCTCAATCGTTTCATGTCGTTCGCCTGCGGAAATTGTTGTTTTAGCCTCACTTAGTTGAGTTTCTTTCTTTTTTTTTTTTTTTTCTTTGGCATATTTGCTACGTAAAATGTTTGCCAACTGAAAAATTTTTGCAGCTATTAATTCACTTTACTCGTTTTGCGCGCAGCTTGAATGTATCTGAAGTATTCAGCTTTAGCTCAGTCTGAGTTTGACAGCACTAAACGCGCGTTTCGTACGCATCTGTATGTCCTCTGCCTGCCTGGTTGCCAGTTATTCATATCATATAGTATATACCCACATAGTTGTAGATCTTAAGTCATCAGCGTATAATGGCTTCACACACACACACACAATCACACTGAGTTACTTATACAGCTACATATTGGCTTGAAGCATTGGCTGCTTCAGCCAGCCAGCCAGTCACTCAATCACTCGCTTACTTCAGTATAGAAAGCTGCCAATGTCAATGTAATGTGTTAATTTCAGAGTGCCTAGAGTTCTTGGGAAAGGATTAAACTCTTGGCATTTGTATTTCTTTTCTCAATATATTTTTTTTTCTTCTATTTAATACAATTTCCGTTGAAATTTTTCCCTTTATGTTTTTTTTTTCCTTCGGTGGCTGATTTTAGTGAGCTCAGCTGCTGTGTTTCGTGTTGATTTTTATCATACAATTGATTGATTGTTGGAGTTGTTGTATTTTGGCATTTACGGCTGAAAACAAAATGAATTGAATTTTTTTATAGCATACTTGGAAGTTTTATATTAAATTTAAGTACTTTTATTAAGTATCTTTTTAATGCCAATATGTGTGTACTTAAATGACACACAGTTCAGTCATAGTTATGTTTTAAAAGAACTCATTCCGACAGATTAATTTATCAAAGTAGATTCAAGTTTGTTGAAGCAAAAGCAAGCTTAAATTTAAACGGAAGCTCAATACCAGCATTTAATGGTATGCTCAGCTACAATTAATGTATATTCAAAGGAAAGTAATTTTATATGTACATTTTTAGTTCCAACTAGAGATGAGCTTATCAGTGATTTTTGAGTAGCAACGTTTATCATGACTGCTACTTTTAAATCACTATGTTTTTTAACTGTTACTGTAATCACTGCGTAAAAACCACTTACCTATTTATGGTTTTAAAAAAATTAAAAGCATAAATACAAATATTAAAAAGAACTTGTTTTTCATCAAGATTTTACTAAATTCATTTTAATATATATCAATTATTATTTCTACCAGTGACTTTCTGTGCTGGTAACACTATATTCATTTTGATATATCACTAATACGCAGTCAATGACAGTTGCAGTACTAAGAAGCAACTACAACTCAATCACTTGTATTAACAATAACGAGTAGCAACTGCTACCAGTGAGTTCTCAGTCGCTGTGAAAAATCACATGTAGTTAAATATCACTAAACACTAATTCTGGCTGTCTAGATTTATGCATTTTTAAGGTAGCATAGATCTGTCATATTGTGTTCTTGATGTATGGTGAAAATGGTGATCATTACGTATGGTAACCCTAATGTATTGTGCTCCTGACGTACAGTGTCCCGTACTCACACATTCAAACAGTATGGTAAACGTGACTTATGATGATCTTAACACATGGTGCCCCTGAAGTAAGGTGATCCTTACGAATGGTATTTCGGACATATGGTGATTACGTATTGCGCTCCTGATATATGCTGACTCTGATAAATGGTGACTCTGACTTATGGTAACCCCATCGTATGATCACACACCATGTATGATAACCCTAATGTATGGTAATACATACTGATGTATGGTAACCCGGATTAACACATTCAGACAATATGGTGACCGCAATTTATAGTGATTTTAACGCATGATGCTCCTGACATATCGTGACTCTGGCGTATGGTGCTCTTCATATATGGGCACTCTGATATATGGTGACTATGACTTGTGATGACATTAGCGTATAGTGATCCTGACGAATGGTGATCGGGTACACACAGTACGGTAACCTTGACGTATGTTGACCTTCACGTACGATGATTTGGACGTATGGTAATCCACATTGACCCATTCATACTATATGGTAACCTTGAGATATGGTGACTGACATATGGTAACTGACATATGGTGACTGACATATGGTGACCTTGAAGTATGGTGACCCTGACGTATGTATATCTTTGCATCTGAAATAACAGAAAAATTAAAGAGTTTCATATTTCATATACCACTTAAAGTATCTTAAATAAATAATTTTTACTACACTTTGAGTACTCATTGAAGTCCAAAAATTTGATGCAGCAATTTTTCTTAAACACAACTCAGCTTATTGCATTTCTCAGCCCTTCCATTTTTAAGTGATTTAATCTTTTGAGAGACAAATAAGTTTCTCCTTTTTATGGTGTACATTCAATAAATTTGTTTGCAAATCAATGACATCAATGATTTTATATATAAATCGTATTTGCTTCCATTTGGTTTTATTGTGCAACATTGCATTTCTTTATTTTTTTGTTATTGTTGTAATTCATTGATGCAATAAACGTTCAATAAATTTACAAAGAGCTGAGCGACATTTAAACAGGCATTTGGGAAGTTTCTCGTTGTTGTGCCCCTCATAAAAAAACCGTCCAAATACTTTTTATTTTATTATATCTTTTTTTTTTTTGTTTTTTATTTATTTTCTTGCGCTATTATTTTGGCGAAATGTCAAATTAAAAATGCAACACAAAACAAAGGAACAACATTTTATTTTCAGTTTTTTTTTGTTTTATTGTACCCAGTATAATTTCCCTGATGCAATAAAACCATTCAAATGAAATGTTCAATCAAATCTAGGCAAAAGTGTAATGAATATTTGTTTCGAGTTGAATGTTGTGATAAAAGTTGGAAAGTGTAATTGAAGTGAATGCTTCAATAAATATTATTTCAAAGAAGTGGGAAATTGAAAAATTAATGAAAATGGAGAATATTGTTTGGAAAGATGGTTGGTTTTAATAGTTTTTAGTAAAAGAATTGATTTTTGTAGTAGTATTTAATAGCAAGATACTGCAAAGCAATACGAAAGTAATCTGAAGTAATCGTTTGTTTCGAAAACCAAATGGCTGTGAAGATTATAATGAGTACAAGTGAGAGTAAAGGAGTAAATTGCTTGAGCATAGTCTTTCGCATGTTTTTCTTTGCTTTTTCTTATTCCAAAAAATATGTATATAGAATTGTATGGTTTGTGCTCTAGTATGTACGTTTTTAGTTGCACATGTGCAGGGGTTCCCACTAACAGCTCTTTTCGAATAGCTCTTTCAACATATACTAAACATATACTACATATATATGTAGTATACTGATACAATGAGTTTAGCTTTTAATAATAAAATAATCACATATTGCATAGACTCGTACACTCGTGCAAGGACTAAATAGTACAATAGCCTTCATTTTACTCTGTATATGTGAGTGTTTTTAGCATAGAAAACATGCACAAGCACAAAACATATTCAACAATCCACAACGTCTCGTTATATCACCAAACGAACAAAACGAATGTATTCTCAAAGCACTTCGTGGGATTAGCGCCAGATTTGCTTACCAGCAGCATACACCACACCCACCCAAAAACACAGACTAATCCAAAACCCATTGAATACTCATGCCGGCTTTGCTGCAAATTGCTTGCTTATGATTTAGCCCAAAGCAAGTCCGGCGAATAAAAAAAAAAAACAAAAAAAAAGTTGGTCAAAATCACTGAAATACTACGTAAAAACTACATAGAAAACTCTTTTTTTTTGCGAATTTTTTTTTCTGGGACAGCGAGTCGAAAAAAAAAATGAAATGTGAGAAAGAAATTTTCTACTTTTTGAGCTTATTTTCAGTTTTTTTTTTTTTTAGAAAAATCAGTTGGACGGCAGCAACGTTCAACTTGTGCTTTGAAAAAAAAAAAGGAAATATTATTGGTGTGACGATTCGTATGCATTTCAATGATTTCAACTGGATTAAATTAATTGTGCAACGAATGCCACTCACACTCTTGCGCTGTCTCTCCCTCTCTCTCTCTGTCACTCTTTATATTTGATGCAACCTCTTGACACTTTCCAACATTAAGCGCCTTAAAGCACCCTCTAGCGCACAAAATTTATACGAGCAATTTATTTTTAGTTACATTTAGAAATGTTTCAAATTGATTTGAAGCTATTTTATATCAAACTTTTATATTTACTCTATGCACAGCCAATGGCTGTAATAAAATAAAAATAAAGATTGTGTTCGAATTTGTTGGCCGATATAAACTTTAACCAAGTTGGTCATTCTCATAAACGTTACGGGGAACACTTGCGATAAAGGAACCCAACATAGACACCACCACACAAGGCCAGCTTCTTTATGAAATCGTAAATATTTATTAATATATATATATATATATATATATACATACTACTACGACATACATGATGTGAACATAAGTTCAATTTGGTTAACTTAGAACGATACAATAAAGTTGTACTCCAAATCAGTATCAAGTTAAGCATTTTATATACGATACGACATGGAAACTTAACTAAATTGGCTTTTGGACTGTTTGTATTACTACATTGAGTGAGCATGTGCTGGAATTGTTAATAAAATAAATAAATACAGAGCATAATCATAAAATAAATGAGAATTTATCTGAGAATTAGTGGTAGCAATGGATTTTAGATTTAGCATGTGTTTAGCTTGCAAAAGGCAGAGCAACGATTTTGTTTGAATGAATTTGAATGTGTATATTAGACAGCAGCTAAGCAAATATATTTGGTTAAATTAAGTCTTAATAGAATAAAATAGCTCGTTTTTTTTTGCAACTCTTCGTTAAAGTCATCTAGACTAAAAAAGTCCGATAAATAATACCCTACTGCAATGTGTTCCACAACTAATTACCTAACTGTTCGATTAACTAACTGTTATAGTTATGTGTGAATGGCAAAAACTGTTAAAAAATATGGTATCACTTCAGTAGTCAGTGTATTTTTAACATTGTATTTTTTATTTCGGAACCATCATTCGGTTGAATTTTAATAGAAAGTTGTGTTTTCAGTTAATTTTAAGTAACATACAAGTATAACCCTATCTTGTCTTTTGAAATAAATGTAGACAGAACGCTGTAGTTGAGTGTGCTAGACTTGGTGATGGTTTGTACCTTGTTAAACTTTATAACTACAAACTTTATAACTACAATATACATTTTAATCAGTTGGTATAGCATTCGGTGTGTCAATACCATCATAGGCCATAATACATTTAAAACCGTCTCCAACCAAGACATCAAAAGTATTTGACTCTACTGAAGATAATCCGTTGCTAGATTTCTGCTTTACCAGGCTGTATATTGAGTAACCAAACCCAGGAATTTTAGTTACTCTCCATAATTCATATTCGAATTAGACTAACTTCCAAACATTTAATATCATTGAAATATCACATCGATTAAATATATCATAACATAACAATATCAATTCAAATATGAACAAACTATGCCATTAGTTCCAAATTATATAGATTTTTTATAGAATCATAATTTGTAAACAGTTTTTACTTGTTTAAATATTACTTTGCTGTTAGCTAGATAATTTTTTGTGGGAAACTTTTCTGTTATTAAAGTTCACAAGCACTATTGTCCTTAACAAGCATTTCATATTTTTCATTGTGTAATTCACGATCAGAAAGTGGAAAATAGAAACGTTTATAAATAGCATGTATCTTGCCAATAATTAGACTGTCTCCAACAGTAACACGACCAATATATAAATTTGGATCAGTTGGTATGGCATTCGGTGTGATAATACCATCATGGGCCATAATCCATTTCAAATCATTTCCACCAACTAAGACTTCAAAAGTGTCTGACACAAAGGAATATTTTGCAGTGCTTGAAATTGCTGCTTTACCAGGCTGTACATTGGCAGCAATCGAAACACCATATATTTTATCTTTAACACGTCCGACATAGATCGGAGCACCCGTGTCATCGTGTCCTCCAACAAGTGTACAAACGGGTATTGCATCGCCTTGCTTAAGGGAAATCCATTTGTAATCTGAAGCTGTTGAATAAAATTTAATTGTCTTAAATTGTATGCTTATATGGAAAAGTAACCTATTAAATTACCTGTGGTAGCTTGCAATGAAATATAAAGTATTATAACCAAATACTCAAATAAACCGCGAACGCATGCTGCCATATTGGTACAACACTTACGATGCAAAACTTTTCTGACTGCATTAAATGATTGTGTATAAGCGGCTTTTATAGGTTTTTAAGGTTCTATCTTGCTTGGATTTGTATATCATTGTTTAAAGCAATAAAGTTAACATTATCGCTTGTTTATTTGGAATTTTTAATTATGCATTTATTTGTCAACATTTCTAAGAAATCAGCTGATCAAACAAATTTACAGAAAGCATTTGATATCAAAAATATACACAGAAATTCTAGGAAATTGTAAAAAGAATGAACGCTACACACAGTCGAGTGTGTGCTCGACTTCGAGATGCGCTGTACCTTGTTTAAAGCGCACTACATATATGAAACATAGGTTATATGGTCTAGTGGTCCGATCATAACATATGCGACATATACAAAAACTTGAAAAGGTGTGCAGATTTCTTTGTGACCACTACGCCTTAAAATGGGATTGGCATGTAACTACTGAACACTAGTTTCATGAAGAGGAAGAAAGAGTGTCTAAATATTCAAACTTGAAGTCTCTATCTTTTATAGACTCCAAAAGAAGGTCGAACGGACGGACATGTCTATAACGATTTGTCTTTTGATGCTGATCAAGAATATATTTTATAGTGTCTGCTATGCCTCCTACTGTCTGTTACATACATTTGCAGAAACTTGATAGACCCTTTGACCCTATGGTTACAGAGTATACAAATATCTAGTATGTACTATATTGTATCTATATATATAGCTATTTTTTAGGCTCCTTTGTAGTTTGCCAAGTTGGACACTGGGTAAAGTCATTTCGGTTGTTGACATTTTAATAAAAGTTATTTTCGGTTGCACTCCACAGCAACGTCATTGGTCCATTTATATACGAGTATTTGCAGAGAAAAGATGCAACGACACAGATAATCTGCAGCAGTGCAGCAAAGAAATGATAGCATTAAAGCGGTTTGTGGGGGCATTTTTTCTATCTGTGCTGCATAGAATGAAAGAAAGAACGCTTTTTTCTGCCAAATTTGCCAACCAGGCAGACTGGTTTTTCATTCACAACTTTTTTTTTATTCAGTTAACTATATACTTATTGCAAAGTATTTCAACTTAGGGCAGTGTAAGAGTAGCTGTAGCAACAGCAAAACTTGAAGGTTTTTTTTTTATTTTTTTTTATTTTTTATTTCAAGTACAAGCTAAAGTAGTATTTGTTTGTCATTATTTGCACAACGTTGGCGACTATGATGATGACGATGATGGTGATTGCGATTGCGACAGAGTGTAGAGCATCTGTCGAGTAGTAAGTGTGCTATAGTTTACAAAAACCATCTACTATACTAGCTGGTCGGTCTACTTCAAAAGTTCAGGAATTACTTCCAAAGCATTAAACAAAATATATTTCGGGTATCGAAACTCACTCAAAGAACAGTGGAGAATATACCTGAGAGTGAAAAGAAACTATATATACTTAGCACACCAATGATTCTATGCTAATTTTTTCGTTCACATACCAAAATTGGGTGCTTCAGTAGATCGTCTAACCATAAGAAGTATGTACATTCTTTATTCAATTCTTAAATTAGAAATTAATTCTTTCTAAGTATAGTGGGCGTGTCACTTTTGCTCATATAACGTTAAACTTTTCCCTCCTCGGTGTGAAACTTTCCAGAATGGTTTATTTATTTCTTATGTAGAGTAAATAAACCAAATTTAGAGGTGATCGGAAAAACATCCCCTTGTTTCTTTTATCTCAAATGGATATGGAACTTTAAAAAATTGGCGAAACACGTGTCTAATTAATTTTGGCATAAGTTATTAAGATTTTACTCCATTTAATCATAGACTACCAATTCTTTCTTAAGGCGGGAGGTGGCAGTTGGTGAGGGTGAACTTCTCAAAATGGCTCTTAGTGAGCATTTACATCATAAAATGGAACTACTCGCTTTTTTCTTTAATATACGAAATCTTGTGTCAATGTTAAAGCATTCCGAGACGACCGTAACTATTTCCATCACAAAAGCACAATCTATACCATCTATACCACACACAGAATTAGATACATATTATGCAATTAATGTAACAGACTCTAATACTTTATAATCCTACGAATTATTCATACTCACTACTCGCAGTGTTGCTCCATAAATGAAATTATGCATAATCGGGAAAAATAATCAATCAATTTGTTTTTGTTCAATTTTGTGCAATTATAAATTGTCGAGAATGAGAAAGATAAATAATTTTATGTGTTCTTTCAACTACTAAAACAAAGCCACACAAGTTAGAAAAGAAATTTGCATTAACAATTGATAATTGCCATCACTAAGAACCCTCATCAGTCGACTGGCTACGACTTTAAAATGTAGCTACTCATACACTGCATTTTTTGTTTTTAGGCGTAAATTACGCGACTTTTGAGACCTAGTGACAAACAAGCAGTCTGAAGAGATCTGTTTCGGTACCAGCCTTTATACCATATTTTAATTCACATTGAGGTTGAACTTTATTAACTATTTTAGGCATGTACTAAATACTTTTACATGGTGTTTATTAATTACTAAATGTTTAACTACTAATAATTCCGATTTTCTAATATGTCGTGAGTACCCTAAATAATATATTAAGCACAATTTTGCAGCTTCTTAGCTGTTCAATGTAACTTAGATACTCACCGCAACTGGCAGACCTTTGAACTGAACCTTGTTAATCCCAGAAGGCTGCAAGTCACCTACCAACTCACTAAAAAAAAAAATACTTAATGCCGCTTAAGAAGAAGAAGCAGTAGCAAAAATCCTGCTTGAGTATTTATTTTTATTTTTCTCTTACTCAGTATTCGCCCTTGCGTTTTTTTTTTTTGCCCAATTTTAAGTTTGCATTGGCCGCACTTGAAAAAGTTTTACTTTTTCCACTTTTTTTTTTGGTATTTTAACATTTTTTTTATTTATTTTTTTTTTTTTTAATCTACTTTTCTCCAAATTGATTCGAAAGTAATAAAGTTTTGTGGCACCAACCAATTAGCGAACGGCAAATGGCGGACAGCCGCACTCAATTTCACTCCGGAAATACACACAAATATACAATATAAACAAAAAAAAAAAGAAAAAACCATCAAAACCGGCATAAATACGGAAGGAAATGCTGCAAAAACGCCGCATTTTGTGGCAATCGGTTGAATAAATTGTTTTGGCCAAATTTGAAGCAGCAAGTTCTGCCGCCAACTTTGGCTACGTAAACTGTTTTCATCAATTCTTATTACAATACACGCATACATACTTATATACATAGCTGAGTTCCCAAATGTTTACACTATACTGCCTTGATTTCATATCGTCCTCCATTATTTTGTAGTTAAACAGCTCGTTGGGAATTCTCAGCGCTTTGGTATCGATAGCTTCTTCTATATGAGAATGTGTAGACTCTTGTTGTTGACAGCATGCTACAGATAAAATTTGTGGTTATTCTAGGTCGACAACATGCGCCAGAGACAAACCACAAAACAATAAATTAGCTCCTTGTCCAGAGATTGCCCAGAGACTGCTGAGTATGGAAGAAGTTTTTCTTTTGCTAAAAGTCAAAGGTTTGCAGCGGCACAGATAAAATTTATTTTCTTCCTACTTTTTCGTGCGACAAAGTTTAATAAAACCAAAAATATTTTAACGTAAATGTGAGCAAGCGAAAGACGACGCTGAAGTCGGTGAAGTTGGAGACATTAATAATAATCTTTTGTGGTTGCATCAATATTCTTTTCATGATCAAAGCACGGAAGGGCTTTGTTTTAACAAATATTTTTCAATTAAGATGCATTGTCTGCTGAAGTTTTAAAAATCTGAAAATTAAATTGTATTTTTTAAAGATGTCTTTCCTTCATATTTCATCATATTTTGAAATGTGTAGGCAGTATACAGCAAGTCGTTGCACTCGTACTGAGCTCTCTCTCTCTGATACGGTTCCAATCATACTAGTATCCGGGCTAAGGCTGTGATCATCTATAAGAGTAATAGCTAAGTAATGGTCAAATAGAGAAGACCGTTTTTCGGTGAATTGAGGCAACTCACACATCGGTTCACGCAATAGACTTTTTGAACACTTAAAACACTTAAAATATATATTATCTACTACAACATGTCAAGCGCAACATGTTCGACACACATGATTGACAGTTTGAGCATAGCTTGAAGAGTTACAATAACGTGTTGCTTTGCAATACCTCATTAACGTTTGCATTATGCTGATTAACACACTCTTTACTCTTTATTTTGCTGCACAGTTATCGGTTGCTCAATTAAATTGGCTCCCTTAACTTTATTTGTGTGCTTGCAATAGCTTTAATTTATGCAAGCGGCGCTCTCTGTTAGTTCCATTACTTTTGTTCAATAATACCTTTCTGTTTCAATGTATTTTTACTTATTATTAAACTTTTAATTGGAAAACTTTAATTTTCAAAAAAAATTATAAACTAAAAAAGTTATAAACTAACAAAGTTCTTAACTTGTGACATTTTTTTTTCAAAAACTTAATAATAAAAGCTAAATATTATATTGCTCATTAAATCGATAAATACAGAATACTGCAGAAAGCTATTAATCTCTGGGGCAGCATATAATCACTTGACATTTGAAGCAATGCAAGATAATGAGCGTTGAGCGTCGAAGAAAAAACCAACGCACGCATTTTGATTTATGACAGAATGCACTTGAAATAAGATACAAAAAGCGAATGAATAAAAAGATACAATACAATATATAACAAGTCCGAATAGCTGGCTTTATAAAGAGTATTTTTTTAGATGTGTAGAAGTGTGTATTGAATTAAAATACTGAGATTACATAATTTCAAGCGTTCCCGCCGGCCTCATTTTTCAAGAAGTATGGCCCAATGATGCCACCGGCGCATAAAGCGCACCAAACGGTGCCTCGAGAATTTCTCGTAGAATATTGCGTCTTTGCGGATGAGATTCAGAGTTAACGTGGTGCGAAAACGATCCATTGTTCAACGTATTAGTCGCTCAGATGGACAATTTTGTCGACCGTAAAAGAGGCGTAACATTTCCGAATTGTACCACGATTTTCGAAATAAATTTGTGTCTGTCAATGCTACACTGGCAAACCAAACTGAGCACAAATATATGAAAAGCGTTGTCAGCTCTGACACAATTTAAGACAGTTTAATGTCTGTCGGAAAATGAAAACTCTAAAAAAAACACGCTGTACTCAAGAGCAGAGAAAAGCATCAACTACAACACGAAGTGTAATATCAAGCAATCAGTTACAATTCAAAATGGCAAGAACTTACTTCCGCTACGCCATTTCCTGCCTACAGTGTTCGTCGTTTGCAAAATGGCGTCCGCGAATTACATACAATCCTGCGCTGCGATTCAATGCGGCGCGCGTGCAATTCATTTATTATTATGTGCAAAACTTGATGTCTATACTGAGTGTATCTGTCTCTGGTTTAGTAGGCGCTAGATACTTGTATAATGCCTGACATTGTCGCATAAGCAAATATGCAGCAGCTCAGAACCTTGACATAGTCTCTGCACTTTACTTTCACTTTGGCTGGCAGTGAATTGAAGCGCGTGAGATACTCTTTTTTTTTCATTTTTTTCATATGTAGAAATGCGCAGCTGCATTTTGTAGATACTTGTTTGTCCATTTCAGTTTCAGTTTCATTTTCATTTCATTCGGTTTTCACTACTTTCAAAGACAAATTGTCATGTTTGCCAAAAATATTGCGCATACGCCAAGTATGTCAGTCTCGAATTTGCGCTCTTTTAGTTTTGGTGAAGTTCTTGACCCCGAATGCTGTCAGTTGTCGTTTGTGGTTTAGTTGTGCATGTGGCTTATGGCAGTCAGTCAGTAAAATAGTTTCTCCTTCAGTCAGTCAGTCATTCGTTTGTTGCAGGGATGCAGCTGGGTTTTGAACTAAACCAATTCGTTAAAAAAAAAAGCTTAAATAAGTAAAATAAAACAAGTTTCAAATTTAAAAATTGGATTTGTTGGTAACCAGAAGATACTTTTATACACGTTTGACTACAAACAAAATTTTACACGGTTTGTGTTGTGCTCAAGTTCTGCGAGAGATTCAGGTTGGTTAGTAAAAGCCTTGCTCTTCAAATATCCCCACAAGAAAAAGTCTATCTGAGTCAAAGATGGTGAACGTGGTGTCCATGGTGTCCGTGGTGTACTGTTAAAACTAGTAAACCTCCATGTCATTTTAATCGAGTTCAGTTGTCGAAAAGTAGCGTATACATAGCTCTCCATTGTCAGTTACCGTTGAGCTACCATCGTCTTCGAACAAGTACGGCCCAAATGACTCTTTCCGAGCATACACCGCGGCAGACAGTAACTCTTGATAATTGTAAAGACACTCTATGAATTAGTTGAAGATTTTGAGTATCCCATACTTAAAATATGCTTCGTTGGTCATGATCATACTACTCTAAAAATTAAGTTTACCAGCAAGGATGTTTTGCATGTTTGGATATATTGAATATGACGAGGCTTATCAATTAGTATAAGATATTGGTTATCCAAGAAGAATTGGGTATCCAAGAAATTTCATAAACTTCCGTGTATTTACAGGAAGAGTCTCCATATTTACCAAAGTTGATGCCTCTAGAAAACCGTGAAAGTATTTGTTCCATGTGAACCTATTGGAGAAACAATTGTGAAGGAACTATTGTTTTGATTTTATTCTCATGCGTTCAGAATTGATTTGCTTCATATTTTGGTTCATGGTTCGATATAAAATTTGTTTACTGCATCACTTGTTTAATAAGTGTGTGCTCAAAGACATACATATTTATTGATATAAAAGTGCACTGCATATCCTTAGGCGCTTTACGTTGTTCAGCTACTGCGGATGCTTTTTGGTCAGGCACTAAGAAATTATGCTGCCAAAAACCATTACGTGGTTAGATGCTCTGTTTGCCGCTGTTCGATTGCATATACAAATTGTGGTTTTGTTTCACAGACCACATAATTGGCTGTCATGTTGTTTATCGATGCGCTGCCACAGCCGCCTGCATTTCAAATGCAGCTGTGCAACTTCATTCAGTCTTTAGGTTTTTACAACATCTGCACATGCGTTCAGCTGGCACTCAATGCATTCAAGTGCCCCGAAATCATATTCATGCAGCACAGCATCATCAAACAACCAAATGTCCTTTCTTACTAGCATTGTGCAGTGACATGTTCGTACTTCCTGCTGCTTGGTGTAGCCCATTTTCAACACTACATGGCTGCCTGTTGTTAGCCAACAAAAGCAGCGCTTCAACCAAAAGCTTCGCTGGTGAATCTCAAGCAAAAACAAAACAAAAAAACAACAACAACAACAACAAAAAGGATGTTTTTATTGTGCCTACATATTTTGCTTTTATAGCCAGCAAGTCAATTCAGGCTTAGCCGTGGTATTTTTACAACATGTCTATGTTGGCCATGTTATGTTTGACAGTCGATTTTTCTTTTCTTTTTTATATGCTTTTGTTGCTGTTGTTTCTAAGTGCCATTTTTGAGCATAATACGCATAAACAAGTTGTTAGACAGGCTCTTAAATAGGCTGTAAACTCTGGCGTTGTCCTGCTAAGGTGTCAATAGTCCTTTGGCCTGTTTAGTACATACTTAGATGCATAAAAGTGATTCTCTAAGGTGCTTTATGTGCTTTAAGTTGCTTTCATCAGATTTTATAACATTGCTAGACTGCAGATACTAATTCAATCTTTAAGAATACGCGTCGCATTTGTTCTTCTGATGTTAACAATGAAGTTAAATCCAGTGGTAGATGCAGGTATCTGCTAAGCAGTTATATATTTAGTTACACTCAAAGCAAAAGGTCAACACCTACTCATACTCATTTTAATTGTTGTTAATTTCTTGTAGTTCACCTTATGCTCTATGGCATTTACTTAGCCTATAATAAAACTGTGCTATTACTTAAACCTGATGTTGAGTTAGGAAGCTGACCGTCGTAAGTGAAAGCTTGTTTTTCTCTGCTTGTTTTTAAAACTTACGTTCGTAACTTAAAATATACTTGTTCAGCGTGAGATATCAAGCACGCGGCAATACAAACAGATCTCTTGAACACTAAATGCTCCGCTATATGCTATATATAGATATATAGAGACTGAGCGAGACACAGAAGAACTAAACTTCTCTACAGTTCGTCTCAATTCATTGTTAGTCACGAAAAGAAAAATAGGGGGAGACAGAAATCAATTGTAATTAAAGTAGAGATGGACACAAACCCGTGTACCTACATTCAGCTGATTTAAATTTTTCTCACTCTTCATTCTCTAAGGCTGACTTCGGCAAGCACACCTGAGTGCTCGAAGAGTGTTTTGCCACGACGGGCTCGTGACTTGAAGAGATTTGATTGTGTGTGATTTTTTATACCCTAAGGGTGAAATTGGAACACATTCGTGGCTCACACATTTCGTACATTTAATTCGTCGCTCAAAATGCAGTGGATTGAATTTTTCAATTCCATTTCTATATATTGCAATACGCGATTTTCGAAGAACCTGGTTTATCGTCCTTTATATCCTATCGGTTTTTCTTGAACCGCTGAAATCACTCAAACACTCTGGTAATGGATAAACAATTCTCACCATAAACTTCTTTCACCAAATTTTAAGTTTCAGTAAAAGTTTTATTAAGTTTTACCTTGATTAACATCAAAACTCGAGTTAATATTAATATATCCGTCTGTCTGTCTGTCTGTCTGTCTGACCTTCTGTTTGAATATGAACGATTTGAGCATATAAATCTAGCATGCCACACATAGAAACCATGTCTATATTTCTGTTTAAAATATATAAAAGTCTCTTACTACCAGTAAAAAATTTTCATTTATTTTCATCTTGAGACGCTACTACGTATTTCAATTGATATTCTAGACTTTATGTGTTAGAACTATTCTTTTACTTTAATGAAATTGGCAGCAAACTTGCCCTCATGCTAAAAAGTAAATACTAAAAATAAAAATAAGCCACAAGCGAAGACAATCTGCGCAAAGTAACTTACGTACTGCTTAAATCAAAGCTTGCAAATAAAATCTTGAGTTACAAAGCCACACAGTGAAAAACACATAAGCTACATGAGTTGGCTGACTACAACGATTTTCTCATTTGTCTTAATTTGTGACAAATGCAAGTAAACAAACAAACAAACTGCGAGCCAAATGTGCACACGACTGGCAGACGCGTAGATACAAAGATGCAAACACACACATAAGTATCTACAAGATACTCAGCTAGATTGAGAAAATGCATTGTCTTGTCGAAGTGCAGAGCGGACGATATGAAGTGCAAAGCGCTCTGACTTAAGTAACTCAAGTGTATACAGATATATAGTAGCATTGGCTTGTTGTTTATTTTTAAACGGTCTTGTAAATTGAAGTATTTTTTTCTATTATTAAAAAAAATAAAAATAAAAAAAAATCAAATATGTAGTACACTATCAATTTATATTCGATATATAATACAATGAAAATTTAAGTAATAAACAAAAATACACAAAAAAAAAATAGGCAAACCAATTTCGGGTTAAAAAATTTGATGCGATTCGTTGCACTTTGAACACCGGAAATCCGCTGCAAACCAATATAAATAATAAACAAATCCATAAAATGGCTGGCAAATCTGCTTCCTCTTCGACAGTCAGTAAGAATGAAAAGGCAAATGCAAATGCAAATGCAAATACAAAAAAGGAGGATCCACATCGTGTTATTATGGTTGAAAATAAACCAGATTTTGAAAAATATATTGCCGAAACAGTTAATAAACATATACTCGTCGAATTCTATGCAACATGGTGTGGACCATGTCGCATAATTGGACAGCGTCTGGAAGAATTGGCCAAAGAATATGATGATAAATTGCTTATACTCAAAGTGGATGTCGACAATCTGGAGGATCTGGCTGTCGAGTATGATGTCTCAAGTATGCCAACATTTATGATTTTCAAGAACAAAGTCAAATTGGAAACATTTGTGGGCAGTAGTAGTCAAAAAGTTGAAAAAACTTTGGAGAAATTTTGTGGTAAACCGGAAGATGATAAGCGTACTGTACCCATGGTTGAACCACTTGGTGCTAATACGACAGCGGGAGCAACAGCGGATACAGCCAATAAAAAGAAGTAGTGGCTTAGCATGAAGACATGAGGCAACGAATCTTGAATTTGGTAAAACAAACAAAAAAAAAAAAGCAACAAGCATTTCGATTTCAAAATTATGAGATTATGCCGCTGCAAACAGTAAAAATTCTACACTCAATTTCCAAAATGCGCTAATTTGTCTCATTTCTGATGGAAAAAATGTATCTTTGAATAGTAGCTGCTTTTAAGTATCTTATTTTGCACACTTTTGTTTAATTAATGTGCGCATATTTAATGCACTTATTTTCTGCTACATAGAAAGTTCAAAGAAAAAACTTGTGCAACACTTACTTTTATCTTAGAGCTTTGACTTATTCTAAGCTTAATAAAGTATTTAAAAGATACAATACTTGAGGCTGCTATCTGCGGCGTCATAGCGCAATGCTGCTGCATCTTCTGCAATGAAATATTATGTTGTAGGGGAGTGAGTGGCAGCAGTTGAGTATAGGCGCTAAAGTGTGCAGTCAAGAATAACAACAACAACAGCAACATGAATATAACAATGGCTACAACAAAACAACAGCAGCAACAACAACAACAATAACAACAACAATAACAATGGAGAGAAAATAATAATAATGAATTTGCGTTATGCCGCACAAACACTTTCCATTGCATGAACATATAAGTACACCCACATACACAGTTAGATGAGTGTACGTACTATATGTATGTATGCAGGCTAATGCTTATTTGCAGTACATGGGTCACTTGTAAAGTTTTTGGGCAGTACTTTTGTAATAAGCATTTTCTTAAAAAGCCGTCAGCTTCAACTAACCTAACCTTATAAGCGAAAAAGTACTAGTTAGCCCCTGCAATCCACAAAACCGCTCCACCTCACCGTACGCTACTAACTAAGTAAATTTCAACCATAAGTACATAATAAATTTTTGGTATTGAGCATAAATTGACGCCCACTCCGTTTAGTACCATCATCTACACCACCTGACTGTTCTGGTGGTGGTAGAAACGGCTTCCTATACAGCGTAGCTTTTCTACTTTGCTGGAACGTGTTTGGTGGCTGCACCATAACTTTTACCGGGAGGTTGGGCACGTAGGTACGTTAATGGAGATACTTAAAGCACCAAACAGTACGTTTGCTAAAACGTAGACTATTTATTTGATAGCGTTTAGACAGTTCAGCTAGAGACTTTTGCCTAGTGTTGCCTAGTGTTGCCAGCATATATTGTGCAAATTCCAATGAAAAGTCGTTTAGCACTCGAGCTCAAATGCTTAAATTTGTTCTTCTTTTTAAAGTTCGAGAACTTTATTTTTGAATTTGGTTCAGCTAATATTTTCAATGCTTTGACATACAATACTTTGTTTGCGTAGATAAATACTGCCCATTTTAAACATAACAATAAAAAAATGTTTAGATTAAATATAGCTACTTCAAAACTTTAAATGTGACCCATGCAATTGTTCCCCACAGTGTGGCTGACATGTGTGCACACGCGTTGCTGTATATATATATATAATGTATATCTACCATATCTGTCTATCCGTCTGTCTGTCTGTCTGTCTGCCTGCCTGACTGTTTGTCCCCATGAGTATGTTTGTGTTTATGCATGCAGAATGCACCAGGCGGCGACGGCTATATGCGTATATGGGCGTATGGGCGTGCATGTTTGTGGGCGTGCCACATGTTTCTATACTGAGCTGGGCGTTGAAATTGCAAACAATGGTTTTTAATATAAAGAAAGCATTCGACGAAGTGCTGCTTCTGCTGCTGCTGCTGCTGCTGCTGCAAGAGATGAACGCAAATAAATTTTTCATAAAGAAGCGTTCCAGCAAACAATGCAGAATTTATGGGATTTTCATAGTTTAAAAGAAAAAATTAGCGTTTTTTTTTTTATTACATTTTTTTTGTGTGTGTGTTTTTTTTTTTTTTTGTTATTTGTGGCAAACAGCTGGAAACAGTCAACAGTAGAAATAAAGAGTGAAATAAAAATAAAAAGAAATTAATTTTTCCATTTGCAAGCAAACTGCAATTAGATTCTTCTTCGTCTTATTAAATTTGCAACAGATTTTGCAACAATTTTAATAAAAATGCAAATGTGTCAAAAACAAAATGAGCTAAAGTGAATTTTGTGTAAATAAGTTGCTTCCCTCTTTGACTTATTAAGCGTAAAAAAAAGAAGAAAACTTTGCAGCAGCAAATAAATCGTCTTCAAAAACAAAGAAATTTGCTTTATTTTGGTTTAAGCGAAGCTTTAATGCGCTATGGAAGTTATCGATCTAACGCTAAATTCTTCCAAGACGGACGAAGCTAAAAATTTTGTTGTAAATGAAAATGAGAAGATTTCAATTTGAACTAGCTATGTGCTATATTTTACAGTCTTTGTTTTTTTTTTCACTGTGAATGGCGAATTACAATAATTCGCTGTGATTGATTTGTTCGAAAAGCTTTTCTGCTCCAATAATTCAGATTTTGAACTAGGAGTAGCTATCTCAGATTACCGAGATAGTCTTTGTTAATGGTATATTATAATGTGCTTTAGTGACCCAATCGGAAAAAATTTTGAATAATTTATGAGCATTAAGATTACTCATAGTTGGTTGATTAGTTTTTTAGGAATGGCGGATCGAATGACCGCTACACTTAGACCTCTTCTTGCGTTAATTATGCACCTTTAATGGAGAAAAACGCCGAACTTAGATTTTGGCAAAAAATAGAAGTATCCACAACGTTTCTTTTTTATCCCAAAATCTACCTTAGACAATAGCAATTAAAACGCATAGCTAAAGAGATAAACCTGCAACCGAATAAAGATCTAGATCTATTCGTGCTGATCAAACATATATACGGGGGACTAATAAAAGTCCAGTTAGATGTTTAGGAATAATCAGACAAAAATATTTTTGGTTTCTTATTTTAAATCTTCATTGTTTTCAATACATTTCTTTAGTCTGTGGATCTGTCCAAATAGTCCAGAAAACCGTGCTTATCAGTTTCTACAATAACTGCATCTTACTACTGACTTCTGCTCAATGTGTTTTTCTTTCTAATGTTTGAAAATGACCAGAAATTACAAATCGCCAGATTCGGAAGATATGAAGAATATAGTTAGTAATTATTTAAGCAGTATAAGCTGGCGTATTATCGTAATGGGAAAACGTAATATGGCATAAGGAATAACTGTGCAGTTCCTCCTTTTTGGGGGTTTTCAACTCGGCATTTAATCCGAGTTACTCAGCTATGTTTTTTTTTTTTTTTTTGGTGAACTTTAGCCTCATTCAAAGCCACATTTCCCTCGTCGGTCGAACATTTTCCCACTTCTTCTTGAGACTATTCCAAGAAGCTCTAAAGAAAAATTTCCATTCTTGAATCTTTGCAACTTCTCTTGGAAACAGTTTTTTTATATGCAGTTTGGCAATCATTGTAAATTGGAACTGGCTTGAATTGACGCCGAAAGCCGTAAAGAATCGCATAACAAATTTCTAGCTTTGTTGGTGCTGGCATTTCTTCCGACGCTACATCAGTAATTTTATTTTTTCTGGTCTCTGATCTTCCTGAAATAAAAAAATCATATTTGATTTTCCTTTTTTTTTTTAAATAAAAAACAGCATATAACGGTACTTTTACTAGTTCCCCCCGTATATGTCTACTTTATGTGTTGTCTGCAGTAATTTCTTCAATGTATTACAAACTTACCCATAAACTTATAATACCCTTCCTATACTATGTATGTTTAGTGCATAAAAATAAGTTTTCAATAAGCTTTCATACAGCATGATGCATATGCCAGTAGCTTCTTTCAGTGCAGCGGCACATTATTCGATGCAGTTCAGCTGGAGAATGCGATTCGGTTTCGAGCGTACGCGTTGACGTTAAGTAAAACAAAGTGTCATTTGATAGTCATTTCCGTTTTCATGTTAAACAGTGCACAATGTCGACGTTGATGTTGAGGATAAAGATGATGCTGCCAGAAGGCATAGCAAAGATATGCAACTATATAAAACAGTCGAGATCCACTGCATCCACAACATGAACAAGTTGCTTATTTGTCAGCGTCGTTGCACCGGATGTCGCCCAAAAAATGTAAAAGAAAAATGTAGAAAAAAAAAAAGACGTTGACAAAAAATGAATTCGCGCAGCTTCAGTCTCATCTTGTTGCAGTCAACTTAGTCAAAGTTCAACATGCATCAAGCTGCATGAATGAATGAAAAAGTGAATGAATGCATGACACAAGCGAGTCAAGTCAAGACAAGACAGACAAGTCAAGTTGTATCTTTTGTTGGCTGACTGAGTACGATATATATAGTACTTGTAGATACTACTTCAAAACTGACAGATGCCTTTGTCATTTTTTATTGCAGTGTAGTATTATGTGTGCGGTTGTTGTATTTTAAGCTGACATAAGCGTCTCACTCTCAGTCTAAGGAATACGGCTGCTGGCTTAATTTGTTAATTGAAAGCGCATTGCGTATGCGCACTGTTGACTCTGATGTACTAGGAAAAAAAATAGAAAATGAAGTTCTCTAATTAGCAGCTGCAAATGCAGCAGTAGATAGCAGCATTGTTTGACTATAAATTGATGAAAGCACACTTTACATAGGTACATATACCAATTTCTATTATAGTATAATAATGCAGTCAAAAACAATTAGCTAACTAACACAATAGATTGGTTTAATTTTAATAGTTACACTAGTTTACATATTTAGTTCCAAGTAAAGTAAGTACACAAAATAAACTACAGCGAATTCGCTCAGCTGCTCTGTTTCTCTCCCATTTTGTTCAGAAAATCTGGTCAATATGTATCTTCTTAGTTTATCTATCTGTTTCATTATTTTCAATAGTTTTTTATATACATATTTCTATAAAGAAGATTTTTACTGTTTCTAGTGGAGGACAGAATTTGAATCTACAATGTTTTGTCTTTAAAATATTTGTATATGAGTACTGTGCATATGATTGGATGATGAATATATAACAATTGTTGGTTTTGAAGTAAAAATGGCGGTTTAAAAACTTTACTCAATAGAAAGATTTTGACTTCTAAATGAAGAACACAATTATTTTGTATTGAAAAGCTTGGAGCATATGGAGAATGGAAGTTTGTTCAACAAATGGAAGTTCTTACTCAAAATATTATGCATTATGCTTCCAAATGAAAAATGAGAATGTGGTTTTATTTAACATTCAGAATGTTTACACATGACAGCTGTACGAATGTAGCATCAATGGAAGAAGAAGAATGAAGATTTTAAAGCAGAAACGAAGGTTTGTCAACATTTACTCAAAATGCCAAATGAACAATAAATGAAATGCTTAGTAAGATACCATTTGTAGAGTGTGAATATAGGAGAAAGCTAGATATTTAAGTTCCAACTAAATTTATGAAAAGAATGCATTTTAATTACAATTCTGATTCATTTTTTGTTTTGTAAACTAGTGTAGTAGTTCTAATAACCTATTCTTTGCATATGCATATGAATAAACTTCAATAGAAACGAACAGACAATGGCAACAAATTTCGTAGAAATTCAAAATATAAACACATAGAAGAAGCTCACATGAATGCATCTATCCGTATAATGCAATCGACAGCTTGGCTCTTTTGTATTTCACCATATGCTACATGTCTTTTCTCTCATATTAAATATAATCAATGCGTTTATATTAGTATAGAGTAAATAGCTATATAGTTAAATAGCTATATAAGACTAAACTAGCAAAACGTTTAAACTAAGTGCTTAAGCATTAAATATTTAACTTTGCTGCATTGAGTTTGGATTTAGTAAAAATTGCGTTTCTAAGTATTTCTTTGATGCGCTTTCAAGTGGAGTGAATTGAAAGAAATTGATGAAAATAAACATTCTATGTGGAACAGCAGTAACATGCTGCAGTGGTGTCCTTTCATCAATTGCTATTCGATGCTCGTTCTGATGCTGCTTGTTGTTCTACTTACTTGTCCTTTTTTCTTCCTTGTTTTTTTCTTTTTGTTAGTTTGCTGTCAGACACTCGCAATTTCCTGCATAAACTTGACAAACATATGCAACGTAAATACGAAGAACGAAAAAAAATCTGGCAAGTTGAAGTGTGAAGGTATTTTTCTTTTTTGTCTATTTTGTGTAAGTTGGAAAATAAATGAAAATAATAGTGCCAAGTAACTTGCAGTAGAACATTTCAATATCGGATGATTCCAATGTATAAATGAAGGAGTGTTAAATGCAAAATGCAATGGAGATACTATACAGAATAAACATTGAAGTGCGTGTTATTAAATGCAGCAAGTTGTGGCAGAAAATATTGAAAGAAATGGATAAATATTTGCAGCAAACTTTTTTAATTGAATCAAATTATTTTAAGAATTTTGAATGCAAACTGATTAACTTAATAGACTTGTCTTTTTGATAGCACTACTTCTAAGATTTAATGGTAATGATTTCGAAGTTTATGAGAGTAATATAATTCAATGCAATGAGATTGGCACAGGAAGAATAATTACAAAAGAGATTGGACAAACATTCGCTTCGGCTTCTCGAATTACCATTTGGAAAGTTCTGCCGATGAGAGTCATAAAATTCTGTGTTCATATATTATACAAATAGTTCTCTTATACCAGAAGGTAGAAAAAAAGAAAGGCAAAAATTTTGGCGCCTGAGCAGGGACGCTACAATTTTCTATATTTGCTAGCTATTGAACTGAAAGACTTTTATGGCATGCTCACTATGACTGTAAGTATGTAAAAGTCTCTTTAAGCACAACAGGCGATAATCCCCACCTGCTGATAACGCAAACTCTTCGCGTAGTATTTGTTTCTTGTATTCTATGCAGATAGTTCTATCCTCCCAGAAGAGACTGTTGATATACGAATTATTAGCTACGATTTAAACTGAAGAGACGATGCAGCACATTCTCTCGCTGTAACTCTTATAGCAACTTTTACTTCGCATTCTATACAGATGATTCTTTCATCCCAGAATATTTAAGTGATATGTGGTTCCTTCATTAGGACATTGTGTACGGTGACAACGCAGTAGTTCGTTTCTCCATGTTCTACATACCTCACAATTAGAAAACATCTGCTGGATTGGCAGTTTATAAAAACAAATTTTCAATTCCTACCCAAAGCTCATCATTCTTTAAATAAAGTTTTGAAGAGATTTGCCTAAATCTTGTCTACTTTCATTATATTACTTCTCTATCTTGCTCTTCTTCTTCCTCCTTATATTTTACAACTGTCTGAGTGCTAGAAGGTTTCTCCAACACTAAACTCCATCATACACAATATGTTAATACCTTAACTTCTTCTCCAGCAAAACATCCTTTTGGCGATTCATGAACATATTAAAAACACAACTTTACTATTAGTTTATTAATATTAAATTGAAATACGATATTTAAAGTTATTTTTAGTCTAGAAAACGAAACTTAATTGTGACGTTAATGCGCAAAAAACAAAAGTTTTCCATTTTCTAGGCGAAAAGCAAAAAAAAAAGAAATAAAAACATCTATTATGGCATAAACTACTTAAAACTCGTTAATTTTTAATCATTTCGACAAATTTGAACAGCTGAGGCATGCAGACCCAGTCCCAGACCCAACGCACAAATACTCAAACAAACGCACACTGTGCAAAGTTTCTGCGGTTTGTGAAATTATTTGTTGTAAGAGCGCATTGGGTTTATGTGAAAAGATTGATTACGGGCATTCAAATGCTGCAGAGGGTTTATTAAAGTTTAGAAATATTTATGAATATAATAAGTGAACCTATTTGGAAAACTGAATTATAATACTGCATAATTGGAATATGGAAGCATTAAATTTAACTTAAATGCAAGAAAAACTGTTTGGAAATTTCTGCAACATTTAAATTTGCACAACGTTAAAATTGCGTTTACTTTCAAGTGTGTAGCAAATGATACGATGCATCACTTGTGTGGTATGATAATCGTTTCGGTAACAAAATTGTAACCAAATGCAAATTAAACAATTTAAATAAACAAACAAATAAAGTACGATACGATGGCATACATACATATATGGGAGAGCCAGACGGGTCGGGATGTATGGTAAAGAAATGTCATGGCATGAGAAAAGTGTTTGCAGATAACTCATACGTACAGACAGGAGCTGCTGCAGTCAAATATCCTTGTATTGTACATATATACACAAAGAGCCAAAACAGCCGGAAGTACAAACAAGAAATGCAGGAGACATTCGCCAGAAGAACAAGAGGAAATTCATAAGAAACCACTTACAAAACAGACGGACAGACAGACAAATGAAGATATTCGTATTTGATTGTGGTTTAGTTTATGCAAGTGATGCCTTAAGACTTTTTTAAAAAAAAAAAGCCAGCAAAAAAAATATTTTTAATGCAGACAAAAACAAAACTGAATATTTTTAAAATTCGACCTAAACGTAGCTTGTATAGCCTACATTTATTTAATTGCATTTAGTGAATTTCATACGAGACAAACATGAGACATGCTTGATCGAATTCAAAAAATGTTTGAGATCACATATCACAGGACACAAAATGGCGGACCATTTTTTCCAAATAATATAAAGTTATAACCCTTCTCTAGAGCGATGGTAACAGATTCTCTAAATTCCATAATGACCGCCCAAGTCGTTTAAAAGTTACACGATGTCTAACATACGCATGAAAAATTATGCATATTATGGTTTCACCTACTTTACTGCTAAACCGATTTTAAGCAAATACTCTCTGGCCAAAAACGAAGATTGACTAAAAACTTAAGCTCAATCGGTTGGGTGGTTTAAGAGTCCATAGCATATATATATTAAATATATGTGAGGAGGGTGAGTGTTTTCATAATTATTGTAAAAGCTAGTTATCCAAATCTTACACAGCAGTTTATGTTCCATAAATTTTCAAATTTTTTAAATCCTACACAATATTTTATGAACATTTTTGTATTTAGAGCAACTAACTTTGTAAGAAATGACAAAATTCAGTTCGGAAAACATCTTTTTGTTTTGTCGACTGCCAACATTGTTTGGTTTTCACATCGACTGAACTAAACACTTCTAAAAGTACCTAACAAAAAATCTGTTTTATGTTCATTCAAATGCAGAATTCCCACTGCTTCACATTTTTTTCAAGAATCTTCACCAACTCTGGCGTTGTAGTGTATATTAAAGCAATCATTTTTCAGCATAAAAAAAAAAATGCACAAGAAATTCTAACTGATGCAGTGGGTGGAACTTAAATTTAATTTAATTTACAATCTTTAAACTTCCACTACAATTTTCAAGCGTGCAAAAATGTATGCTGTAATTTTTCGCATATTTTTACGCTTGCACTGCATTTTATGACTAATATTAAACTTTAGTTTACTTCAGTTTTTTTTGTTTGTTCTTTTTTTTTTTGCTTGTTTTGCAACACTGAAAGTTTTTGTTTTCTTTTTGTCACAAGTGACCGAGAGAAAATCCACAAAAATAGAGGGAGACAAATTGAAATAAATTAAAAATAAATAAACTAGCATATACCATGAAATGAAAATGCACTTAATAGTTGAAAGTAGTGTTATGAAAAACTGAAGTAAATTAAAAGAAGAGAATGAATTTCTACTGCTGTGCAAATATTTGCTAATGCAATTAATTTTGTAGTTTGTTAACGAAGAAGCTCAACTTTTGTTTTTGAGTAGTAGAGTGTTGTACAATAAGTTATTGATAATTGCTGAAAATAAATACGTCTATTTTATCTACACAATTCAAAGTTTAAGTTTGCGAGCTCCATTACTTCTGCTTAACTTGTAGATTGCTTTTTCGCTTACCGCACAAAGTTGTTACTGATCTGTGAGTGCGCTGCTGTGGTCTCACATTTATTATTTGCATATGCATACTTAAAAATGGTTTAAAGTCAGTTATGTTTAAACTACTTGTGAACTAAAAGCGCTTTTAAGTTTTAAATAATAGTTAAATAGTACTTAACTGTTTTGCACACGTATAACTTCAGCTTGTGCATGTGTGAGCATTCTTTTTGTTAATAAAGGCTCAATTAAGCTCATCAATGTGTTCTTCGACCGGTGCACTAGCGATTCGCTAACTACTGCTCGTTAGTCTTAACGATTTGTCTAACTCTACTGGTAGCAAGCGAAAAGGTTTGCAGCAATGTAACATCTAAAATAGTAATAAGTAGAGCATAATTCGTTCGTTGCACGTCATCGTGATGCATCGTGTAAACATATATGTATATGAATTTCATTTGGCTCAATATCATTTTTTCAATAAGAAATATTTGACATAGTTTTCTCAGTGTAAAGAATAGAACAACAATTTTTTGTTACATGTTTCAGCCGCAAAAATACGTGCTTCGAACTAAGCTGCGAGTTCTCATCACTCTGCTGGTCGCAGATTGCAAAATTTTTGCTACTTGTAACATGGTGCTGTGCAGCATATGAATTGCTATATAGCCAACAATAAACGCATTGTCAAACCAAGCATATGTTATGTGTGGCAAGTACGGCGCTCCTTCACACTCAGAGTGTTGTTGGCACAGTGATTTCTGTAGCGTATAACTTAGTCATGCACCATCAAAAACTACTTAGCCATTTTATAACTGTTGAAACTTCATTATTCATTACCTTTTAAAAATTTAACTTTTGTGTATAAAACAATTGATTTCCAATTAGAAAATGTTTGTTCATCCATTAAATAAATTAAAACTACTGATAAAATATTTTGAAAAAAAAATTTTAAATAAATAACTCTCACATTTTAAACTTACACCAAATCAAAAAAAGCACTCTTGAAAACCTTAAAAAGAAAAACAAAATGGTGAACAAATATTTGTACATGCAAACATTTACATATATAAATATAAATAAATAAATAAATGTTTGAAAATATTTTTTGAACAGCAACGCACAGAACTAAACTAAATACAATATAGACAAAGCTTTTGTGTTGGTTTTAACAAATTTCCATATCAAATATTATTTCTACACAGCCTCAAATATAGGATGTTGGTTTTTACAAGTTTCATTTTACGACCGGAATTAAACCGTCGTAAATTTGTCAGATGTGGCAACGCTGTTGTCATTTGTGTTCAGTTATGTTTGACATTTCATCATGTGTAGACTAACGTCAGAACAACGTTTGCAAAAATATATTTCCAAAATCATGGTTCAGTTAGAGAAATGCGCTATGTCCATTTTGCGGTCAACATAAACGTTCATCCGAGCGACTAATTCGATTAACCATGGTTCGTTTTTGTACTACGTATATTCTAAATAAAAAATTGGTCGAAAATGGAGCTTCAAAATGTCCCACATGCACGAAATTATATTACCAAATCATAGTAACAAATTATGTTCTTACTGTATAAAGCCAATTTTTAGTTTGAAGTTCTGTAATTTCAGTATCGAAGTTCTACACAACTAAGAAAACACCCGTTCTAAACTAACTACACAATATAACAAAAACAAAAAATACAAAGGCGAATATTGAAACTCGTACAAACTTGCATTGAAGTGTTTAAAACAAAAAATTTTTTAAATGCCGTCGAGTGTTGGAAATTCAAGTGAAAATAATAATTTCACAAAAATTTTCTATTGTCGATTTTTTTTCTTTACAGCTTTGTACGCAGCAACAATAAATGAAACAATAAATTGAAAATAGAAATCAAAAATATTTATTGATTTTTGTATTTTTATAAGAAATAAAAAGATAAAGATATTAAAAAAAAAACAAAATTAAAAAATTAAAAGCATTTAGCCAAAATGTCTGCCAATGATGTATCCACAGCTGAGACAGCACAAAGTGATCAGGTATGTAGCGAAATGGAGTTTAATCTATAAAAAAAAAAAAAAAACAAAATATAACTCAAAGTTACAAAGACAGACAGACTATTAGAAAGTTTTTATTTTTTAAATTACAAATATAAAATATAACCTCAAAATAAGAACACTTATATTAGTTTTTATTTTATTTATGTAGCATACTTTTCAGTGTTTAAAAACAGTTATTGCATGCTTATAGGCGTTTGATTGTGTTTGTTGTTGTTGCAAAGCAAAAGAAGCACATATTTTCATAGTCTACACTTAGGCGCATTAGACGCTTTTTACTACACTTACACATACATATATCGTTCATTCATGCATTCGTTTATAATGCTCAACAATAATAAATCGTTTATGTTTATGCTTTACATATATACTTTTATATATTTAAGCCTTTTTTCCTTTATTCGAAACTATATATTTTCACGTAGTAGAAACATATTTTATTGTGCCTGCATATCGGCTAATGTGTGTGTGTGTGTGTGTGTGTGTGTTTTTTGTTTTTTTTTTCATTTGTTTAAGTATATACAACTTTTGCCAAGTTTTATTGCATACTTTTAGGTGTTGTAGCTTATAAATCTTTATAGTGTTATTGTTGATTTTCTTTTGCATATTACTCTTTTAAGCTAATGGAAAGCTTTATTATATTTTTGAAATAATATTGCTTTATAAATGATGACGCTGATGATTTTGTTGATTTATGTTTCTATAGATCGAAAGTAATTATTCATAAAGGTGTAGCATACTTTTTGATGGTACGAGTATTGTGCATTTATACTTAGAAGAGAAAAAATTGATTGCTTACAAAGCTTGTTAGAGTATACTAACGTTTAGTAACGTTTTCTTAAATTATAGCTATAATGTTTATTGTTTACTTTATCGTGCCGATATACCTATACATTTTCTCAAGTGCTTGTTAAGCTACTTATTTTGCCGTTAACAACTATCAAAACAGTTTGTTGTTTGGCTTAAATTTATAGTGAGGTTCAACAATTATAATTTTTTCCTGTAAATATTTCTACTGTGACATCAGCTAGTTTCAGAAATATTTATGGTTAGTTTATTAGCAGTTTGAGTAATCGAAATAAGTTATAGGTCACTATAGAGTATAGAATAACATATTGACCCTGCTAGTAATTGTCACTTTATCGGTCAGTTTAACAAATGGTCCATACTTAAATATCTTTAAGCTAAGAAGCTTTAATATTGTTGGATATTAATTAACCTAACCTAACCTAGCATTAATTAGCATTGTTTTTAAACCTTGTAAGATTCGTCTTCAAAGATACCTCATATGTCAGAATCGGTCAAGCCGTTCAGGCTAGAGAGCGTGTTAAAGAATATGCAGACATATAGACATACATCCCGAAAACAAAACCCTCCTAAGAGCAGTCAGGTAAAGAGAACGTTCAACATGGTCTAAGAGCTTTTATTATATCTATAGAATTGTGTGGGTGCGATATTCTACAGTGATCCGATCTGGACCTACGTGGAATATCTTATTGTGATTGACATAAAACGCACGTCATATGATGTTTCTAGCGTCGAATTTTTCATAGGGCAGGCACGTTTATATTCTACACTTTATCTATAAGTCAAAATATCCAAATCTAAACTGTCTATCTCTCATACTCTCCGAAATCTCAACGTTCATACAGACGCACAGTGATGCAAAATCCAAAAATGATGGTCAAAAATCTAAATAGTCACGGATCCGTGAAAACACGAGTCTGTCTCTGTGGCCTTAACGTCTGCTTTTAATGGATGTCAAACACAAACAAAATGATTCAGAACTCGCAAAAAAAACTTCTTTAAAAACTACAAGCGCCATCCGACGTCAGGTTCGATACTTCTAGGACTATCTATCCTACTGTTTTTATGATATTTAATTATGATGCTCCATAAATTACAATATCATGATCCCTGTTCTTGGTGCTTCTGAAGAAGTTATCGCTGCTCAATGGGAGTGGAGAATACACTTAATGTGGAGTTAGCGTATTTAAGATAAGGTTTACGATATTATTGAACAACAAGCTGAAAATTGACAATGAATCATACAAGGTGACGGAGCCGGAAGACAAGGTTTACGATATTATTGAACAACATGCTTGAAAATTGACAATGATGCTCATACAAGTTGAAGGAGCCGCGATCTGTTGAAAGCAGGACATGGATCAAATAGATGCTCTACTGTTTCTAGGACGCCTGAAACTCGTTGGTGTTGTTCTACGCTGCATGGTCAGTAGCTAGGCAGTGAACTGTTTAATTATACAGTCTTCTACGGGCACATAGTTCCATAAACCGTCATCCAAACATGTTCTGAGAGAATTATTATGATTGTTTGTAACGGCTTTTTTCTTTGCTACTTCGTTCAGCATCTGGTTACCATCAATTCGCTGATGTTTACGAATTTATTATTCATTTTTACGTAAAATCTTTGAAGCCAAAAAAGCACCTTGTGTCATTTTGCTTGCCATGGAGTTTTTAATCTTAAGTAATACCAGAAACCATACATCATTGCGTCACTCAGGCACTGTTTTACTGTCTATTTTACTGCGCCTAAATTTGAAAATCGGCTGTTATGAACGCTTTTTGGTTTACGTGTAATGTTTTTTGGTAACTACTCGTACTTAACGTTACCGTGATTTGATTTTCAAATTGCATTATCTTGATTTATATGCAGGTTTCAATGCGCCAAAAGTTGTCAGTCCGTCAGCCTGAAAATCCACAACTCAGACAACTAATCAAGCAAGCGAGCTAACCAACGAACCAAACATTCAAAGAACCTTTTGTGTACATACACAGTCAAGCCAAGCCATAGAATACCACATACTATTATTTAATTACATTTTGCTCGATGTTATACTCGCAGTTACTCTTGGTTTCAGCGACTCTTGGTTGGTCTCTTAATCAAAGCCAGCCAAGTTAGCTAAAGGCATAGTTTTTCCAATAAAAACGACTATAGCAATGATGATGATGGTGATGTGATGTGATGGTGATGGACAGAAGAACTTCAAAAGTTTTGGTTGAAAATTTCTGTTTGTGTGTGTGTTCATGTGTGTTGGTAATTGGGTAGGGCGCGCGAGGTGTGGCATACACATGTGGCAATGGCAAGTGAAATGAACAAAAATGTGCTTGAAAGCGCGCTTTGTTACAACTCAGCTACATAGTATATGAAGAACAGAGCAAGTGAGAGCAGAGCCTACACACAAAAAGCCAAACCAAGTAACAACCATACTACAAACTTAGATAGTCTATACGATACCATCATCTTCAGCAACGTTGTCGACCCAACGACCTGCATTCGAATCGCTAATGATGATCAAATAATGGAAAATGCGGGCGGCAGCCACAAACAAAGCAACCAACTTGCCCGGATACAGTAATACTAACTATGAATCCTGACTGAAGAAGCTGCGCGATGTGCAGAAAAATCGTTAGCCTACTTGGCATTACACCAAGTTACTCATACCCATACCAAAATACAAACATTTGTCTATACTTCGTTTGGGAAATTTTTGTTTTTTTTCGCTAGAACGACTGCGACGACTTTGGCGACTTTTCATAGTTTCTTCTACGAGTATTTGCATCACTTATACATACACCCATGGATAGAATTTGTTGGGGTCGGCAAACGTGTCCGTGTATGCTTGTTGGTTGCCTCCTTGAACGCTCCAAAAATTGTAAGCCGAATGTAATGTGATGTCAGTTTTATTGCAAATGCCAAAGGGAAATGTAATGAGCGGAATTTAATTTTTATGCAAATAGTTGAAATTTGTAGAGATACACAGATACGTGCTTATAAATATATAGAGAGAAGAGCCATGGAGATAGATTTGGTATGCTAGCGTGGATGTTGCTATTTGGTTTTGTTTCTGTTCCTACACATTTTTCCTCGTCGTTATCCTTTATTTCAACAAATCGCTTGTAAATAATTTTATTGTCAATTTGGGAACTTAATAAGTGGCTGTATCAAGTGGTTCAAGTGGAAAATATGCATTTAGAAAATTCTTTTCGACGACTGTTTGGTATGCTGTGATTCCCTCGTTTTATTAGAGATTGTTTATGAATTTGGCGTTTGCATTAATATGCAATATAATGTGAAAGTATAAATAGTACAAAAGAAAGTAAGCAAATAGATAGTTCACATAAAAAATGAAGTACAAACACGACTTTCACATACCACCAAGATAATGTTAGTTAGATTCTTAACTATTCTGAATTGTGTATTCTGCTAAACTTAATTGTTGAATGGCTAAATTATCCGCTAGAGTAAAGATCGTTTAGTTCTATTAATCTTTTCTATCAAACGAAAAGGTTTTTAATTTAAACTGAAGCAATATGAACAAGTACTATTTGCTCCTCATAATTATAGATAATGCAGCTTATAGCTGCAACTATAGCTGCAAGTCGTCAAAAATATCAAAAGTATTGACCTAACGGGATCTGTAAAGATACTAAAAATCTATTCACAATGGGTCGTATTTACAAATACTAGTATCTGATATAACGATGCTCGAGTTAAAAGGAGTCTTTAGAAACGAAATTTTAGCATCTCTTTATTATTGATGGGTTGAAATCAGGCACTTAGATTTCAAAAATTTATATTAAATTTGCACCACGAAAAAAATTGCACACATTAGCACAAACTTAGTATTACCCTTGTGCCTTTGAATACAGTGTATATATAATATTGTATTTTTTTCAATGCACTTTTTGGATTTATATATGTAATTTCTTGGATTTTTTATTCGAATTTTGTTGGTAAACTAATAAGTATATATATACTAGCTGGTAACCGGCGTGTTGCTACCTTTCCCCTTGCCTCTGCTTTCCACTGCCGCTCCTTTTCACTGCCCCACCTTCCCCCTGTCCCACCTTCTCCCTGCCCCACCTTCAATTTTCAGGAGATTTTTTCGACACTTTTGCGAATAAAATTTCCGAGTACTAGTCGATCAGCTTGTGACTCTTTGTTCTCAATAGTTCGATAAAGACATTACGGCAGTGGATTAGTTTTCGATTTTATCAATAGCAAGAACTTTTTGCGAATTATATCGAATTTTATGTATTGTAATTTAGTTCAAAGATTTATCTCCACCGACAGCAGTCACTTATGCAGATAGAATCATTATGAATTTTCAACAATACAGTATTTGTATGGCAGTTTTATGTTCACACACTGAAGGATTCATTATTGAAGCACTGTTCAGACGATCATATATACTAATATGAGGCATTTCTCACATCTTATGGAACAAGTTTCAACTAAAAGTGTGAGTAAAATCAAATTTGTCACATTTATATGACCGTCTGAACAGCGCTTAAGCACACTTTTATGTTAATTGCATGCTTTTAGAGCACAAAATTAAGTTTAAACTATTCTGAAAAAAAAAAACTAATAATAATTAAATTTACAATGTGCTTGCACTCTTCTGTTCGAATAGCTAAATAAAATACTCTTAATGAATATTTAAGTCTTTTTTGCAAACGCTTTTCCAAAATGTTTTCTTGGTTTTTGACACTTAATAGTGTGGTTTTTAATTAAGTTTATAGTTTTTTTTTTTTACAATCTTTTAATTGCTATGCAGCTTTAAATGTTCTAGTGCTTAGTAGTATACACAAAACAAAGTTTAAACTGTGCTGAGATACACTGCAAACGTGTTAAAAACTAAAATAAATATAAATATTAAATTCTCTTCTTATACAAAATCAAATGTTGAATAAAATACAACTTAAATTAAATGGATAGTATCTACCTGCCACACATCAATATTATCGCTACTACAAGCAAGCGTCAGGAAAACATCAACAACAACAACAGCAACAGCAGCAGCAGCAGCAGCAATGTATACACCACACACCGCAAATGCAGCCACAGAACATCAGTGGAACAACAAAATGGCAGGGCAACAACTCAGGCGAATTTGATGAATTCCATGAATTCCACTGGCAACAAAATCAAAGCAAACAGAACAGCAACAATATCATCAGTAATAATGGCACAACAGCAGCGGCAAGAGGCAGCAACTGTCTTGGACTCAGCACGAGCAGCAGCAGTATTGGTGGTGGTGGTGGTGGTGGCAACAAAGTATATATAACGCCTGCAGATATACCACCACCGCCGCCACATCCAGCGAACTGTGCCACAAGCGGTGGCATCATCATGAATAGTAACATTAACAATAAACGTTACAATGAACGGCAGCAACCACATGGACAACAGCATCTGCAGCAGCATCATCAGCATCAGCACAGTCATCACTATCAACCGCAGCAGCAGCAACAACAACAACAACAACAACAACAACAACAAACGCTGCCACCGCCGTTACCACCACCGCCGCCGCATCGTTGCAAATGTGAACATCCCATTGAGGTACTGCGTACACCTTCCCACAAGCAGCAGCAGCAGCATCAGCAGCAACAACAGATACAACACTATCCACACGATGATTATGAGGATGATGTAATCGCTGCTGCCACCACTTTGGATGCTGGCCACCACTATCACCAGCAGCAGCATGCAACGCGCTATACAACGCACACGCCGCACTATCTGAAGCATCAACTGCAACGTGCCACAAGCGGAGTTGCTTCCTCAAAGATACACGGCAGCATGCTTGGCTTCGACGATGTCAGCATTAATGATGGCGGTGGCAGTGTGGGTGGCAGCGTTGGTCATTATCGTTTTAAGGTAAGGTTTTACAGGTACCCACAACTTGCAGCCAGCCAGCCAGCCACAATCTAAGTAACAGGTCTAAAAACAACAACAACAACAACGCAACAGCTGCCAGCAGTCATCATTTTGTATGCAATGTGGCATGTGTTGGAAAGCAAGCGTGGGTGCATGCCTTCTTTTGGCTGCAATCTAGTCATATCGCAGCGCGTCGCGTCATTGTGGCGCCTCATTTGGTTTACAGGTGTCGCCAGACGCCCGTTAGCATTGTGTTTGCATCGTTTGCTTTGGTTGCCCTACACTCCACTACAACTGTTTGCTGACCCCCAAAGTTTATGATTGACTACTTTGTGGTTTTATTGCTCAATTTAATTTGCTGCGGGCGCAAAATTTACTCGCAAATTAAGCAGTTTACGTAGTTGAGGTTATTCGGCAAATGTTTGGCTAATGATTAAATAAAGCAAGCATTAGAACATTTGCCTAGTCTAAATAAAACGAAAGCTGATGAGAACATGTTGGTTTTGTGCAAATAGGCAATACACATTTGAAGTTTGCATTTTGATTAAGAAACATTTCTTGTGAACATTAAACTTAAAGTGGCATATATAAAAAAAAATCAAAAATGCTATACTTAAGACTTATTAGTAGTACATTAATATTAGTATGTATCTCCAATTAAAATTATGTTAAAATCCAGCTTAGTTCAGGTTCGAATGATTCATCCGATAATCCCGTTGTTTTACAGTACTTTCATTCCTAAAGCATTTCCCTTGCGTGAAATATAAATAAAAGATATAAATTAAGTCTGCATTGTAGATAACTCTGTTAGATTATTTAGGAAAGGCCTCACGAACACTCTGATACTGTGCGTGTCACAGGTTCTACAAAGTTGTTGGAAGTCAAGAGTCATCCTGTTAGAAATTCAACCAGAATGAAAATATGTGGCCATAGATAGAAAAACGTTCAAATAGAAGAGTAATGCAAAAATATAGCGATTTATATGGTGAAGTTAATGTTCCAAAAAAAAAAAAAAACCTTCCAAAAACCCTTTTTCGCAAGCATTTATTTGCATTAAATAAGCAAAATGGCTAAAAAAAAGTCTGAATATTAAAACAAGGTATATTTAGGTAATATGTACAACGCAGTTCCTAAACTTCTTTGTCAATTTGACAATCAAAATCCCTCCTACCAATTTAGAAGATTTGTAGCCCCCGTATAGATCAATTTTTTCCAGACCATCCCATTAGGAAGATCAACGAATGAGCGGCAAACTTAATTAGCCTAAAAACTTTTCATGTTATAGTTTAAAATAAGTACATAATCCTCCCATGGCTATTTAATGTTTCTGTAAGAACCTTCCCTTATTATTTACTCCAGGCGCTGTCGTTGCTTTAACGAAGAAAGTGATCAGTAACAAATCTAATACCTACATTTAATGAGAATCATATGAAGGAAAATCATATGAGGGTTAAACACAAATTTAATGATGGTTAACTTTGTTACAAATGAGTGACTGGGTGGTGTGAAACAAGAGGGAGGTAGCGTCAATCTTGAGCTTTGAATGGGTGATCAAGAGGGTGACGCTTGAACGACGCTTAAACCTCCTGAAAGACAATCTGTTGTCCAATAGATACCGCCAGTTGGTTTAGATGATCAGACAACTTCTGCACATAATTTGCGTCCAGTCTGCTGATCTCCTACTTGACTTAGGGCATTCCAAGCTCATCGTGAATGGTGCTGTTATCATTGTAGATATAAGTGTTGAAGATCATAAAGAATAAAAATCCAATTAGATGCAAAAATATAGTGATCATGATCCTCTGAAGTTAATGTAGACAGACGGACAAACGGTGGACAGACGGACAGAAAATCGAACAGACTGACGGACAGATGATACTTCGATTTGGACTATAACTGCATATGTCTTCCTGATTGATACCAGTATAATATATATCGAATTTCAATCGTAAATTGTAGGTGTTATTAAAATTTTACTGTTTTTCCAGTATTACAGATGTGCGTGGCAAATTTCACACACCGATTACTTCATTCTTCAAATAAAGCTAGCCCTTTTCTATCTATCATAGATATTGAATTAAAAGACTGTGGATTGGTTTTTATATGGGTTTATAGCGAAGCAACTAATTTCGTAGCTTTAGTTTTGATTGCCGAACCAGAAAAAATGTGGTTTGGTGAAGTACGTTAAAAATAGCTGGCACATTCTACTCAAACTAGTAGCCTCAGATTCTGTATTAAACTTCAGACAATGCTAGATGCAGCTGCCAAAACTCTATTCACTGTTGCATAGTATGGTGTCCTATCAAGTTTTCATTAGGAATAAATAGCTGTTCATATTACTAATATAAGCTGTATAAGCGGCATTGCTTTTACAATACTAAACTCACTTTGTCATTGACAATCGCTTACTGAAGTTAACATCATTAGTAGATGCAATTAATTTAAATGTTGCTTCCTTAAATTAGTTTAATTTACAACTTAAAACAACGTTGTCCTTCAGCTCACCATTATTCATATATTAAACTAATTACTTCATTGTCAGTGGGCGTTGTCCACTCGAGTCGCATTAATTAAATTTAAAACACAAATAATACAGAGAAGAAAAAACAAAAAACAAAATGATTTTACTACACATGGCCATATGTTGTAGTATACTAATGTAACGTTCCACTTTGTATTGTATATATTTGGTTGACAAGCGCACATCCCATTTTCTTCCTGTTTTTTGTTACTTTAATGATAATTAACTTTTTGACGAGTCTAGAGAGGCAGTCAGTCGTCTGTATAGCCGCACATACTCGTAACAATGACCAACATCGGAAGAGCAACAGTCGAGAGCCTTCTGCTGCCCATTAAGCAAACGAAGCCCTTCTGTGCCGTACTCTCACAGAAGCTTTAGGGAAATGGAGAACGTCGTCGTCGTCGTCGTCGTCGTCGTCATTGTGGCGTATGCCACTCTTGTTGTCAAAAGCATCACGTTGCAACGATTATGTCAAAATTTTTACGATGCTCACGTGCTTCAAGCTCATTTTGAAGGCACAAAAAAATATAATATATACTATATATATATGTATATATATAAGATACACGAAAACAGTAGAGAACCCTCCGAAAAAAAGTGTAAATTGCATATACGCCACGTTGCGCGAAGAGTTCTGTAAGTTTTTTTGTTTTTTGTCTGTTTGTAACTTATTGGTCTCGACTTGTTTATTGCACACTTTAATGATTTATATACAATAGGTATGTGACATTAATTTTCAGATTTTTTTTTTTTTTTATGTTTGTTAACTTGGCAAAATGTGCTGGAATTTGAGTTAGCTTCAGTTTTGTTGTGTAGAGCCTACACGGCCATTAAATGTAATAGTTACCTGGCTTGTAGAGCACGCTCCAAGGTGAGTGTTGAGTATGTTGAAATTGAAGCAGATAAATTATGTGAACGAAAGATTGAGTTTTACGTTGCTAGTTTAAAAAAATTTACAGAACTATTTTAATAAGATTAACAAATTTTTATTCTCGACTATTTATAGTTAAAAACTTTGAAACCGAAGTTTTAATACTCTTCACATTTGCCCTTTCTGCACGGCAATGCTATGATTTATTTCAGTTTTCTAATGCTTCAAAGGACTAGCATACACGGCATGCGTTGTTTCCATTTGTTTTACTATTTTTCTAGGCCACAACATTTTTCCCTCGGTGACCCTTACAAATATATTAAATCGCAACCTCCTGTATCAAAGAGCTGCAGAGATATGACGAATTTGATTTATCTCTTATATGGAAACAATAGCACCGCCTATGTTTTCCAAATGATACTATATATAGACTGATATATAGTAACCATAACCATAACCACTGCGTGACGTAGTATCTGGGCCAGAGCCACATGACAAGCAAGTTATCAGCCTGTAACGCACGCTAACTAAGACTCAGTGTCAGAGCTAGTACGTCTGAGGGCCATCCTAACGGAAACGGGCGCTGCAACAGAAAATTATGTCTTTTGTACCCTAGCCCGGAAATGTTTAAGTTAATTTATCTAGGATCTTCTCCGTCTCTTTAATGAAACGGAGAATATTGTTAGACGATGTGTTTCTGATCTCATCAGATGTAATAATGGGTCTATTCATCTGCTCAATTCTGAGCCTGGTTAAGGACGAGCAATCGCAAACCAGATGTAAACTAGTTTCGTCATCCTATAGACAGAGTCTGCACTCTGTTTCTGAGGAGAGACCTAGTTTGTTTAAGTGATAAATCAGTGGATGATGTCCTAAAAGCAACCTCAGTTCAGATCTCTTTAGATGTGCGTTGGTTTTTGGGTATATAGATTGCGCTAGTAGCTTGGCCTGCCGTAGACCAGGATATTGTATCCAGTACCGGGCGGCAGTCCGTTTAAACCGATCTACTATGAAAGATTTTGACTTAGCCCAGCTAAGTCCGCAAAAAGGCTCTGGTCCTATGAAAGAAGTTGCCGAACCAGTCCTTGCTAGTTCATCAGCACTTTCGTTGCCCTCGATACTCTTATGGCCAAGTACCCAACAAATAGCGACTTTACGTCCGATTGACAGTTGTTGGAGGATATCGTAACATAGAAGAACCAGTTTCGAGGAGATATTCCAAGAGGATAGTGCTTTAATATCTGAAAGAATGGTTATTTTGGCACCATTAGGACTTTTATCCAAAAGATGTTGGGCGCAAACCTCGATGGCGTGGATCTCAGCTTGAAAATCCGTGGGCCACTCACCCATGGCAATAGAGATCCTGGTGTTATATAGTAATCCGCTGAAAAAAAAAATGCATAGCAATCGATCAAATATTTGCTAAAATTTGAAAACATTTTCTTTTGCTCTTATGTGAGAGTGTGGCACCACCCATTTTTCAGTGTATCTTATATTTCCCAGTGCTACTTACGTATGTACCAAATTTCATTTTCCAGATTCGAATAGACACTGAAATATGACGATTTTTGGTTTTATCTTGTATGGGTGGGGCGTGGCGTCCATTTTTTTTCAATTAATTAAAATTTACTAAAGTAAATAAAAAAAAGTTCACCAAAGCAAATAGAGAAAACAGCGCAAACTAGTGAACACGATAATACTACTTGTATATTTCACCACACTATGGTGAAATTGTATACATGGTAAAAATATATATACAATCTATAAATTCGCTATGCTAATATTTAGAAAAACTTAGTAGCGCCTTCATATCAACTAATATTAATGTCTTTTGGACGTATGGTAAAAAAGCATGCTAATTTTCAAAGCAATAAAAATATGCATACAAATAAGAAAAATGCAATAAGGTGATCCGCTGTTGATTTATACAAACAGTCAGACTGACGAAGGAACAAACGAATATGGCTATATTGTCTCGGCTTCCGATGGTGTTCAAGAATATAGACATACATATAATCTTAGTGGTCCCCCATGATGCCTTTTGTCTGCTACATACATTCGTACAAACTTTGATTCCCAAGTTTGGGGAATCAAAAAAAAGTTGATATTGTTCATCGCTGCGGTTTTGTCAGTAGATTTTGTTTAGCTAAAACAATGCATTCTTTTTAGAGAAATATAAAAATCGTGGTGTAAAAGTAATTTTGTGTGTTGAATAAATTTTTGCACAAAAAGAAAAGTGTGTTAATTAAGAAAAAAATTTGTTTGGGTGGTTTGTCTATTTGCAACAAGTTTTGTGTTCTTTTTTAAGTTGGGTGATGACTATTCAGCACTTGTTAATCAGAAACACAAGTGAAATCAGTCTGGGATTAGACAAATGGTAAAACTATTTTCATGACAAAAATTCTGCAATATTCTTCTAGAAAATTGTTTATACTTGTACGTTCAATACAAACGTTTTTCTCTTCGTAACCAGTTTATTAAGCAAACTTTTTTTTTTTTTCGTTCGAAACCTAAACAAGCCTTAATACTCATTTTTATGCAAGGCTTACCAAACAATTAAAAATTCTACTGTACAATAAAATGCTGCATATGTATCCATTCTTCTTCATATAAATATTAAATAACAAACATATTGAAAATCACAAAGTCCCAAAGCAATCTGCAGCACTAAAATCAGATAACAAAGCACAGAAAACATAAACACATCCATACTGTGAACATTCATCCATCTTCTGTCATGCAAAAAGTGGAAAAAAAAAAGTAAAAACCCACAAACATTTACTCACAGGTATCACAGCACACACACACACACATATGCTCCATAAAATGATTTCTCAAATACAGGCACAGATCCACCCACAGGATGACGCTACACTTTAATACAGCAGACAAAACGCGCAACGGAAACTGAGTTGCCAATCCATGAGATTTTTCAATTTCCTGTCCAAAAAAACAAAAAGAGGGGAACCACTCGCACACACACACACACTCAAAAGGTGTGTTCGAAAACCAAACGCGAAACCAAACCAAACAAAATTTCTCAATAGCATATTTCTGCCATCGTCAAATTCATAAAACCCACAAACAAAACAGGACATGCATACATTGATTTGGATTATTGACAATATGTGTTGGTTGGTGATAGTATCAATATAGTTACTTTTAGTTTGAGATACCTGTGTTATATAGTAACAGATACTCATTGCGGTAGCAGTAGCTACAAACATCAGCTCCCAGTGCGTACGAATTCAATGCAAATATGAATATCTCTATCTGTAACTGTTCAATTTCAAGCTTTGTAAGTAGTATGAAATGCAATGACCCTACTTTAGCAAGCAGTCGGATTAAGGGCGTGCAAAAATCTTTATAACTTTCACTATACAAGCAGAACTGTGTGAATTCAATGCCGCCTGGGCTAGTAGTAAATACATTTTATGTGCTCGCTGTCTTGTAGCTTTTAGAATCTATACAATATGTATGTATGCAATGCTCCTCATGTTCAACTGTCCATTGCAGCTGCTCGCTCAATGGTTTGCCGTCACCAAGGTGTAATATTTTGTACCCAGCCACTCTGCTGACTGCTGTGATTTTATTTTCCGACCATTCAACCATTTTTTATATCTAGAGAAGCAGAGCAGGAGTAGATTATTTATATACATACGAGTATAGGTACAGAGATGCCATTGTGACATGTAGCAACACGCCAAAGACGCACTTGCCACCTGTGCTGTGCTGTGCTGTGCTGCTTCGTGCTGTCTTAGACTTAAACTTGTGGTATTTTATATCGTAGAATACTATTTTTACTCGTACTACATTTGTCCTTGCTGACTTTTCTTGGTTTTTCTTACTAGTACCTTACAACTTGTACGCTTATATTTTTATTATACACTATACACTATACACATGGTGTGAAAGAAGTAATTGAGGTTTGTTGAAAAGTTTGTAATGCCGAGAAGTAGATGATGCATGTTTTTTAATGCATCAATCTAAATAAAGTATCTAATTGGGCCTAAAATATTCTCTTTTCTCATACTAACATTTCATCTTTCCACTGGCAAATTTTTGTTATCGTTAACATGTGAGTGACAAAATGACGTTCGCTTTATTGAAATATCGGCTGTTTGTGCTGATGATAATAAATATGGTATGATATCGATTATAAATCAATCAGTTTAACGAAAAACACGTACATCTTCGAGAATGTTGAGATTGTACAGAATGTTGTCTCTTACGGCAATACATTATCAACATTCACAGAGAATGTGATTATTGGCCGGGGGAAAGGCTCTATAATATTGTTACAGAACAGACAATGTAACTATTTTATCGCTACACAAACATTTAATCTAGTTAAGATTCCTGGTGTAGACTACTTTCTATACTTATTCAAGCTATAGTCTCAAAATTCGATATGCTTGGTATTGTTCAAATATTAATCAGATAGAACTCATACAAGCGTATGTTTCAGATAGGAGATATAATATAGGTAACTTCCTTCTTAACCAAGCTAAAGATTTAAAACACAATGTGGGTGCATTGATCCAGATCAGTGCCTTATAGCATATATATGTAGATCAACTGTTCCCAACCATTCTATTAGTACTAGTAACTCCAGCGGTCGGCATTGGTGCAAACATTAAACCGCTCTACTGCACTTCAAACAAACGAAAATATTAAAAACCAAAATTAAGAGACAAAAATGACAAAGCAAAAGCATAACGAAGAAAGCCTAATGGTTGTTGGTGTCATATTTTGATTAAAGCGTGTCGTTTGTTTCCTTGTTGGTTGTTGTTGTTTTTTTTTGCAGTTTTGTTTTTTAACAGTCGCCTCTATGTAATTTTACTTCATTAAGAGCACGTACCAATTGTGTCATCGCAAAGCAGAATAAAAGTATGAGAGTGCGAGTGTCAATTCTTGTATGTGAGCATGTACGTGTGTTTTTTTAATCAATGTGTAACTTATATTGTTTTTTAGGCGTTCTACGTAACAGTTTTAAATTTTTATTAATTTTCGCACAGTCAGCAGCAAAAGAACTTTCAAAAGGTCTATATTCATGTTCCAATCCTTATCTCAACCTGAAAATAATTATACCTAGGTAGGTTGGAAATAATAATAGATTCGTCTCTTTTGAATAATATTTTTTGCGTGCAGGCAATTAAAGTTTCACTAATACCGGAGTCAAGTTTTATACTTGTTTTTGGGTTAGTTGGCTACTACATTGCAAAGATTTCACTGATTTTTATGTTCATGGATTTCTTTTGCGGTTAACCACGTGAAATTTGCAACTTTTGCAGTATTCTGCATTTTCTTGATTTTATTTTATAAGATTTTTTTTTTTTTTTTTAACTATTATACATTTTTGAGAGGTTTTTTGTACATATATACATACAAGTAATTGAAATAAATCAGTTTTTATATAAAATAGACAAAATAAATAAATTAAATTGTAATCGATTGTAAATGTACTATGTTAAAGTTAATCTAATTGATTTTAGATTGTCGATTTTAGATATGACTCATGGCCTACTATGAAAAAATTTGCATGAATTGACAGCAAAATTGGCGGGTTGAACTATTTGACGCATATATGTAGCTCAGATTCAGTATATATGTGAATGGCATCGAAAAAAAAGAGCCACTGGAAAAATGCCACGCTCCATGTGAGAGGTAAAACAAATAGAGAGCGTAGCAACGCATGCCGGGTACGCTAATACTCATATATAAACTTCTCTTTTATGTGTTGGCCTGACTGATCTATGTGATTCAAATTTGTGATTTTCTAGCTAAATTAATAATAAAACAAGAAAAAACGTTATCTTCGGTTGAACCGAAGCTCTAATACCATTCACACGAAACTTTAAATAGTATTGTAATACATAAAAGTTTAGGTTTAAATAGGGGCTACCCCAAAAAGTGGGTGGTACACGCTCACTAGTCGATGTGTGTGAAGCGATGTAGTAGATGTGTAAGATGCAGCCATATCGAATTTCAAGTTGATATTGACGTTTTCCATACAAATGCATAAAAGTGAACTGTTGGTTTATATGGGATTACCTCAAAAAGTGGGCGGGCCACGCCCATTTGTATATGCATATGAAGCAGTTGTCCATTAAAATCCACAAAATCAAATTTCAAGCTAAATGAAGGATTTAAATGAAGGATTTTTTCATAAAAAACACAAAATTGAACGGATGATTTGTATGGGGGCTACCTCAAAAACTGGGCGGGCCACGCCCAATTGTCTATGTATGTTAAGCGGCTGTCTCTTGAATGGCACCATATCGCATTTCAACCTAATATTGACTTTCACAAAAAAGTTTTTCTTACAAAAAGTCAAAAGTGGACCATAGGTTTGTATGGCAGCTACCCCAAATAGTGGGCGGGGCACGCCCGTTAGTCTATGTATGTTAAGCGGCTGACCATAAAAATCCACCACATTGCATTTCAACCTAATATTGACTTTAATAAAGAAGTTTTCTTACAAAAAGTCAAAAGTGGGCAGTAGGTTTGTATGGGAGCTAGCCCAAATAATGGGCGGGTCCCACCCATTAATGTATATGTCAAACATCCGTCTACTTTAAGTTACTATATCAATTTTATTAAGTTGATATTGACTGCAATAAAAATGTTTTTCATACAAATAGTCAAAAGTGGGCGGTGAGTTTGTATGGGGGCTTGACACTCTAATAAACTGGAATAAAAAGAAATATACGTGCAAAATTTCAACTGGATAGCATAAAAATTAGTCCCCAAAAAATGGGAAACAACATACAGACGGACAGACAGACATACGGACAAGACTAGATCAATTCGTCTCGTCAAGCTGATCAAGAATATATATACTTTATGGGGTCTACGATGGCTGCTTTAATGCGTTACAAACTTTCAGACAAACTGATAATACAATTTCACACTATGTGTGAATGGTATAAAAAAAACAATTAAAAGTCTCTTTCACACGCATATTGTTGAGCATATGGTTTTACAAACACTAGTGTTTGTTCTCGTACTACCCAGAAAAGTTCTTTTAAATAAAGTATTGATCGAATAGTTGAGCTTGAATGAACACAGAACGAAATGTATGTGATTATCATATTGAAATAACACTTCCTCTTTGAAGAAGACCAACAATACTGAAGATTTGAACTGTGTACTTTCTACGCTTTGCTTCGATTTCAGAGTTTGGTTGTCAGTACTTCTTTCTCATATTAAAGTCTATTACACTAATGTTTTGTGCACTGTTGATTCAGAACTTTTTATAGAAAAGTTTGCTGAGCATTTGAAATAAAATAAAGTGTTCTGACAACTACAGTCCAAAGTATGCAAAAACACTCCAAGTATGCAAAACATTAACACATTCAGACTGTAAATTAAATAAATACTCATATCGAATTCCCAAGTCATAACACGCTACAATACATGAGCATTAAAAATAAGATTATGTTTTCGTATTTTCAATTCAAATTTTGCAATATTCCAAATCACTTTTTGTTTTTCTTTATACAAGTAACTAAGACATCTGCATATCCGTTTCTGATATACTGAAGAAAAAGCAACATCATTCCTATAAGCAATCTTGCACATGTATGGAATTGTCTTTGGTATACAAAGCGTCTAACCAAATAAAAATAAGCATTATTATCGCAATCAGCGTGCAAATATCAAAAACATGCTTAGCATATCTAATGGGTTTTGTTTATTATTGTATGATACAATACTATAAAGTTCTGTTGTTACCCATGGCAGCAAACTGCTTTAAGCTTAAAGATTATTTGACCTTCAGTGCAAAACAAAAATTCGACATTGAAATCTTTCTTAAAAATAAACAAAATATCATCCACCTACATAGGCAATTGCGCAAAATCATCGACAGAGTTTATAGATAATTGAATTAATTTGAAATAATAATAGAAATTGAAAGAAGCAACTTCATTTCAACACATTTGACAGATAATTGAGTAGGCTAGCGGGGCAGTATTTTATAGACAAACACGTTAGCTGTATAAGGCCGAAACTAATAAGCTCTATTGTACAATAAGACAGTAAAAAACTATTGTAAAACAATCGTACAAAAACAACAATTTATAACAACTACTTCAACTTCCAATTTGTCTTGCGAGTAACTTTCAAGTCATGCTTGAATTGCGACTCGTAAAAGTAGTCGAAAACAAGCAAGAGCTATAGTCGAGCTGCTTCGACTATATTATACACTGTAAACGCCACATTTATTTTACGTAGTAGGTCTTGATTTGCCATCAAATTTTGCCAACAGTACAAATTTTATCAGAAATCTTCTCTCTCAGAAAAACATACGGACGGACGGACATGACTATATCAATTCGGCTTATGGGTAAGATCAGGAATTTATATAGACTTTATATGCGCTCCTATTCCTATCCTTTCCTCGCTATTTTATATATACTTTTTAACAGCTCAACAAAGCCGATATAGCCTGCAACAAATATTTTTTGTACAGAGTTTAAAGATTATGTAAAATTTGTATGCTATTTTGAAATTGTTATTGATTGTAGGCATTACGTCATGCTAAAGCATTTACTTTCATGTCTATATACGAGAGTGAGAGTGGATAAGAGTTTAAGTCGGTGGCAAGTGGAGATACTCGTATGTGAAGCCTGACACTTTCAAAACGCTTTCGATTTCGAATGCATTTGGCGTATTTAAGCTAGCAGCATTTGTAATACGAGTTAAAGCGCTTTACGCATGCGCAGTTTGCATTTTTTTTTCTTTAATATTCACTTAAAGTTTGCTGTTGTGCATACAAATGTGTTTGGATTATTTGCAGCACTTGATTGAAATTTGTTTTAGAAGTTTTTCGAATTATCAGCAATATTAAATATTACGTAAATATGTGCAAGTATACTTGGACTTAGCCAAATAAAAAGTATTTGAGACGATGAAAGCACAAAAATATGCCAGAAAACGCTTACGCCACAACATGTCCAAATGCTCGACTTCGAGATACCTTGTATCTTATCTAAGACTCTTTATTTGAACTATACATTTTTATGGTTCGATCTGAAAGTATGTAGTATACTATTTAATTATTATTGACGTAAGCTGCACCAAATTTTAACGTTTGTAGCTTAATAAGTAACAAAAACAAAACAAAAAATCATAGAATACCTCGTAAATGCGGAAGGAGAGCAGGTTTATATGACAGCTAACCCCTTATAAAAGCGTTTGCACGTTCATTGAAAACACTTTATCTGAAGAAGGAATAGAAGAGTGAAAAATCCAAACTTGAAGTCTCTATATGTTATAGTCACCAAGATCTCGATATTCAAAGAGACGCACAGACAGACATGGCTATATACTTACTTAGGTGGCTCTACAACCGTCTATCGGTCAAAGCCGCACGTAAGAAAACGCACCATTCGGTGTAGTTTCGTGCGCGCCGGTGCCAGTCGCTGGCAACCCGAAGCTTCTTCAGGTCTTCATGTCTTCATAGACCTGATCTTGCCATCTCAAGTTCGGACGTCCTCTCTGACGCCGTCCACCAATCAAGTTCAGGTTTCCTAGCTTCGTGGTTCATCCGGAATTGCAGCCGCTGGAATTTAATACGCTTTACTATGTCATCCTCATCATACAGCTCATATAGCTGGTGGTTCATACGGGTCATAAACTCGACGCCAACTCTAAGGGGACCAAAAATCCTACGAAGAATCTTTCTCTCGAACACTCCTAAAGACGATGTATCCGTAGATCCGTCAGGGTGCATGCTTCCGCGCCATACAGCAGAGCCGGGATTATCAGTGTCTTATAGATGTTTATCTTCGTAGTTATTTTGTTCAATAATTCATTAGTTAATTTTGAACCTTTCATAAAATTCACTATTTTAGAGTATTATCTGACTCAAAATGTGGTTCACTATTTTAGAGTATTATCTGACTCAAAATGTGGTGCAGTATGTCAAGATTCGCTTCCAGCTCAACACTTTGAATGCTTATCACATCCATCTAGTATATGGTAGGGCATAGATATGTAGGTAAGAGATCATGGGGATCAATTCGCCCATGGACTTGAAATGATTCCATGAACCATTGATCCCCATGAACGTGTAAATAAAAGTTTCAGAACTTTTTCTTTTTTTTTTGCTCCTCAATATTCTCTATACTCTAAAATCAATATGAAATTTCGAAAATGAAATTCCGGCAAAAAGTTATCTACGTCACACTGTATCTAGTCCATCTGTAAATAACTTTCTAGAGAAAAATCTACAATTTTAAATGTTAATGAAATACGAGTACCTTTGAACCTTTTCCCATTTATTAGACTATTATTTTAATTCTAGTTAATTTATTAGTTAAGAGTTAAGCATTAAGCAACTTACATAGCTTACATAAAACTACAAAAAATCTTCTTTAACTTGCAGAATCTAGTCTATTCAAAGGAAAAAATACGTCGAATGCGCATTATACTGTCGGTTGTTGCGGCGATTATCATTATTGGTTTACTTGCATTAGCTTTAGTCTTCATTATCGGTGCAGATTCAGCAAAGCCACCTGGACCGGACAATGCTATCGATCTGGAGGATGTCATATCGGGTCAACTATATGCAAAGCGCTTCAATGGCAGTTGGACGCACAGTGGTAGTCTGCTATATCGCGAAAATGGCGTAAGAATTAATTTTGTTTTTAAAAATATTTAATAAACTTCAAATATTTCAGAACATTGTTGAGTACGATCCGAAGACTAAGCTGAAGTCTACATTACTGGCCAATACCAATCACTATGTACTCTTTGAGAAATCAGCCGATGGACAATTTCTATTGCTTGCCAAGAACTATAAAAAGAATTTCCGCTATAGTTATGTAGCCGAATATGATATCTATAACATTTCCGATGGACAAATACATGCGCTTAAGATACAAAATGAAATACGCTTTTTGCTCATGGCACAATGGGCGCCTGTCGGTAATGGGCTGATCTTGAACTATGAGCGTAATTTATACTATAAACCAAGTGCACTCGAAACGGAAATTACTATAACAACTGATGAAAATGCCGCAATTTTAAATGGTATACCCGATTGGGTATTCGAAGAGGAGGTCTTCAGTTCGAATATTGCAACCTGGTTTAATCCATCGGGCACACAAATTGCATTTATACGTTTCGATGATTCACCGACGCATGTTATTAATTTTCCATATTACGGTGATGCTGGTGATTTACGTTACCAGTATCCGTATAATCATTTGATTGCCTATCCGAAAGCGGGCTCATCGAATCCACGTGTACAGCTTTTTACCGCCGATCTGGAGCGTGCAGCAAGCGATAAGGAAGATTTCATAACGGAAATTCCAGTACCAAGTGCATTGAATACCGAGACCGATTATCTCATAACAGTGGTCAGCTGGCTGAACGATAAGGAAGTATTATCCGTATGGATGAATCGTATACAGAATTTGGCCTATTTGCAAGTGTTCGACGGCACAAGACGTAGTGAGGTAAGTATTTGGTTTTAATATTTGTTTATAGAAGGAAGGTTTTTTTAACTATTAAATACTTCTCAAGATTTACAATATGGAATCGAAAACCGGCTGGATTGAGCTGTTTACAGCGCCATTTAAAAATCGCGATGGTACTCGCATTGCACTTATACTACCACAATCGCAGGGCAGTACCGGCAACTTCCAACATCTCTCAATGCTATCAACGAAAACTGTTAGTAAACCGGACGCGTTAACCAAAGGCAATTACACTGTAGACTCTATATTGCATTGGGACGAAACGAATGATATTATTTTCTATACTGCTAATACGGAACTTAATCCAGAAACATTGCATATTTATGCAATAAAGGCAACGACCAATCAGACACCAAAATGTTTATCCTGCAAGCTGCAAATATCAGGCGGTGAGTTTTTTTTTTTATTTTAAAGTTTGTTTAAAATTATATTTGTTTATATTGCTTATATGTATTTTTACAGATGTGGAACAGAGCTACTATGCGGCGGAATTCAACAGCGCTAATCAGGTTATAATAACTTCACAGGGTCCTGGCATACCAATGATTGTGCTTTATGAATGGGCTTATACAAATAGTAAGTAGAAGAAGGAGGGTGCTGCTTATTTGGAAGAAGAGTTTTTTACACTCGTGTGTACAAATCACTGTAAATGTGCTTCTTTCAGATCAAGTAACACTCACAAAACTACGCGATTGGGAGACCAATGATGTGCTGCGTGCTAAACTGAAGGGCATAGCAATGCCGACACAAAGAATACTTTCCATACCCATTTCAAGTGGCTTCACTGCCAAAGTGTTGCTGCAATTGCCACCGAATTTGGATGAAAGCGGCAAGACCAAATATCCAATGCTAGTTGATGTCTATGGCGGACCCAGTTCCTACTCGGTAAGTGTGGAAAAGTAAAGTTAGAATATACCACATATAGCATTATTTTCAACTTGAAACAGGTTGTCAATCGCTGGAACATGGATTGGGGTGCCTATCTATCGTCGAATCAATCTGTGATCTATGCCAAAATCGATGGACGTGGCACGGGCTTGCGTGGTGAGAAGCTTTTGCATTCCATTTATCTGAAACTGGGCACAGTCGAAATTGATGATCAAATCGGTGTAACGAGGTTCGTTTTTAATGTTGTAAATTAAACTTGTAGCAAGTGCTTAAACAATTTTTTTTTTTTTTTTTTTAAACAGACAACTTCAAAAGGACTACAGTTTTATTGATGAAACGCATACTGGTATCTGGGGTTGGAGTTATGGTGGTTATGCTGCTGCTATGGCTTTGGCTAATGATAATAATAAAATATTCAAGTGTGCTGCATCTGTAGCGCCAGTGACCGATTGGACTTATTATGGTGCGTCTTAACTATAATATGAAATATAATAATGAAGTTCATTCGGTAATGCTGTTTATGTTTATTTTTATATTATAACAGATTCCATATACACTGAACGCTATATGGCGCTACCAAAATCGAATGAGGCTGGCTATGCCAATTCACGTTTGAGCACGCGTGCACAAAAACTGCGTGGCAAGAAATATATGCTCATACACGGCACACTCGATGATAATGTACACTATCAGCAGACTATGATACTGGCTAAGAATCTGGAACGACATGATATTCTATTTAAACAAATTGTAAGTCATTGGGGTTGCTTTTAAAGCAATAGAGAGTTAATAGGGTCTTAAGTAATGAACTGCATGAAGACATTAAAGTACTGTCATTCATAGTGAGTTGGAGAAACTTATTGCGATTCATAGTGAGTTGGAGAAACAAACCGAACTCATGTTAAAACATTATGCCGACAGCGGTAATACCCTTTCTCGGTAATACCCAAGTTTCGGATTCAGTTAATTCTTCCTATAATTGATGACCTTGCTACTAATTTGAAAGTAAACGCCAAAGAACTCTGTCCATTTTATGTTTTAATTTTCTTTTTTATCAATTTAAAGGACTGAATATTGAATACAAATTTTACAGAAGATTTTGAAAAGTTTTTAGCTCATGAGTTCCAGCATTTTTAACAGACTTGGATATATTTTTGCATGAAGATTTGTATCAAAAACTGTTAACGATAAAATCAAAGTTGCATTTCCGTATATTGAAACTATACTACGCTTCTTTTTGTCACTTTTTGGTAACGAATCGTTCGTAATTCGAAAGCTCGTATTCTAAATTAAAGTGATTTAATAATTATTTGCATACGACAATGTCTCTAGAAAAACTTGTGAATTTAGAGTTATTGCGTATAGAGTTGCATAAACTTGGAGCCCTATCACACTCGATGATATTAGCAAGTTGATTATCTAAACTCTCTTTACATGATTGAATACATGATTTTTAGTAAACACGTGTACAAAACATATAACATTTTTGTGTACAAGGTCCCTGTTGATGAAACTACCTAGAACACTTCAGAGGCTAAATCCGGCCCTTCTTCTAGTATTGCGAATTATCAACACCTTAATAGTACTATATGGAATGCATTCTAAGCATAGCTTGCTATAAGGCCGGTATTAAGTTTTAAGACAATCTGGTTCGAAGAACTGTCTGACTGAACAGCTTTTAGCTAAGATGTACAGCCATCTGTTGTACTATGTTAAAGTATTTACCTAGAGCCCTGCATGAATGCGACCAAAACGGCAAATGGCACATTCACACTAAAATGAATTTGAATGAACGTGTGTACATTCTTCTAATGAACGTGAATTGCACATGAATGAGTTTCCAAAGTTCACAACATTCATTCTAATTCATTCGAAGCTTGTGAATTTTTGTTGTTTGAAAGTTGAATGTCATGAATGAATGAATAAATGAATGAATGCGATAGCTTCGAATGTTATGAATGTGCTTCATGTTAGTGTCTGTTTCTCTATGTTTTCTCTTTACATCTCTTTTAATAACTCATTGCATCTCGTTTACTTTGCTTATAAGCAACTAGCTAACTGTTCCGAACATCAGTTCAAGTACAGCAAACCTTCGGCTGCTGAAATTGTTCATAAGCGACCGACAACTGAACTTATTCGAACCTGCAATGCATTCGAATGCATGAATGAATGTTTCGGTGAACCGTGCATTTATATTGAAATGAATTGACATTACATACATTCATTCAAAGTGAATGCGCTAGTGAAGTTGAATTCAGTCTGCATTGAATCAAATAAATATTGACTGTTTAGAATGTGTTGCATTCATGAATTGAATTTAAATGAATGAATATACATAAAGCAGCTTCAATGAATTATGTCATGTAGCATTCTAGTATTTAGCTACATTCTATACAATGATTCACTGATTTTCTATTAATCTTATTTGGATACTTGAACGCAAAAGTACATAATTACAAAAACATTTCTAGTGTAAAATATTTCTTCATAAAGAACTAAGAGTTACACCAAGCGTTTTTTAAATTATGAAATGTATTGCCTGCCGCATGTTTGTATGCTTAGACTTTGCCAGTATCAATGCAACTTAACTTATTTTTAATTTAGCACTCACTTAGTAGCTTAAACTACTCATTTTATTTCGAATTTCCGCTCTCTCTCTCTCTCTCTTCTTTGTTTTTCATTATACTGAGTACTGAACCATAACACTTTCGAAATGGGGTATTATAATATTTGGACCTGCAAATTATAATTTTTTAATTTATGTACAACCTTGCTTCGTTTTGCTATGTCGCTCTCTGTTTAATACATTGTCGGTGACTGTATACCATTACATATTTGTAGAATTGTAGCGTTTCTTCTGAATGCAGACTTATAGCTGGCCGCCCATACAAGTTTTTGTTGCGTTCCATGAATTCCACCGTGCAGATTACAGCTAAAAATTAAGGAAAATTCGCTTATTATTAAATTCTTATACATATATATATTTAAATCTGCATTAATTACGATATAAAAACCTTAGTATTAATTTTCGTTTTTTAATCCAATCTCTTCCAAACTATAGAGCTACACCGATGAGGATCATGGCCTGATAAATGTACGTCCGCATCTATATCACTCACTCGATCGTTTCTTTGGCGAATGCTTTTCTAGTAGTCGTCTGATGATGAGCGCTAAATAAATATCAGCAAAAATGCAATAATTTAATATGCATAAAGAAAAACAAAACCAACATAGAATTGAAAGATCTATAATACAAAAAAAGAAAAAAAAGAAAAGAAAAATTCAATAGATTTTTAAAACAATAATAGAGCAAGTACTTAACACAATTCATTAGTGCGCATTTATGACAGAATCCAGAGAGAAAAAGCTGACAAAATGTTAAAAAAAAAATTTAAAAAAATAATTATATTAATCAATGCTTAAAACCATTTGCAGGTCCAAATACGAATTGAAACAATAATATAATTAAATAGATTTATTAAAGATTTTAAACATTTAGATTGAACAGCTAGAGCATTTAAAAAAAAATATAATACAACAAAAAATTAAATTATAAAAATTCAATTAGTAAAACGCAATAGATTCTAATCTAATGCAAAATTAGAGCAATTTTCATTAAAAAAAAAAATAAAATAAAATACAAAACAAAGTTTTACAAATTAGATGCTAGAAAAACTCTTGAGAATATAGCTGGTGCCTGTAGTTAATAAATAAAAGAAAAATCCTTTTGAATAAAAATGTTTTGTAGATACGCAGCAATAACAATAATAATAATAATAATATTTTTAATTTAAGAATAATAAGTAGAGCCGCAAAATAAATAAAATCTATAGCCAATGCGCCCCAATTGCCAAAATTTAATTTTGTTTAAAGCAAATATAATAAGGGCCGTTCTCACGACTTACCGATACATGGTAAGAAAATACAAAACGCTCCAAGGCGGAATATTATTAAGTAGTGCATGTCACGACATCACAATTATAATAAAACAATTTTGAGTAGCCCTGGAGAATATTTGAAGAGGTGGACAGTCCAATTGCAAAAACGTAAACACAATAAAATTATAAATTAGCAGAAAAAAATGGCCGCTGTAGAAAAATACGTGACAATCTATGAATATAATGTGCCCGTTTGCATTTAAAATTTTAATAAAAAATTTCAATTTTGTTTCCATTTTCATTTTCATTTTGCTTTGGTTTTTTAACGATCGAGTTGGCAGGTCTCTTTGCAAAAAATTCGTATAAATTTATCGGCTCGCCGAACTCGGCGTTACGGTTGTAGGCTTAATAAGAGTCGTGACATTGAAAACTAGCATAACGCCTGACAAATATGAGCGGTAAAGTTATAGGCAAGTCATGAAAACGGCCCTAAATCGCCTAAATCGCTAAATAATAAAAAAAAAAACTATTGTAGCATACATAAAAACTAAATTTATATAGCAAGTACGAACGATAATATACATTGTGTTATGCATTTAGGTACAATTTATAAAATTATTTTTTCATATTGTAAATAATATTTTTAAAATCGCTTTGTAATTAATATTTTGATTTATTTTTTGTTAATTTTTTTTTTTTTTTTTGTTTAACGTTAGATATAATAAAAATATTTGTAAATTTGTTTAAAGTGAAACAGAAAAATTAATAAAATTAAATTAAATATTTAAAAAAAAAATTTGTTTTAATTTAAAACTACGTGCACTCTGTCAAAAGCCTATCTCTCCGCAAGATTTTCGTCTGCAGATTAAAACGCTTAAGTATAAAATTATAGTTTAAAAAAAAAACAAAAACAACACGCTTTAATAGTAATGTGAACTAAAAAGTAAAAAATAATTTTGAATAAGTTTAAAATGAAAAGTGATTGACAAAAAATTAATTTTAACATAAAAAAAAAATAAACGTGGGGTGCTCTGTAATATATTATTACTAGGCAGCTCCGCCCGCTGCTCGCTTCGCTCGCATAAATGAAAAATAAATACACAATCTGTGAGTTTGGTTGAGATATCTTAAGAAACAAAAAAGTTTTTCATACTAAAGATTAATTTGAACCCGATTGTTCCAATGGCAGTTATATGATATAGTAACCCGATTATGACAAAATTTGATCAAGATGTAAAATATACTAAAACATCCATAATCTGTAAGTTTGGTTGGGACAGCTTCTTCATACGAAGCACTTTTCTCAATGTGTGAACTCTGACCCCCAATTTGACATCCGAAACCTGGCAAACCAGAAAACCTTGTTGCGTCTTATAGACCAATATAGACACTCTCAAAAATATTTGAAAGCATTTTTCTTGGTAGACTGTTACCTGCCTTGGACGTCCAGAGTGCCATACCCGATCATCAGTTTGGCTTTCAGGCATCACCTTTCAGGTACTCCAGAATAAGTGCACAGCATTTTCGAAACATATTCTGAAGGCCTATGAGTATAAGCAATATAGCTCTGCTGTTTTTTTTTTTTTTTTTGATGTAGCGCAAGCATTTAATAGAGTCTTCTCTTCAAAATTAAATGAATTTTGCCTACATTGCAGTTGCTTCTTTTAAAGTCTTACTTGCTTAACCGTGCCTTCACAGTCGAGGTGAAAGATGTGCACTCAGTGCTACATCCGACGCATTGGAGCTGGTGTACCACAAGGCAGTGTGCTTGGTCCTGTCATTTATACTGCTGTATACTGCTGATATGCCAATTCCAGTAAATGAGAACATGCTTTTGGCTACATATGCTGACGATACGACCATACTTGCAAACACTAACTGTCCACACGAAGCTTCGACTGACATACAAAACTAACTTGTAGATTTTCAACGTTGGCCCAACCGCTGGAATATAAAAGTCAATAGTGAAAGTCTACTCACTGCACTTTTACATTGAGGCAAGGTCAATTCGGTCATACCTCACGTTGATTATGTATGCTACTTAGGTTTTAACTTTGAAAGGCGTGGCACATTCGAAAAACCGCAGCAGTTTGTTACGCTAAACTCAAAAAGTTAAACTGGTTACTTCGTCCAAGTAGTAAACCTAGTTTCGAAAATAAACTGCTTGCTTACAAACCAATCATTCATTATGCCTACCTGGATGTATGGAATGCAGTTATAGGGCACTGCCGCTGCCACAAATATATCAATATCAACCAAATACAAGTACTTCGAAACAAGGTCTTGTCTCTTTGACATTTCTATGCGTCTAAGCTAACTATGGAACCGATCGTTATTTAATTTATCGATAATAATAATTAATAGAAAAAAATAAGTGGTGCTACGATTACAAAAACACAAGAGGGAACATAGTAACGCACACAGAGTAATATGCTAGTAATAAATAAATGTACTTACCGCAACATGCTGTGGATATTTTAAATTAAACAGAATGAGCTACTTTTCTTCAGCTTTCTTTAAAATACGCTGTTTACAAACATTCCTTAGACGTCCATATGCGCTGCCGTCGTTGTCTCTCAATGGTTTTCTCTTGAATATGTCTTTGTTATACTAACTTTCGTCTTTAGTTTCGTCGCTTTTATTGTTTTTAAATATGAAGCAGTTTCGTCTTACTACTAGTTGCTTTTGTCTGAAGAGTAGTTGGCACAAGCGTTGCTTTTAACTATATCCCTTGTTGAAGCCTAATTCAACTAGGATGCTTGCTTTAACATTGATTTATATTTGATTTGTAATTATATTTAAATTTAATATTCTTAACGTGTAAAGTAGTGCTATTTATGTTTTGTATCGCGCATCGCTAAAATAATTCAATTCCCGAAGTTGTAGCGAAGTGGCAGTTGCCGAAGGAGGGATGCAATTGTCATATTCCTACATCGATTGACACTTCGGTTCAGTATCTCAACAAGGCAAGTTGACTCTCGATGACTTAATCACGACCTGCGCGCACAAACTCACTAATTATAACAACATTGTTCCAATAAATGTTAACTAACTTAATTGAATCTGTGGTTTTTTAATCTTGTTGCACTTAGTTTTTAACTGGGACATCTCGCTCCTATTACAAGTTGCAATACCCTGCTCTCCAAGGGACGCCACTAGCTTCAAATTTAAGCATCCCTAAATTCAACTTACGCGTTGCAGCTGACTGCATTCCCAAAGGCAATTTACTCGTTGTACTAGTCTACATGCCAGATTGCTATTAAATATGAAGCAGTTTCGTCTTACGTGTTACTTTTGTCTGTAGCGTAGTTGTCACAAGCGTTGTTTTTAAATATATCCCAAAATTCATCTTAATAGTTGTATTTGACTACATTCCCAAATGCATTTTACTCGTTGTACTAGACTACATGCCAGATTCATTTCACTCGTCGCTTTTTTCGCTACTCTAGTTTCATTTCACTCGTTGTTTTTATTTGTAGTAACCCAGTTTTGTCTTGCTCGTTGTTTCTATTTCTAACATAGTTTCGTTCTACTCGTTGAAAGAAAAAAAAAAAACAAACATCAGTTTCAACTACTTTTTCCAGTTCATTCAGTACATTTCTTTATTGCAATTCTTTACGTTTCATTTAAATATTTAAACAATGCTCTTAGCATACGTATTTGAATATTAAATAAATTTTTATAATTAAGTTTAATTAAAATTTAGCGATTATTTAGTATATAATTTTACATGTATAATTGTTTGTGTTTATGCTTTTTTGCTGTACAGATATTCTTCTTTTTTTGTTTGTTTGTTTGTTTTTTTATTACAATTAACGTATTCACTGGTATTCTTCAATGGTTGACTGCATATATTTTTTTTCTATTAAACATTATTTAGCGCTTAATTTATGAATTCAATTACACATTTTTTTTTTAATTTTTTATAATACAAAGTAATTTGTTTGTTTTCTTCTTACATTAAATTTAAAAGATACATTTTCTTTAAGTAAAACAATTTACAATTGAAATTTGTTTAAATAAGTTTTTTCTTCTGCTTATGCATAAAGTCATACGATCTATACGGTTTGTTAATACATATTACTATATGTGTATTAAAACTACTTTTTGAATAATAATAATATATATATATATATATATATATATATATATATATATATATATATATATATATATATGTTCGCTTTAATCTTAATGTTTATTAGCAATTGTAAACTGTTTTTAGTTATAAGTATGTACAATTTATGATAAATATATTTATTATAATAGACAACTGAAACACAATTCATAAATGTGTGACTCGCGTTTATTTAAAAAAAAAAAAAAACTTTATTAAATTCCATTTTATCGATTTAAAATCATATTAGTATGAACTCAATAAAACAACTGACTATATTTGAGGCATAAAAAGCAGATTATAAACAACAACAAAAATATATGTTTTTTTAAGTTTATAAATTTAATGTTTAAATATTTTCATATTTCAAATTAAAAAAAAAGTGCATGGCAGTCTTGCCATCTTGTCATCGCCGAAGAGTAACTTGTAATTGAAAAAGTAACATTTACCCCAAGCCGTTTCAATTCCAATATCAAAAAATATATCAAAATCAGAAACGACATATAGACTGGCATAATCAGATAGTTTTATGCACAACAGAAGAGAAAAACATACATAACCACCGAATTAAATTAACAGAGTACCCGTTAACCATATGTATAACTGGCGCAGTCGGATAACGTACGTAAATGACATTGTGGAATAAGGTTTTTTATAAATAATAAAAATCCTAAGATGTTACTTATAAATTATAAAAGAAGAAGAGACATGATATTAGTCGCTTATGGCCTGGTCAGACGGTCTTATATTTTGGTGTCAGATTGCTAGGATAGTCGCGACTGTTACCTTGTGTGACCATGAAAAAATAAATAACTCGTCAGCAATGTCGCGCGACATTTTGTTAACAGTGTTGTAAAGTGTTGTAAAGTGTTGCAAAAAGTAGTGATCAGTGTTTTACAACATACAAAAAGTAAAATATCAGCTGTTTCACTTCTACTCTACACTTGATATTCGGCGTAAGGTAATAATTTATAAAATATTAGCTTGTGGCGCAGCAATAATTTCCGACACCAAATGCTACATGCACGACAAAAACAAATGTTTACCGGCAGTATTTTATATATTCGAAAGTAACAAACGTGAGCACTTGTATAATAAAAAAATGTGACAAGGAATGTGGGCATAAAATTAAGCTAAGTATGATATATTTTACGTTCGAATCGTTTCGATATACCGAAACTAAAATCCAAGAACCGTACCGGAACCGTATACCGAAATAAATTGGAACCGGTACAGAACCTTATACCGAAATACGTTTCGGTTTTATTACCTGCTTATAATAGCAGCTACTGGAAATTTTGGATCTCCCGAACTTGGTACAGATTGAACGAGGTGACCGCGAGTGAACGCCGCTTGCAACAGACGATGTGCAGGTACAGCAACGCAATCAGTATGTGGTCGAAGTAGCTGAGTTGAAAAAGGTCAGAGAGCAACAATTCGCTAAACTTTGTCAGATATATGATACAAACTTTTGACGACGAATCAACTGTGAAGTATTTCACTACAACATCAAATAATTGATTGAAATAGTAATTCATAGACAAAAAGTCATAGTCATATCTTAACAATAATACATATTAAACTACGAAATGTCCATCGGATTACTTTGCAAGTACAAATAGTGGAATAAAAAGAAGACATAAATACATAATTCACTTCAATACCAAATAGTTTTGTATGAAAGCGTAATTCATAGTCAGAAACCAGAGTCATATTTTCATGAACAAAATAACCAACAAACACCAATTGGATTGGCATCGGTAGAAAAACCGAAGTTTATTTATGGTCCTTCGAGATTTCTTTGCAAGTATAAATAATGGAATAAGATAATTTATAAATAATACAAAAACAAAAATATACATATACATATATATTTCACCTCCAACTAATATTCACATATGAAATTAAAACACATATGTGTGCCTACGTATTTCACTCCAACATCATATAAATTTGAATGAAATATTGTAAGTAGTAATTCATAGTCAGAAAGCAGAGTCATATTTTATAACAATGACAAACAAACAGCAAACGCATAGAATACTGTGTAATGAGCTCTGCATATTTGGTAACATCCTAAATTAGCCATGAAACGAGTACCGCTCATACCTACCGCCGTTTATGCAACAATAAGGAGCAGGTGAGACAGATTTCTTAGACGTTGACACAAAACGTACTTCTGATAAGACCATCGTGTAAACCATTGGTGTTACATGGTGTCAGAAGATAAAAACGAGTTACTAGATGTGGAATAAGATTTTCTACATTGTACAGTGTGTTACCTGGAGTCGAATGTAGTAGTAGTAGTAGTAGAAAGGGATTTTTTTTGTGACCACGTTACACTATAAAGCCGTAATGAGAATCGAAACATTAGCACGAGCTGATGATCGATTATTCACAAGGTGCAAAGCTGAGAACAGATATTGAGAAGATATTTGATAAACGATTAACATAACTTTATATGGTTTTGGAAATAGTTTTCTTTTCTGTCATTTTGGCAGTATGCAGTTGCAGTATATAAAGGGAAAATTTTTCGTATTCACTTACTACTGCAAATTTTAAGTTGAAAATTGATAACGCCAAATTCCATAAGTAGGTTTATAGAACGATTATTTTCGTCGTCCTGATCAGAATATGTATACTTTATATGGTTAAGCTTAAGCTGGGGTTTTAAACTTTCTGCTATCGGTGTAAAGTCTAAATCGGGTATTGGGTGATGGAAAGCACATCATAGCAACTTTTCATGGCATTATTAGTGCAGCTTCTTGGCACTGTCATTAAGTGGTGAACTACAGTGAAAGAAGTGAGTGCAAGTTAACAATACCCTACCCATTGCGCCTTTACGGCAAACATAAACAATAATATAATAAATAAGGAATTGTTTACGCAACAGCGTCTAGCCCATCAGGCACAAAATGCTAAACGCAAAGAACGGCATATCTTTGTCACCAAAGACAGCTAGCCACTTGAGAGCCACCTTGGCTTCAATTTAAACATAAACATAAATGTCAAAAATATCTTTGACACCACCGGACCCCAGATATTTTTTTCACTTTGCTACTTAAGCCGCTTAGCTCGCTCAGAGCATAAGACCTTAGCATAAGATCGCTCGCTTCTCGAGATTGAATAAACTCTCTCAAACCGAGCCTAGCTGTTAAGATAAATAGAAAATAAACTTTAGTCTCTAATCAGAACTCAATAAATAAAGTGGCCATTTGGCATTAAATAAAAAAATATAAATATTTTTTATTAAATAAAAAATTGCAATGGATCAAGAGGTCAGTCAATTGCATATTTTAATACGGAAAGAAAATTTGTGTGCCAAGGTTTTGCGCCACGCAATAGGAAAATCTGTGTTCGCAACAACAACCAAAAAGCAAGAGTTTTTTTGTTCTTTGTTGCGCCTCTTTCTCTTTCTGGATTACATTCGGCTGCAAAAGCAGTGGTGGGGTAAGCATTACATGAAGATTAGAAATAAAGAATTGTGAGTAAAGTGTGCGAGATATTTGCAAATTCGCAGATGGAAGCGTGGAATGGAAAATTTTAATCAATAATTAATTTTCTGAGCGATCAATTTTAATTGCAATTACAAACCTATTTTTAAATATTTTTTTTTTTTGAATCTATCGGATTCTAATTGCATATAATGCATAATGCATTGATATTATATGCAGAGAGGGGGGAGAGAGAGAGAGAGAGCATGCAATAAAATTATCGAATTTTAACTGCACATAATGCGATAAAATTATGAAATTATATGCAGTATGCTGTAAAATTATGAACGAAATACAAATTTTACATGAGTATGATCCTAAAAAGTCGATGTAACCTTGAAATGACATTAGAAATCATTGAGGTTATAAATTTTATGGCGTGACCTGAATCATATATGTATATATTCAGTAGGAGTGCATAAACTGGAAAGAAGTTTTTTTTTTTTTGGAAGCAGTACAGCAAGAGAGGTTAACATGCTGTTGGAAGAATGGCGTCGGAGATACCCCCCTCGTCACTATAGTATGAAGAGCTGCCTATGGAATTTAAACGTATCTGGTGTAGCGAGTAATTATAATTGTCCGGTGCAGCAGCTGCTAAATAATTAGTATTTTTTAACATTCATTTAATATATATAAATTGCTTAACTTAACATAAAATGCAAATTGATCTGTAAAGAGAAAACAAAGCATAGATAACGTCGGCAGCGCTCTCTCGCCCTCATTAACAGTTTTCATTGGTATACTCAGCTGCAATTGGAGTGAGAGTTTGCCGGCAATTGCGCTTTAGTTGTCGTTGTGCTCTATCCTTATACGGTTGTTGTTGATGTCAAGTGCAAGAAAAGAACTTAAAAAAAGTGCAAGTAAATAAATTATAACGTTGTTGCTAAACCCAAACTTATTTTTCATTCGGAAACTAAAGTCTTGGGAATAGGTTCTCGTACAGGTGCCCAAAAAGCTTGGTACCTCAATAATAATCATTAGTGTATTTTTTTTAGTAAAGTAAATTCTTATGCTGTTCGCTAGCTCTAGTGCTAAATTCAAGATTTGTGTTAAGCGATTGTTTTTTTATTAACTTTTTTTGCAATTCAAGAAAATTTTAATACAAATTATCTTAAAATTAAGCTAGTGCGAGAGAGTAGGAGATAAGGTAGCAAAGAGCGAAGCGAATGTAAATTTTTATCTTTTTTATATAGCGAACGTCTACACATCTTGGAGAAGGCATTCTACGAGAATGTTGAACCATTTGTAAGTTGGAGAATACTTAAACGGGTATGTTGATTCAACCATCATTAATTTTTTTTTTTTAAATAAATGTTTTGATATCTGGGCATAGCACCCATATTTTTTTTTTTTTTTTTGTATATTCATAATTTATATTCGCTCTCCAAAATTTTATAGAGTAGCACATAGTTAGGAGTTCATATGACTTATATAAAGTAAGAGAAAAAGAAAATACACATTCTTTTTATAGCGTTAGGGGTGCATTTTTTTTATCATTGAATTGCAGTTAATTCCTTTTGTTTCAATACATTTTTTTATAAGACCAATTGCACCATAATGAGTGATTGTAAGGAAGTGAAAAATATGAAGAAAGCACAGTATTTTAAGGAATTGTATCCAAAATAGATTTTCTTTTCTCGTTTGTATTTTTATAAACATATATATGTGTAAGAAGAGATGCGCTGTAGCGTGTGATGAATCATCCCTGTGTCAGCGCCAGCGATTGAGAGCAGCGGTGTTTATTGAGAGCGACGTCAGCGTATAAGAAAGGAGTCATCAGTTGTCATTTGTTGTGTGAGTTCAGTTATCTCGGACAGTCGTCACAAGTAGTCGTCAGTTGCAGTTGTCACAGTCAGTCGCAGTCGTCACAGTCTCAGTCGCAGATGCCAAAAGAATTAATCGTGAAGGGTTTTATATTTAGAGATTATTATATTTAAACTATAATTAGCGATCGATACCGATTTGTGCAGCCTAGCCACTGTCCAAACGAATCCACATAAAATGGCTGAAGCTACGGGACATGACAGGTACACACGTAGTGGGTAGCGTTGAATTCGTGAGTTATTTTGTTCATTGTTCTTCCGACTCACAAATCGCGTCACTTTGTGCGAAACTTCGTCGGCAAAATCAATCGAGAAGTCTTCGTTAAGTGCATGTCATAACAGCCAACTTAAGACTTATGGAAAGTTGTTACGTTTTATAAACTACGAAATATCAATCGGATTACTTTGCAAGTACAAATAGTGGAATAAAAAGAAGACATAAATACATAATTCACTTCAATACCAAATAGTTTTGTATGAAAGCGTAATTCATAGTCAGAAACCAGAGTCATATTTTCATATCAATAACCAACAAACACCAATTGGATTGGCATCGGTAGAAAAACCGAAGTTTATTTATGGTCCTTCGAGATTTCTTTGCAAGTATAAATAATGGAATAAGATAATTTATAAATAATACAAAAACAAAAATATACATATACATATATATTTCACCTCTAACTAATATTCACATATGAAATTAAAACACATATGTGTGCCTAAGTATTTCACTCCAACATCATATAAATTTATATTGTAAGTAGTAATTCGTAGTCAGAAACCAGAGTCATATTATGCTGTTGCAACTTTGTCGTAGGAGTAGTTTAGTTTTGCTAAATAAGCGATTTATACGTTTACGATAAGTATATAATGTAAAACATTTCATATTTTAAGTACAGACGTTTTTGTACTAACAAAAAAGAGTTAGATTACATCGTAACTTGCACAGAAGTGGACGCGTTTTTTCCTTTAGCATATTTCTTCCTTTCAGCTACGCATATAAACGGTTATTCCTGCGCTAGTGTTGAGCGATCGTGCTCTTTCCGTATTCCGTTATTTAAACATAATTAATTTAAAAAATACATTTGAAAAAAAGATTTTCACGATTTCGAAAAAGTTAGGTTTTGCCAAATAGTACAGCAAATTGAGGGTTAAAATAGCCAGATAGAAGTGAAGAGTAAAAAAATAAAGGTAAAAATTAACTAATTGACTGAAAGCAACAATATACTTTGATAGAAGCAGATAAAGCTAGACAGAACGACACTATATGAAATTAAGTACTTTAATATTACTACTTAAAGATCTGAAATCGAAACTATTTTATTATTTCGAATAGTAATAATTGTAAATAACATCGATGACATTATAATAACTGTTAAAATACCACATTGAAGTTAAACATATCGATATATCGCAAAAATATTGTATCCTTAATTGACACTAGGTACAGTCGCGCTATTGATGGGCGGTCACACTGCTATAGCTACTTCCTGCTTCTTGCTGTAACCACTTAGCTGTGTAGACGTGCATCTTAGCTGTGTGGACCAAATATATTGAAATAAAAAACCACAAGTGCAGTGCAACGAAAACAAGGAAATATAATAAAATATTAATACTTAAGCAATCCTAACAATCCTTTTATTTAAATTGTATAAGACTGGAAGGCTAGATGCTCGTGATTCCTCTGATATCATCGGATTTAACTCTTGGAGATATAATTCTTGAAATTCTAACAATAATAACAAAATAAATAACAGAAAGAATATGAATATTACTTGAATATTTTAAATACAGACGCGTTAGTTGCATTTTTAAGTAAATTCAATAAGTGCTAAATCATACACCAATATTGCTACAATATAAACATATTGGATATGACGATGCACCGAAAGAAACCATTGTCAAATTCTATATTATGATGGTTCATTTTGGGATCATACTTTTCTTCTAAATAAACTAAAATAAACTCTAAGGAGTAAATTTTATTCCTTTTTTAATTATATATAACATTTATGTTGAGCGTAAAATCCAACAGGTTATGGGCCCAGGACTCTACACAATTTTCTGAAGTGGTATAAGAATTTGTAATTATAATATATGTATACAAATGTATGTTAAATAGTATATAAGTAAGCACGAGCAAGCCCAAAAGTGCTGACCAGGCTATTTGGCCGGATGCCGGTGCACTACAGTTGCTGATCAGGCTGTCTGGCCGGATGCCGTTGCAACATAAGTTGCCGACGGAACCTGACACTTGCATGCAGGAGCAGCGTGACTGACACAGAGCGGTCACGAGGCGCCAAGTCAGCCGAGCTTTGTAGGGTAGCGTTAAGATAAACTTAAGTTAGTTTTATCGTTACTCTAAGAACCAAATGACGCGGGTTGCTCCGTGATAAATAAAATAAATAATATAAAACAAAATATGTTTACTTATATTGACAGAACAGAGTTTTGTACAAGTAAACGAAAAATCTAATTTGACTCGTACAAGTGTGAGCAATTCGAAAAACAATCTATCTATCGATTACAATCGAATGCTTATGTTCGCTTACGAACTTAATAAATTCCAATTTATTATTTTGAGATGGCCGCTTATATTTAGGGCATCATGTAACACCGCTAACTATGCTCACAGAAATTGTTATATTATTTTCGTTTCTGATTCACATTACAGGCGCTGCTACAAATAGATTTTTGGAGATTTTAATGGAGTTACTGTTTACTCCGAATATTTATGATTGTTTTTGTAACCAGATGATTTAATAATAAATTTTATATAAAATTTGCGCTGAGCGTAAACTCCAACAGGTTATGGGCCCAAGAGTCTACATAAAGTTTTTCTATTGGAAAAGATTTATTATTTATAATATGTATATGTATACATACAACTATTAAATAGTATACTATATAAACAGAATAGATTTTTATACAAGAGTAGACGAAAAATCTAATTTGATTCATACAAATTATTGAAAGTTAATAAAAGTACAAGCCAATATATTATTCCATTTGCTAAGTTGTCCGTTACTTTCAGGCTACATGTACGCATGTATGTACGTATGTATGCGTAAACACATAACAGCAGCCTTTCTTTTACACTACCCAAGCACAAAATACAACATGGTACGAATCGCCGCAGCAGCATACTTGAAGACGCTAATGCAAACACTATTAAATGTGTAAAACAACATCCAGCGTGGAGCTGACTCGGCGCTTTCGAAATGCATGTACGTATGCTTATGCTATGAATTTATACATTGTACTATTTTATATTAAGAATAAAGCCTTCTTGCATGCAAAATAGAATAATCAACAGTTAGTGGAATTCTGGAACTCAAACGGAACAGACGTTTCCCAATTAATACAAATAAAACTTGTGAAAATCTTTTTGTAAATGAAGTCTATTATTTAGAAAGTGCAAATATCATTGATAAGGATACCTATAGCAAATATCCTTGATAAGGATCGAAATCGAAATATCAATATATCCTTGATGAGGATATGTTGATATTTCTACTACTGAACGAATAAGCTGGGCCATAAGCGCAGCCTCCCATCGATCGGTCGAAGAAGTTCAATTCAGTTCGAAAAAAAATATTGTGCCAGCAAGGTGGTAGCAGGTGAGCACGCATCGTTCGTGTTAATCTTTAGTTCTAGATAAGAATTCGAATAAGAATTCGAAAAAATTCGAATTAATCAGTAATCTTAAAAGCCGAATAGCTTCGACCAATTTATAAAATTAAAACAAACCAAAAAATATATAATCATCTTTAAACTTCAACATCCTCAATAACAAAAGAAGGAAGGAAGGAAGGAAGACCCCTCGCACTGGAGGCAGAGTGAGAATTACAAAATTAATAAAAAATTTTATACACAAGGTTTATAATACTTAAATTTTTATACAATAAAAAATAGGAACGTATTATATAACTAAAAATGGCTAATCCAACTCCCAGTACTTCTGTCAATACGACTAACAGCAATAAAAATGACTTGACTATTGACGTTATAACACGACTAATAGCAGAAAAATGAAATTCAGTCCCTGAAAAGTCAATTGGAAATTGCAAATGGTGGAATTGTACTAAAATCAAGAAAAAAAAAACAAGAAAATAGACATTATAAAAGACGGTGCAATTTTAGTATCGGGAAAAAATGTTGTAAATAATACCATATTAAATGGCACTTTTCTAATAAAATTTAATAATTCAATTACCAGATAATCATTTCTAACAAACTCAATATAAAATAATAATAATTTCAATCTTCTTCAGATGATATTAAATTTAATACAAATGAAATTGAAATCTATTAAGATTGGTTGTAGTACAATATAGAGCCTCGAGCTGAGGTTGATAAATATTGGGAAAAAACATTTCACTGGAGAACCTCTTTTATTAAGAGTCCTACTACGCTTTTTCACATACTGGAAGAATTTCCAAAATACATAATATAAATAAATCGAAATAATTATCAGTGTGTGGTTTTTGTTTTTTGCATTTACAATGGACTCTACATAACTTTCTTAAGTGGAATAAGAATTTGTATTTATAATATATGTATACAAATGTTAAATAGTTTATATAAACAGAACAGAGTTTTGTACAAATAGACAAAAAATCTAATTTGACTTTACGCCATTTCGTTCACGAAATCACTTTCAAAACTATGTCAAGCGAGTCGTTTCGCTAGTGCATCATATTTAGTAGGAAAATCTATACGTTTTAATTGATTTAATTTGCAGAATCTAATTGTAAAATTCATGGTAAATTCATTAGTAAACGAATGGTAATAAAATCAGAAGTGGTAGTTGATAAGATAATTTGTTATCGATGAGGAAGAATAGGGAGATGACTCTGTGGCGGCACACTCGCCGCACATGCGCCAATCTGGCAACTACGAACGCATAAAGATAACCGTTTTGGATCTATTCAACCATTACCGAATAAGACAAGTTCAGGCTACGTTTTACTTCTTGTAGAGTAGTTGTTGCTTCTTCTATATACATATATCATCCGCGTCATTAATTTCATTGTACATATAAACTCATTTTCTAATTATTATAGTTATCATAATTAATCAATAAAAATTTAAATACACGCTATAACTCAAATAAGGACGCTTCGGCGACAGCATCAGCTCAAGCCAGTGGCAGTGGGAAAACAAACAAAAAAATCAAAGAAGGTAGAATTTCTGCACGTTGACGTAGTTGCATATTGTATAACTACTTCAAAATCTCATCTTAATGTTCTTTAAATTTATTTCTTCTATTGTACTTAAATATTTTCAAAATATTTATTAAAATGTAAACATAAAAAGTGTGAAAAAGAAGAATTCAGACCATAAACCAGAAAAATAATCATATATTTTCATCATTTGTGTCGCGCACGTCTCAACGGAAAAAGTATAACTTTTTTGTGGAAAAAATAATTTAATATGTGGAGCACCGAGCTTTTGCACCGGTGAGCGAAGAAAAGAATAAGAATAAAGTAACATAAATAAGTCTACATGTACCAGAAAATGTGCTAGTATTTCACATTCATACTGTCCTTTTCAGTAGATAACAAGAAGATAAACTCTGATAAATGTTTCAATTACATATATACCTCACGCTTAAAACGAAATTTAGTAAAAATAGCTAAAGTTAGATGAAAAATGTTTAAAGAACATGACATTCTGGTTAACAGATAAAATAATACGAATTTTAAAATAGAAATTTAAATTAAGTAAAATCCTGAAATTTTAGACTGCCAATGATCGCTGAATTTTATATATAATTCTATTACGATCGACTGGCCATCCAACGAGAATACCACAGCCTGTTGACATCATTACACGGTACTAGATAGTTTTGAATTATTTGTACAGCCAGTCAAGTACAGGACAGTCAGAAAGTCATATGATAACAATATTAAAGTCCAACAACAGGATATAAACCATAAAAAGGTAGTAATTCCGAGAGGAACCATTATCAAATTCTATATTATGATGGTTCATTTTCGGATCATATTTTTCTTCTGAATAAAATAAACTCTAATGAGTAAATTTTATTCCTTTTTTAATTATATATGTGGGACTGGTATGTAAACCCCACATGGCCAGCCCTGCAAGAACAGCTGAGAGCGGAGGACGAGGTGGCAAGACGGCCGAAAATCATTACGAAGTAACCGCCGAAAAAAGACGTTCTACAACGAGCTAAGAAAAAAAGTGATGACCACAAGTGCTAAATGAGTGTCACAAAACTTGGCATCACTTTGATTAAAAAAAAGAAAGAAGAGGAGAAAAAGAAGAAGCACATATGGAGTTAAACGACGAGTTGAAAAAAAAGAGAAGGAAAAAGTGCTGATCATGTTTTTTTTTTTGGCGCGAATAATTTTTCATTTTGGCGCGAAGACATTTTCTAACTTTGCCACCACCGCCGCTGTTGCTGCCACGTTTGCTGCCACTACCGCCGCTAATTGTTTGCTGCCACGTCTATGCAACCACTGCCGCTGTATTGCTGTCGTAGCCACGCCTGCGGCCACAATTGTCGCTGTGTGTATTTGTCACCACTAGTACCGCTGTGAACTGCTGCAGAGCTGGATTTAGTGTATGTGCGTCATACTAATTTAAATTAATTTTGTAACAAACTATTTCCCTTCTTTCACGATCGTGCCTAATAAACTCCCCTACACCTAAACTACCGCTCGGAAGGAAAATTGCTAATAACAAGGTTGAGTCAAGAGCAACGAGCGGAGGGCCATTCACAGGAGAAGTATTGACACAAATAGAAGAAGCCATTGCTGTTGCTATTGATTTGTTTGGTGCGGTGAATGGTATTTCTGGGACTCAGTCTTGTGGGTTGGATGAGAAGCCTAAGTACTCAAATGCATTGACAATAAAACAGGTGGACAACAAAGATATGTAAGTTAACAATACCCTACCCATCACACCTATAGGGCAAACATAAATAGCTTGGCGTTATAACTGTACACTAGAATTTGACACAAATCTTTATCACTACAGGCAGGAACCCTTTGTTGCAGTGCAACTCGGTCAAAGCTAGGCCACGAAACATAAACAATGAACCATAAGTGTTGACACTGGACATACGGTCATAATATGTTTATGTTTACATTAAAGTTCCAACACACGCCACAAGAGTCGCGTATTTCAAAAGCTCCCTCCGAGCATAAATAATCATAAGCATAAATAATCATAAAGAAGCTTTTGTTCTTGTTGAAAATAATACTTTATGGCAACATTCATGCGCCGTACTAGGTGGCAACGCGCGGCACTAAATATACTTTACAGATAAGAAACGAACTCTGCTGTTGCATTATCCTTTGTTATTCTTTCTCTCGCGACAGTCTGTGCGCTTATCCAACAGTTATCTCGCAAAGCGATGAGATAATTAGAGTATAGAAATAATTATAAGTGAGTGTTAATCCAACATTCAATATAGATATATAAAAGACCACGTGCCAAAAAAAATATATTTTCTTATTAATATACAAAAGGAAATTATTAATTGGCGCCCAACGTGGGGCATCGCGGTATAACAGGCCTTTAATAAGGAAAGACAAGGACTTCGCGATATCCTGCAGAACTCTTTTACTCGACTAAATAAAGTCTGCAAAGGTAAAAAGAATTCGCGACATCAGTATCAATTTTCAACTTAAAATTCGCAGTAGTAGAGTGAATACGGCAAATATTACTTTCCAGCAACATATAATAAAAATAATCAAAGTGGTCAGAAGTTATCAGAATCCACACATTTTAAAAAATTTCTTAAACCTCAACCTATGAAAGTAGACCCTTCCACTCAGCTCAACAACAGGTCACAAGGATGTTTTCAGCTACCTAAAACTTACAAACGATTCTTCAATCAAGGAAACAAACTGTGGAAGCCTATGTGGTACTATTGGATCATAATTTGAACAAAAAACAAACAATAGTATGCTTGGGTAACGCATTTACATGACAATAAATGCTAATAATGAAATAATATGCCTCAAATAATCATCAAGTATAAAAAAAAAAATTAAAAAATATATGCCTGAACATAATTTATATACATATATATACGAAAAAAAAAAAATCTTTTAGTTTAAATAATTGTGTTTCAGATGCTATTTTACAATAATAAAAATGTGTTCCGTATGACTTTTGGCTTATAAATATTTAAAATACATATACATAGAAATATGTGTTTATTAGCGTATTCACATCTAGTCGATTAAAAAATGGTCGCTAAGCAGCATGCACGCAATTTCGTGACAACTTAATGCTTACAAAATTTAATTTCTCTCATTAGTTTCGATTTCATCATAACTTAGACGGTGTTAATTTGTTAATTAGTATAGAGCAGTCTCCTCTTTTTGAAAGTACTTTGTGTCGGTCACAGTTTAACTTAAGTATATACTTTCGGAACAGGAGACTGTCCCGTTAAGTGCTTGAAAACACGACAAAGTAAATGAAAATGTTTAAACAATGAGTCAATGAGTTTTCGTTACTGTTTTTACATTGTCTTGTCAAAAATTATTATATTAATCAAAGCTGTTAATAGACTAGATGTGAACGCTCTAACGTATATTTGTTGAAATATAAATATCCGCTTTTTTTGTCTTAAAACTTCATTGCACACTTGCTCATAACACAATCTTCATAGTTTCCATTATAAATTGTCTTTATAGACATATAGACAAAATACTATTTCGAAACATAGATAGCATTTTTAATAACTATGACTATATGCATAGTATTCAACTACTTTTTTAATATTATATATAAATATTTAAACTTTGTATAAACGACTTACCGATTTAATTTCTAGATGCAAAATTTTATTGCAGATAAACCTCTTCAACTGTTTCATCAACACATTCTTGTTGTGCTGCAACTTCATCATCATCGATATCATCTTCGTCGATTTCTTCTGTTGGTACAACCTCATGCAACAGATGATGTTCTTCGACATCTTCATCGCCAGTATCTGGCGCATATTCAAGTAATTGTGGTTCATCATCTGTTGTCGATTGATCGTGTTGGTGTTGCTGCTGTTGATGATGCTGATGATGATGTTGCAAATGATGATGTTGTTGCAAATGATGATGTTGTTGCTGTTGTTGATGATGTTGTTGCTGCTGCTGTTCATGTTCATGTTCTTGTTGCAGCGCATTAAACTCCTGATGCTCAATAATAATATGTTGCTGCTGTTGATGATGATGATGATGATGATGTGTTTGTTGCATTTGTTCGTGTTCGTGTTGTTGCAAAACATATTCATGCTGCTGATGATGTTGATGCTGCTGGAGTTCCTGCTCCTGCAGATCAAGTGGTTCAAGTACTGTTGTTGTTCCTTCATGATGCTGCTGCTGCATTTGTTGCAGTTGATGTGCTGCTGCTGTCGTCAAGACATGTTGCTGCTGCTCATGCAACTCATGTTGCTGTGCTATATCTGCATGCGTAAACACCAAAGGTGGTGGCGATGTTGTTGTTGCAATATGTTGCATTTGATTTGATGCACGCGCAACTGTTGCTGCTGTCTGTGCTGTTGTTATAGTTTGATGATGATTTCGTACAATATGACCGGCGGCAATATTTGTTGACTTCATGCTGCTATTGGTAGTAGTGTTAGTGCTACCATTGCGTGTCAACGTTACGGTTACTTCAGAGCCTAAGCCAGCAAAAGTCACTGGCGGATTGCCGGCGACTCGTTGCTGTTGCTGTTGCAATTGCTGTTGTTGTGCTCTTGTTGCATGGAGGATTTTACGTAATGGTTGTTGCTGCTGCTGCTGCTGCTGTTGTTGTTGTTGCTGCTGTTGATTTGTTGCTGCTGACATTGTGACAGTTGGCGTTGCATTTGTATTCGCCGACGAAACATAATTTATAAGCAACACACGTTCACCGCTTGTTGTTTGTGCTGCATGACCGCGCAATATGCGCCGTTGTGTTGTCGTCGTTGTTGTTGTTGTTGCTGCTGCATTGCTGCCACTTGCAACTGCATGTGCTAGACGCAAATTACTACCAAGTACACCAGCGCGACGTATAGACGTTGTTCCAGTTGCCTTAGCAGCTACCACTTGGTTTGTGTTGCTTCTGTTGCTGCCGCTGCTACTGCTGATGTTGCCTAATGTTGCTGTTGTTGTTGCTGCCGCGCTGCTGCTGCTTGTGCCACTCGTCGGCGTAGCTGACGTTGAGCTGCCGCTGCTTGCTCCTCCTCCTGCTTCACCGGCGCCGCTGATCATATCGTTGGCTCATCATTACGTATTATTACCGCCTTTCAAAATGAAAACCTTCTTTACCAAAATGTTCTTATTGTTGCCCTATTATAATAGTTTTGATTTTGATTTGAAAGTGATATGGAATTATTTTGTTAGATGGTGAAATTATTTTAACGCAGCAGCGAAAGAGAGAGAAAGAGACAAGAATAAATTGATTTCGTTAATGAATTGGTTATGCACGTGAGTGTGTATGTGTGTGTGTTGATTTGTGTGGTGTGTCGTTAGTCACATTTATGTATCGTAAAACAATTTTTTTTACAGTGTACGTGCTTGCTGTTTTGCAAATTGCAAATTTCATTAATGTGTTGTATGAGAAATTAGTGATAAGTGCATAATTTGATAATCTGATCAAATATTCTATATATATAATCTCTTAAATGCTTAAATTTTTTTTTTTTAATTTTAAACTCTGATACCTATAGATGCTGCAATTCAGTTCAACTTGATTCTGCGCTTAAGAATCTTGTGGACTCCAAGCTACCCAGTATATAGTTTAAGAATCTCTATTTGAATGGACGATATATGTACATATGTATACTATAAAGGTCCGATATGGACGTGATTGGGGTTTCAAATAGAACATCAAACGTGCTAAACGCCGTTCAATCGATTTTATTTGTTTAATTTAATTTATCAATGCAACTCTTCTTGAGCAGCCCATTCTAACTGGTTTTTCTAGACTTGCGCTTTGATGATTCTTGCCACTTATGTCATAGATGACCGTCGCTGAAACTGTTTGACAATCATGTCCTTTATACGTACGTCTCTCCTTATTTTTATCTTTAACTTTCAACATTTTTACATTTTTCGATATATCAACAATCCTAGTACGTATTTAAGAGTATCAACTTTTCCCACCATTACTTGGCACTTTATCTGACCAAGCATTGTCAGAATCTATATAGATAATTTGTGAGCCTCAAATACAGTCGTCGATGTTCAAAGGCATGAAAAAATGAACTTGGCTTTCTATACTCGACTTTTAATGCTGATCAAGAATATTTATTCTTTCTGGGGTATGCATATCTTGGTTGTTGTTGTTGTTGTAACAGCTATGATGAATGTATTGTATTGTGCAAAGCAATTTTGGATGTGAGAGAAAGACAGACCGAAATGTAACCATAGGTGTCATATCCCAGGAAGGAAGAAGCTACTACTGTTGGTCGTAACCAAAAGTCTAAAGGACTCAATTGAGTCGGATGGGACGAACAGATGTATTGTGTCATGCGGTGACTGACCGCATTCGAGACAGCAATTATTATTCCTTATCCCAATCCGTTCCCTGTAGCACTCGAGCGAGCATATTGCACCATCCGGACCTCAACTGTACAAGTTTAGTCCTGGTGCTACCATGGAGATGGTTTTCACTTTGAGTATAATCACACTCCTCTATACGATTCTCAGCAATAAAACGGTAAATACTCGTTTTATAACTTCTAATATGCTTTCTTATTCAGATAGGGCTATTCTCATGAGGGTGTTATGGTTTGGATAATAGTGGCAGTCCTCAGAGCACTATTCTGACTTCTTTACAGGCACTGCCATTGAGTCTTACTTAGGAAATGTAAGGAGTCCAGACAGGAGCAGCATAATTCAGGACAGAACGTCCAATAGCTTTGTAGGTGGTAATTATTATATCTTTGTTGTTACATACACTCCCATATCTTGGTTGTTGTACACACCTGAACAAACACCGAACCAAATGACGTATCGAGTTGAAACAGTACTAAAGCGAATCAATTTCGCACCCAATTTATTATGAAAAGCCATATCAAACTGTTTTAAAACTGATTTGTATTTCTGTTTTAGTACGGCTTTAACAAAAACTTTCAGTAAACTCATGCACGAAATCAAAATAAAGCATATATAGCCCATCAAATTTTAATCTACTGAAAAGATAGTCGAGCAGTGCTTTAATAACACAGTTCTACAAATACCGGGATCATCTCAGTTGTTGGCAAGCTGAGGGTCATTTCCGAAGTAATTTGCTGCGTAGAATCCAAATCTGCGATCAGAATTGGCACATCACGTCAGGTTTTTGAGATATTTGAGGTTATGTACCCGAAAAACGGTGTTATGTACAGGCTGCAAAAAATTTGTGTGGTCTGTCATTCCAGTTACATCAATTAGTACCACTCTTACCCTTTAATTTAAGAGTTAAAAAGATCAATTATGATTTTTTTCTCAAAGTTATGGCTATTCGAAGTTACGAGAAATATCTCTTCGACGTCATTCGGGTACATAACCTCAAATATCTCAAAATCCTAACATAATGGGCCAATTCTGACCCCGGATACGGATTCTACGCAGCAAATTACATCGGAAATGATCAATAGCTGTCCAACAACTAAACCATGTTGACCTGTGTAATTAAAGCAAACCTTGGACTCGCGCTCTATGCAACATAAAGAACTCAGCTTAGAGCCTTACAAAACCGCACGAACGGAAGTTATTAAGGCAATGCTTGGAGTAAAGTAAAGTGAAGTCATAAAAACTTAGACTCATGTTCATCTATCTATCTACTATCTTCAAACTTATAATTTCAGCTATTATCAATCAATTGGTATATATACAATACTTTTTTACGCATGCAAGCAATATAAATAAATTTGTACGGCACATATAAGACTTTAAGCTATAAATTAAAATATAATATTATTAATATTAATAAATATGTGCAGAGCAATTATCAGTGTAGCTACAGTAGTATGTACAAATAAAGCATATGTAATCATGAAAACTATAGACATAAACCAAAACAAATCATACATAAATAGTTGTATAAATAAAAGAAAACTGCAACTACAAACATGTTTTTTTCTTTTTTTTTTATTTAATGAAATTTTATTTTTGAAATTTTCTTAATAAAATATATTTATATATAAAGTATGTAACTACAAAAGAAGATATTATATAAAGAATATTAACCTAAAAAACAAATTAACTACAATTCAACTAAAAGCAAATATGCGATACATTGTAACTAAAAGGCACTGAAATTCCTAAAAAGTTTTTTTTAAGCAAATTTAAAAAAAGATAATTAAGAAATAGAAAAGTTTTTTTTTAACTATTTAATTATTTTTATAGTTAAAACTCAATACTGAGATCGATGAAAATTTTTGTTACCGAAATTGTAAATTATTACTGCTATGTCAAACAAACAAAAAACAGTGTTCCCAAATCAACATAAAATACTAAAATCAGTTATTTATTAGGTGAAAAGTTCACACATTAATTATTCATTGGTTTTCTTCTGAGGGAAATGCACCACTCTTTGTCATCTGTTTTTTTGAGTATATAAAGCATTTTCGGTAGCAAACATTTTTGTTAACTGAGTACTCGATGAAAAACAGTTCGTGCCGAAAATTTTTTATTGGTATCAACGATCGATCTCAGTATTGAGCTTAAGAAAATTTTGTAGTTTTTATAGTTTTGTTTCTTCTATTTTTCTTTTTTTATCTACAATGCGTAGTTTTAAGTATAACCTTTTTTTTTTAAGTAAATAATAAAATGCACTTGGCTTTTCAAATTTTTATTTCATTTGTTGAATTTAATATTTAATTAATTAAACTATAACAGACACCTGCTACTACTGTTCCCAAGCTACTATTTCTATATTAACTAATTAGCTTTCTAAATTATCGAAGTTCTCACATCGTAGAAAGGTTTCCAATCAAATCGACATAATATATAATTTTCGCTTATACACCTTAAATTGGGACAGAGACTGTCAAGCTAAGCTGTTATGTACAATTTTTATAAACACTTTGGTGTGCTGTATTAAAAAATATAAAGCGCGTAGCGGAACCCGAAACAATTGTCTCCGTAGTCTTAATATTTGTTGAAGTTGATTCAATAGAAAATATATAAACTTCAAACTTCTAACAAAAAAAAAAAAAAATTCAAATGTCTCCATGTTCTTCGTATACATTAATAAAAAATCAAATATTTTAAATTAAAATAGAAGAAAGAAACAACTAATATCCATAGTTACCAATGCAAGAATAATTAATTTAAGTATAGCATTTAATAGAAACTACAACACAAATTAAGTTTGCAGTGCAGTTTTCTTTTCTACTTTTTCATTCCTTTCACACTTTTTACAATTAAAATTAGTTTTGGTTGTGTTTATATTGTATGAGAGAGATAGAAAAATTAAGAAAATAGAAAGTTCTTGAAATTATTTCACTAGGTTAGTTTAGTTTACAAAATAAATAGCAATAATTTGCTTTACTATGCATACAGATACAGTAAATTTAAAATAGAAAATAGATTGATAACAACTTCTGCTTTTTTTCTCTTTAAAACAAAAAATAATAATAATAAAATTATGCTTTTTAGTCCATTTCAGTTCTACATATGATCGGTCGTCGTCAAAATAAGCAAAACAAACAAAGAAAAAGTTGGTCATTGTCTTCAGTTTTATAAAGTCTGCTGTGATTGTTGTGTTGCTTGTTGCTGTTGTTGTTGAAAATCTGTCATATTCACCTGATTAATATTTCCCAATATTTGATGACCCTGCAAAGTCTGCACCTGTGCTATTGATAAAGATGTTGTACCATCAGTATTTTCAGTTTGGGTCACCAATTGCTGTCCCGCTTGCTGTTGTTGTTGCTGCTGCTGCTGTTGTTGTTGTTGTTGTTGCTGCTGCTGTTGTTGTGCAGCAGCTTGAGCACTTGTTGTTGCCGTTGTTATATTACCAGATTGATCAATTATTTGATGATGTTGTAATTGTTGTTGTTGTTGTACTTGTACAACTTGTTGTTGTACATTTCCATTGCCACCTTGTTGTGCACTCAGGACCTGTTGTTGTTGTTGCTGCTGTTGCTGTTGTTGCGCATCTGGATCCTTTTTAACTTGTACCGCTTGTAACGTATGTAAAGATTGCACCGTTTGTACCTGTGGTATACCGGCTGTTTGTACAGTGGCCGTTTGTGTTATATTGCCAGTAAAACCACCAACAGTGTTGCCACCTTGTGAAGCGCTGGTTGTACCACCAACAGTTTTTTTACCAGTTGCTACAAAATTCACAGAAAAATATTAAAAATTTATAAGAAAATAAATTTAATGAAATTTATGGAAATTATGTCTACTGTAAATCAATAACAAATACAACGTAATATGTGCCACAACAAACAACGGGAAAGAATTTGTCGCTCAAAAAACATCACATTCAATTTGGACTCTCTTCAAATCAAGATATAGTACAAAAGTTGTTAAGATAAATCCATTGCTCCGTATGTGCTGTGAGAGTTAATTAAAAAAAAAAAAAAGTACCGTTATGTAGCTTTGAAGAAAGTTACTGCAAGCCGAGCACAGCAAGAAGAATATGTTAATTTTCATTCAATACAGCAAATAGGTTAGATTCTAGCTAGAGTACAAAGAGGCCCGAAAAGTGTTTTGATACAGTTAAAGATGTGTAGTATTTAGATAATTCTTGTTGCTTATGAAAAACACATTTTGAACACCATTTATGATCGAACTTCAAAATAACACACCAACTATAACTATATTTAGATTGTAGAATATTGTATTCACTTTGTTTTATAGTTGTGTGATTCAAAATGATGGCTCAAAGCTGAAAATGTATCGATATACTACTTTTTTCCTTTTTCCATGAGCTATAGATAAGTATACTATTATTGGTTGTTCCCGTGGGTCTCTTGACGGGTTCAGTAATATATAGGCTGTTCCTTCCACCAGCCACAGTTCAGTCGGAGTTTACTTGCACCAAAGGTCACTATTTATATTCGCAAGGGAATTTTTATAATCGGATATATGCATACATTTCATTAATGAGCTGAACGTCTTCTTCAACGTGTAATAAATAAAACTCATGAACCACATATAATATTCTTTCTTTTTGGTAACGTCAGATTTATACATCCGTTTCACACACGTTTCATATCACACGTGTCGATCACAACATGGTCAATTTGATTACGTGATTTTGATCGGAACTAAGCCAATTAGTAGCCTTGTGGATGTGGTAATTTTGTGCTAATGATTAGGAGCACCATTGTTAGAGATAACGCCGTGAAAGCTAAATTTTGTTGTACCAAAGATACTTTCCTTCCGAATGTTGGCGTTGAAATCGCAAACTCGACTTTGACATTATGATTGCGCGTTGAGACGTTCTTTGATGTCGATTGGTTTTTAGTGGCGTTCGGAAACACAGAATTCTTGTTATAGATAATTTCTGGCCAGATTGATGAAAGTTTGAAGAAGGCTATTGTTCAGATTTACTGGCTTCGCTACCTTAGCGAACATTTCAGTATAATACCTGAAGTTTTGTGCAGCATAAGATCTGTGTGAACTTTAAGTTGAAATTCTGCTTATGGAAAGCATTCAGCTGTCTTGTGTGCGGCAAGCAGCAATTCGTGTGCATGCGCGTGCCCGAAACGTCTTTGGTTACAGCGGACCTCCGAGTCCAACTCTGATTTAAACACATTGCTTTTGTCTTTGCTTGTTGCTATGAGTTATTGTTTCGGAACCGACAAATTTTACTTTCAGTCTTTCAACATGTCGATTGCTTTGTAGATTTTATGCAAGTTCTTGCTTCGTTATATAGTTCCTACTAGATTTTGCAGTGCGTGACCAAATTTCTCTACATTTGTGGCACAATATCTGTACGTCTATTGCATCTCTATACGATAGATTGGTATTGCAGCATACAGTTTGGCTAGAATACACCACATAGTATGATGCGTTTGTTGATGTTGTCGATTTGTTGTCCATAGCACTTGAATTATGTTTCTTGTTATTCACCATGTTTCGCTGGCACAGTTGAGTTTCAGATTCGTTTTTCTGAATATGAGAGAATTTACACACAAAGTGTAAAGTCTTTTCGAACTCTATATAGACAATGCTTGAATCGCCACTCTGCAAATTGATGCTCCTTGAGTTTACTTGGTTGCTGCATAATTTATAAACTTTAAATTCGTTTTCTTCTTGATCTAAGATGCTTATTGTGCGCACTGTTTTGTGTATAAGGAAATTTAGCTCACTGTTAGGCACTTGAAGTTTAATAAAATGTATCGAATTGTATTGAATTTGTTGTGAAAATAACCTGGCTTTGATGGAATGCAAAGAATAGTCTGTATTCAAATATTATTTAGTCGAATGCAAATGTATAGTATGCTGTATATGCTGGCCTTCTATTTTTGAAAATATCGAATTTTGATGGTTACGTTATTAAAAAAAAGAGTATATTAAAAAGAGTATATTGTAGAGAAAACAACTACATAAACCTGTCATTGTAGCTAGTTTACGTTCATTTAGTAGCAGAATCTAGTAAAACTGCTATAAAAAATTATATATACAATATAAAGTAAAACTGTACTTATTTGCCTATTATAAATTTTAAGCTAAATCTGAGATCAATGAAAATTTATGTTACCGAAATTGTAAACTATTACTGCTATGTCAAACAAACAAAAAACAGTGTTACCAAATCAACATAAAATACTAAAATCAGTTATTTATTAGCTGAAAAGTTCACACATATTGATTTTTCTTCGGTTTTTTCTAACGGAAATGCAAAAAGTCACACCTGTTTTTTGAGTATATAAAGAATTTTTCGGTAGCAAACATTTCTGTATGCTGAGTACTCGATGAAAAACAGTGGGTGCCATAAATTTTTGATTGTTGTTCGCAAGCGTTTAATTATATGCAGTTCTTTCGGCATTAAATATTTTCATTGAACTCAGTATTGAGCTTAAAAATGTAATAGCAAAAAGTAAATTTACAACTTTCTTATTGACAGTTTTAAGACAGCAGCAAAACAAGAAAAAGGGGTTGCTTTTCGAGCAAGCTGAAAAGTGAATGCATTGATTAAGTATTAAAAAATTATTTATGTGATTAAGTTTTGATTTAGTGTTGTTATAAAATGAGCGGACAATGTTGTAAATCAAACTTTACAATTATAGAAAGATATTGTTCATCAAAAAAACTAAAAAATTATACAGTATTTTCTTGCTGAATATTTTCTTTTTCTTTAGTTAGTACAAATTTTCAAAGTGCCAAATATAATACAACAGAGACTAAATCAAACATTTTGTTGTAATATTAAAATAACAATAACAATCAAAAAAAAAAAAAAAAATAACAGTGGCCAATTGCAATACACATGATATATATATATAGTACATATATAGCGTAAATTTGTGAAAAATAAAGAAAATAAAGTTAAAAAATTTTATAGAGGTTGTTTTTTTCCGCTTCATTGTGTACACTTTATTTAATGTTTTTCAAATTGTTGTTGTTGTTGTTAAGCACAAATTAAAAATAGTTGTTTTTTTTTTTAATGAAAATGTGTTTTTTTCGAGATTTAAAATTTGTTTTTTTTTTTAACATTAAGCATTATGCTAAAATAAGTATTTTACACTTATATTAATATAGTAGGTATATATTTTTTTGCTTCAAAATATTCATAATAATTTGTCATATTTATAATTTGTTTTTTTTTTTTTTTTAGCACTATGCAAGAAAATACCGCATAATTTTAATATTATATTTTTTTGAACTTATAATTGTAAAACTATTGTTGAGCTTAAAATAAATGCGCCATTTTTTGTACGTTATGTTGTACAAAAATAATAATAATAAAGGAAGGGTATATAAAAATCTGCATAACTTTAAAAAAAAAAATTAAAACTTTGCTAAAAAAACCTATATACAATTAAAAAAAAAAGTGAATACTACAATGCACGGGGCGACATGAACTGTGAAGATACTTATAAAACTCCTCAGAGACAAAAAACAAAAAAGTATGAATATAAAATTTTGATAGTTCGCTTAGTTTTGAAGATATTGAATTTCAAGAATAACATTTTTAGATAACTACCTTAAGCCCAATACTGAGCATCGTTGAAAATTTTTGCTACCGAAAATGCCAAACAAACAAAAAAAACAGTGTTCAACATAAAATACTTAAATCAGTTATTTATTAGCTGAAAAGTTCACTCATATTGATTATTCTCTGTTTTCTTCTGACGGAAATGCATAAGGTCACACACTGTTGTTTTTTTGAGTATATATATGAAGTGTTTTCGGTAGCAAACATTTTTGTTATCCGAGTACTCAATGAAAAACAGTACGTGCACAAAATTTTTGATTGTTTGACAGCTTTTTTTCTATATATGTAGTTTTTTCGCTAACAAAAATTTGCATCGATCTCAGTATTGAGCTTAAGTCTAAACTATTTTTCAATTTTCTTTAAAGAACTTGTAAAAAAAAAAAAATGTGAATACAAGTTTTCTATATCACCCCCTTAGTTTTCGAGCGTTCGAATTTTGAAAATAAAAATTTTAATTTTCTAGCGTGTCCCTATACCATTTTGAGTGTAAGTTTTTGTAACTTTAAAATTCGATATCTCAAAATCTAAAAAAAAAAACTTTTTATAAGAAACCGTTGTCTGATCGTGGCGCCCCGCGCATTCGCAAGTATTGCCAAAATGAACGTTGCAACATGACGGTTTGTCAAGCTCGTTTAAGTGTTTTGTATAGTTTTTAGTACATATGTTGTATACAATTTTAAACAAACATGGAATAAAGTGTTTTTTTCTTTGTTTTTTTTTTTGCTGTAGTAATGTTTGTTTGTTTCCCCCCTATAAATGTAGTTCTACACTAAAAACACATTCGTTGCAACGTTAACAAAAAAAAGTGTTTAAAATTTGTAAGCTGAACAACTATTATATTATTGCGCTTGTGGCATAAACATCTGTTCGCTAACTATATGTATAACATTTTGCATATTGCCAGCATTAGCAGCACCAGCAGCAACTTGTTGTGTAGTCATGGTGGTATGTTGTTGATGCTCTTGTTTAACAACAGTACCAGCGGTATTAATATTTAATATATTAGTATTTAGATGTTGTTGTTGTTGTTGATGTGTAAGATGTTGTTGTTGTTGCTGATGATGGTGTTGCTGTTGTTGTTGCTGTTGCTGTATAGCAGCATTTGGCAATACTGATGTTGCTAATATTGTTGCTACATTGCTATTATCATTTCCTGTTGCTGCTGATGCTGCTGTTGTTGTTGTTGTTATATCCGCCGCTGTTGTCGTTGTATTGGCTAATGATGTATCCGTATCAGTTAATGTTGTATCATTACCAGACTTACTCTTCTTTTCCTTTTTAACGCCTGGTTTTGCAAAATGTCTTAATTCCAAATGACGTCGCAAATTACGCGATTGACGTATAACAGCATAACAAATTGGGCAAGTTGCAGGTTGTTCCGATTGTGAGCGTGATCGTGGTTCTAAATAGTGTTGTACAATTAATAATTATTAATTAGTTAAATTAATTTAAAATGTCCGATGAAAACAATGCTATACTTACTTTCCGTGCCGGGTGGATGTTTAGTACGTTTTGCCTTAGGTGTTGACGTTGTACCGCCGCCGCTAGCGCTTGTACTAGTGCCTTGACTAGTACCTGTTATATTGCCAGGTGTAGCACCACCGTTACCGCCGCCAGTTTGTAATTCACCAGTTGCATTAGCCGTTGTTACCGGTATCATACTATTCGGATCCAATGTTACAATCGTTTCAACTTTGCCCACCTCGCTTTTAATGTGCGGTGTCGATGTAATCAATTGTCCACCACCATCACTGCCATTTTCAATGCTTCCGGCTTGTTGTACTTGCTGTGCGCCATGTGAGGAGGTCGGTGTACCCATAATTGTTTCCATGCCGTCAACTTTGCTGATTTTCGGTGCCGTAGCTAAAAAAAGGAAACCAAATAAATATAAATATAGCAAAATTAATTATTGATGTTAGCTTTTGTATTACTAGTTCCGCTTAATCAGTTGAAATTCGAAGTGTATGTAAAAACTATTTGTGAATTATAAGTGCTATTTGTGAATTATAAGTGCTATTAAGTTTTAAGTGGAGTTCAATACGTTTTAGCCCAAAATAGGTCAAAGTTGGCTAAAAAAAAAATTGTTTTTGTGCAGTGTAATTTTATATCTAATTATAAATATATCCTTCTATACATAAATCCGATTGGAGTTTAAAATATCAATATTTCTTAAAATACAAAATAATTTTTACTTACGTGACATTTTCTTAACGCGCGGTTTACGTTTACGTGCTGGTAAAAATTGTTGTATAACATCCTTGGCATTATCAGCGGTTACAATCGTTTGCTGTTGTCCGGCGGCATTGGTCTGTGTCGTTGCTTGCAAGATCTGGCCCGTTTGGTGTATATCCTCAACAACCTGTGCATGTACAGTTTGTTGTGGTGCCGTGGCAATGGTCGCGATCAATTGGTCCTGCTCCTGTGTGCATAACAAATTTAATTATTTACAAAATTTCGATTAGTATTGATTTATTAAAAAAAAAAAAAAAACCACTTACATGATGGTGTTGCGGTATCATATGCTGTAGTTGTATCGAGTGCGTTGTATAGTCATCCTTGGTTACAGTTTGCGGCGCAAGTCCTTGTATATTTAGACATTGTGCTGCCTGCAATAGCGATGGCAATTGTCCATGATCGACGCTTACTTCGCCACGATAGACAAACTCCAGCAATGCCTCCAAATCGTTGGCATTGACGCCGGCTAACATGACTACTGGATGTTTGCATGGTGTATTCTAAAATAGTAAGAAAAGAAAAAACTTTGCATTATTAATTTGTTTAATTTGCTGCGATTTCAATTGAAAAGTGGTCTGTTATTATTATTATTTGGAATTTGATCTAGAACTATTGTTTCTTCTGCTTACTTAAATGTCCTGCACCAGTCTACAGTGCTGCATAAATCTTAGTATTTACTAGAATCCAAACTTACTTCGATGACAAAGTGTACTTCTGGCTACAACTCGGAAATTCGGAAAAGATGTGAAGAGGGGCTCTTTTTCTCATGATCTAAGAATCAACATTCAATAGTGTTATATATATCCATTTCACACAAATGTTCCCTTATTCAAAAAAAAAAAAAAGTGTTCTGTTAGGATTCCTGCCAGTAATATTAGTTGGTTTCTACATAGTTGGAGCATTGTTTTTGAACCGTGCGAGTCGTAGGCCCCAGACTTATTTTTGCTTGCCTTGGCTCAGGGCGCACTGTTGTTTCTTTGCTTTATTTGTTTTTTTTTTTTTTTGCTGATTTTTTATCTCTAAATCTCTCCTTTCAGGCTTCTTCATTTCCTAGTACATTAATGTATACCGTCACAGCAGATAAACTCTGTTGTTTCATCTGAAGTCAAGAGTCCATTCATATACCACTTCTTGGAATATGGTTGTAATATGTAGGAACTTTATGACTTCTAGGTCTTCTTATCTTACCACCTAATGGAGAAGTTCCGATTAAATATGTTCTTCTTTGTCATTTCATCCGTTGGCGTGGACACTAGTCATGCACCCTGAGTTCAGATAAGGAAATGTTTCTGACAAATGTCTTACATAGCTTTGTTCCCGTCGACTAGTAGTCTCAACAAAACATCCTTAATTTTGAGCTCAATTCATAGATGAAGTGGTGTTAGATCTAGAATTACACATATAGTGACTTGACTTTGTACTCGATTGAGGCTTTCATTGTTCTATGCTCCCTGTCCTCCCTGTATGCATGTTAATCTCGGTATAAAGAACTTCGATGCAATACTGTTTTCTCTAATATGTTTGTTAATTATTTTTTCCATAGTTTTTAGCAAAAATTATGTCAAGCTAATAGGTTTGAATGTTTTGGAGAGGGTAGCGTTATGTTTAACTGCCTTTTGGATAAAAATAATGCTGGCGCTTCCCCAAAAAGTTTGGATATGACCTAGAGCCAGACTACTGGCCATGCTCTTATGCAGATTTGGGATTAGATCTGTTGCTTCCTTATACAATAGTGCTGGAAATATTCCAACTACTACTGGAGACTTTTATAGAAATATGAAAGTGGATACCCACGACTGTGCATTGGTCTCCTCCGTTGGAGTAGTACATATGTAGCTTCTAGGAAATGCTTTTTCAGCAACAACTTAATTTTCTATTCATTTTTCGTAAAGCAGTTATCTGGTCTATGGAGTGAGGCATTAAGTTGTACTACACAACTAATACAAATTAAATATGCTTAAAGGGGATTGTTTTTAATATAGTTTAAAACAGATGTGTACGAAAATTAGCCACTAATTCGAATTTTTATTTGTCACAAGTAGAGAGCAACATATAGTTTGGTAAGTTTTCAGCTCGTATACGACTATTTTTCAGCTCGATAGAGATGTCAGCATTCACGGCTGATTTAAAACGTCTTAAAACACAAACGTTTCTATTACCCATTCTGGTACATAATACTTTATATTGATTGTTCTACCTGGAACTATTATAATTCTATTTTTTTTTTCAAACTACGACAGCTTTTGCAGTTGTCATAGCATAGCAGTTGTCAGTTCCACGAAATATCATATAAATTTCCTCCGTAACGTATGAATGTTTCCCTCCCACGACTGTGCTTCAATGTTATAGTTGAAAAAAAACTTTGCAACAAAAAATATTCTCAACATAAATTCAGTTTCTAATCCTACACCAGAAACGGTTTCATGAGGTCAGTAATCTGGTAAATAATTTAAAAGTAACCTGGTTATACATATTTGCAGATATTCGGCGGCGACACAGTAATCTCCTCCAATTCGTTAAAATTTTATGAATGAAATTTGAAGATTTCTGTGCCACCCCGATTGTAATATGAAATTTTTAATTGTTTGCTGTATTTTTTTGTTGATATTCATTTATCACTTCGCAAATAATTGAAAAACATAAATAACAAAACTTTTGTTTATTATATAAATATGAAAGTGGATACTTCAAATATCAATCAAGAGTAAACATTACGTTATAGTAAATATAAACAAATCAGGTTCCATAGAAGTAAAATGAGAAGTGGAATATTTTTCCGTATAATAAATTTTGCCGTTTAATAGTTTAATAGTTACGCATAAACAATTCAATTACGCTGCAATGTTTGTTGACATAGTGAGTCTTCCAGTTGATATAAAGAAAAATAGTGAAGTTTAGTTTCGTAAATTTTTCTCGAGTTTTTTACAACCAAACTAACGCAATGTAAACGACCGACCAACCGACCACCTTAAGCAACACTTCCGCAACAACTGAATTCAACTAGTAGTCTACCAATCAGAAACAGAACCGGCACAAAGTGGCAGGCGACGCCAATTGGTTTTATATTTTATATTATTATTTTGTATCTTTTTCTTCTCAATAAAAAAAAAAAATTACCTGGCTGAGCTCTCCGTATTATGCTCTGCGTCGCATACACCGCTCCATTTCGTTCGTACATCCTCTCACATTGTTACAAGAGTAAAATAATGAATGTGTGAGAAAATCTTTTGAGTAAAATGCTGAGCTGCAAAAGAGCTTCAAGCCACAGCTCCGGCAGCAGCAATCGCAGCAAACAACAAAAACAAAAGTCATAACAATTGAATATTCCCACACATCACACACAGGGAGAAAGAAAATAACTGCGAGTATGGGTCAAAACAGAGAAATGGTTGGACAGATTAATAAATAGATAACAACAAAGACATAGTGAGAGGAAGCGCGCAAGAGTATGTTGAGAAAGTGAAATGCATAGAGAGAGTGACAGAGTGAAACGTGGGAGGGAGTGTCAGTGTATGAGCGGAAGAGCAGTTGTGTCGCTTTAATTTTTATTTAAGCAGCAACCGGCTTTATGCGTTTCCTCTTTTACTTCTAATACTACGCTCAGAGTAAGTGCAGATTACAGTAAAAACAAGAAGATTCCATCAAAGCTCCTATTATTGTTGTTGCTGTTGTTGGTGTTGGTTGTAAATGGCAACGCGTGAAATTTTGAGCGATGCTGCGTCGTGAGACAATTTTACACACACACACAAGCACACATTCAACTCCTACACACGGTAAATATTTATAATTGCTCACGTTCCAAAAACATATTATCATCATTAATGTTGTCAAACAAAATTACCGTCATTCTCTTGTAGTGTTACCATGTGTATTCTGATTTGAAATGCATATTACTGCAATACCGTCGTTAGAACGTTTAAGATAGCTTTTAATTTTAATTCTTGTTTGAAATATGATTCACAATTTGTTTATAATATAATGCAATATAATACAATGTGTAGCACCATAGTCGAAGTAAACATTTTGTCGGTTTGAATTCCATTAAAACGCAAGTATGTACATATATATGAGTGGAAATAATGATACGAAAAACCCGGAAAGCACAGGCGGCGCAATACAGACCCACAATCTTATTAGCCTGGTTATCCAAACTCTTTGAACAGACACTTCTTCTCAAAATTAGCTCATACACATGGAGGACTGCATTTGAGCACAGCCAATAATGTTCCACAATCTTCCCTAATTTTGCTCAAGCAAAAGAGTATTTGCAGTACCACATAACTTTTTAACAGAAGAATCGGAAAGCAAGGCTGGTGTGCCTCAAGATAGGTAGCGTGCTTGGTACTACGTTGTATGTTCTGTACAAATCAGACATACCAACAAATCACAGACTAAGAATTTTAAAGTTTGTTGACAACACAGCACACTTCTGAGCAGATCTCAATACCCATTACAAGCAATCAGACGCCTAGCATACCATTTCATACTTCTCGAGGACTGGCTGGCCAACTGAGAAGATTGCTCGCAACGCACTTCACAGAATGCATTTTAAATAATAAAAAATTAATATTAATTTCATGATATACGCTCAATAATTACACTCATACCAAAATTTCTTCGTCATTCTTAAACATACACTAATTTTATTCAGCTGCCATTTAGTTATAATGAATTAATACTCAAACAGTGCATCTGCGTTCTTAGGTCTTTTCTGAGTAAAAATTTTATATCAACAAAGATGACGCACTGCATGCATATAAACAAAAATATTCTGTGGTGGGTCGTAGCAGTACGCAAAAGGCTGAATACGTCATATTTCTTACTATATAATTTTGGTTCCAAATCAGAATGGTGACATTGTTATTGTTTTTGATTTTTAACAAAATTAGGTCGAGCATAAGTAAGTGTTGATGTGTTCTGACTGAAGTTACTGTACGCCGCTACAGATCCCTGATTCATATTTACAATAATTCATTAGATTTCCACTTGTAGTGGTTCATAGTCACAATCAGTGTAGTCAGGTAGTCCACGCAAGTGAAAAAGTCGCAAGAATGGCAATGATGGAAGATAGAACATTTAATATCAGATCACCTCTTCTTAGCACTATACAAGAGTGATGCCCGAATGAATATGTGTAGTACATTAGATTACATTTCTATATACGATGTCTTCACCCATATAAAAACAATATTGTACCGAAATGGAGTACTTGTGGACAAAAACGCAGTCTGGCAACTCAATCATCTTGTCTAAATTGGGAGAACACCGTAGCCCGCTTGTTTTTGATTTGCAACACAAACTGGAGAAGCACAAATAAAAAGCACGTGTATAGCAGCAGACAGCAGCGGGAGAGGAACAGGAAGCAGTTGCGTCTATGGCATAAATATGCCGGTAAATTTTTATTGAGCGTAGAGTAGTGCTGAGCGGAGCAGAGCAGAGTGTGAATTACTTTTTATAAAGGAGAAAGCAACACAATAGAAAATTGTTGAATTAAATGGAGGAGAAACCATTAAAAGCATTGTACTAAATTCCAATTGGACACTTCAAGTCTTGACAAATACACCACCAATACAGTTACCCTTATTAACAACAAACAATAACAAAATGCAGCTCTTAGATTTGCAAAACTCACCCTCTTTGAAATAAACACATATACTATATATATATATATATATGTATGTAAATATATATAATCTCTTTCATTGCTCGCTTTCTACTGCGTTGCTTCTTGGTACTCTTTGAACTCTGCTGAACCTTTTTCTTCATCACCGTTGTTGTTGTTCTTGCTATTAAATTTTTCTCTACGCGTGACGCTCATCGATTTTTTTTTTCTTATTCAATGAGTATCACAACAAGATGGCATTCAGAGTGCGCATGCATGTGTGCATCTGTGTGTGTGTGTGTGTACGTTTGCGTTTGTAAAAATTTCACTGTGGTGAGAGTTACCTTGGTATGAGTAACATGATGAGATCAGCAGAGTATAATTTTAGACTTTTTACACTTTGGTGGGTTTTATATGATTTTTTGTTCCCTGTGATACTCGCGCTTCGAAATCGTTGCTGCGGACATCTATCTAGAGTTCAGAGATTATTTTTTTTCGGTTGACACTACTCTGAGCGCGCCCTACACTCTTTTTCTATACTGCGTTTTCTATACTCTGAGGCTGTTTTATAATGCTGCTCTGTTTGTTATATGTAGGAGCGAGCGTAATATAAATTTTTACGCTCTGTTTACATTTTTCTTTTAAAACTACAACAGCTGAGCTTGAATTCGAGCGGAAAATTCCTTTAGGATTTCAAAACTGAAACGAATATCACGCGCTTAAGTATTGTAAATTAGCAAGTAAAATAAAAAACAAAAACCAATAAAAAAAATATTGGTGAAAAAAAAAAAACTTAAAAGCAACAAAAATAACACAACATGTGAATACACAATTTGTACAGTTTCTTTATATATTTCTATATACTACAACAGCTACCATGTAGATAGAGCGTAAAATGAAAAAAAAAAATTACAGAAAAAAAAATATATAAATGTATGTATATAAAAGCAAAAACAAAATGCTTTGCCAAGTCCCCAATCGCAAACGTTGCTTGCGCCCCCCCCCCCTACATACTGCTGTGCTAAGGTACCTAAAAAAAAAATACAGTGAAACCTAATATAATGAATAGTGTAACTAGAAACAAATATTTTTGGATTGCATTCGCTGCCGTTTTCATTTAAACAAAATTACAATTTTTATAGATTTATAGTTAGTGGACTCTGCAGATAATAAACAAAAAATAATATTTTATAAATAAACCTATTGTATGGCCTTTCGAAAGCTATAAAATATTTGTAAAAATTCGTATTCGTTTTTATTTAAAAGGAGTAAAAACTACGTCCAAATGGAACACCCTTTGTGTGTATATAAAATATAATTACAATTTCACTACTAACTCAATTAATAAAACTGAACTACTATGTTATTGCTAAATTGCAAAAATAAAAATAAACTAAATTTAATACTCTTTCACGCTGCACATTAAGAGAGGTTCCACTGTGCACGACTTCAAGCAAGCTCACTTTTGCTTGCTCGTTGCCAACGAGCGCAACAGCAGCAACAACAATGCAATGCATACAAATTGAACAAGCGAGTTTCTCAAACGAGCGAGTAACGACAGCCAAAAACACGTATACACTCTTAATACACACAAACAAACCCATATGTATGTACAAAGAGCAGGCAGCAACAGCAGCATCGAAGAAAAAAAAGGTCGTTTTCATTCGTTTGTTCGTTAATTTTTTGCTGCTGCTGCTACACATGCGTTTTACTCTTTACGCATATGTATTAGTGATTTGCGCTCAATGGCGCTCTCGCTCTTTCGCATGTGGTCTCACAAAGCACAAAAATATAGTGTGCACTCGCTCTTTTACGCTCAGTGAATATCGAAACGAAAAAACTACAACAAAAAAAATGTGAGTTGGCATGAATTTCATGAAAAAAAAAATTTTTTTTTTTTCTTTTTTTAGGTATACATTTTCTGCTATTGAGAAAAAAAACTAAAAATGTTTTTTTTTTCCGATATAAAAAGATTTTTAAAAACGTTTATTTTTAGCCAAAATGTTGCTGCATATTGAAAAAGGGAAACATGAAAAAAAAAAAAGAATGGGAAGAGTGCCATACTCAATTGCCTCACTTGGTCAATTGAATTCTGGCAAAGAAATCTCTAGAAATCTGTCAGTTGGAGCAGCACACCATGTGGGAGACGACTTCTATGTGGTGAGCAACCAAAACCTGAAGAGGAATAAAATAAATTTTGGAGCTGCGCTCATTGCCAGAGCTTGTCAATTAGACAAGACGAGGGAAGGTAGGTAGCGTATATAGCGAAGTAGTGAGGAGCGGAGCGAGCGCTCAAAGAGGCTGAGTGAGAGTTGAAGAGTAGAAATTTTATATGTCTGAACAAAAAATATTTTAACCCATTTTATGTTAAAGAATTTTTTTCTTTTCGTATCTCTGTTTACAAAATGCCAAACAAAAAACTGTACTCATCTAAAACAACAACAAAATGGTACTCTTTTGTTGTTGTTGTTGTAGTTTGATTGTTGGCGCTTCTTTTATATTAAACAAAAAAAAAATAAAAAAAATAGATGATAATCTTTGTGAATGAAATGTTTAGTTCACAGCAAGAAATTTTTCATCGAACTTACCTTCAACAAATCCAATAGAAATGGCGACGCAGCACATAAAACAATTTTATGCGCTGGAAAACTTCGTCCACCCGCTGCCAATGTGCAATCGACTAAATCTCCATGACAGCGTAAAAGTTGTATTGCCGAGACTAGTGAGGTTCCATAGTCGCCCCATGTCAGGGAATATAATGAATTCATTGGTAAAGACATTAGTGCTGATGTTGTTGTATCATCCAACAACAATGTGGTGCCCGCTTCTCCAGCGTTGTTGTTGCCGCTGCCGACGCCGACGTTGCTGCTGATGGTACCGTAACAATTGGTGGCCAACACGTCGGCGGTTTATTATATTAATCCACGGGAATGAATATAAAATATATATAGATAGGTAGTATACTATAATATACTACAACTCCAACGCGACTTCTATTCGCACTTATTAAACTTTTGTTCTTTTTTTTTTCTCTATTATTTTTTATAACAAATCACTCGAGACACTTTCAAACAACGATTTGAACACGTTCGCGACTGCTTTCACAATGTTTGCTTGCTCGTTCATATCATTGCGCGTCAGCAGCGAGTCGCGCAAAGTTTCACTCACCAATACCAACACAAAGTGCTGTTTGTATGTAGTTATGTCTCTCGCGTTTTCTCTGTCACGCTCGCGTTTCCCTGCAAAGAGTAATCGAGAGAGTGAGCAAGAGCATATGAAAGAATTATATTTATATGTACATACATATATATTATTGTTTTTGAGCCAATACACACACACAAACACACAAATTATGTCTATTATTACGAGCGACTGCCGCTCTTCAACCCGCAAACTCTTGGAGCACGAACGAAACTGGTCAGCAGCATAGAATGGCGCATTTTGGCGAGACAAAAAGAAAGAAACTGTAAATATGCACAATATCAAACGGTGTTGCCACATTTACGCAAATTATTTGCATAAAACTTTTAATGTAGAAAATCGCAAAATTTTAAAACTTTGCAAAAGTATCAAAAAAAAAAAAAAAAAAACTTCGGTCAACTTTGTTTTAACCAAAGATTCTATATCTTCACACTTGCTCTTTTTGCTCAGTAATGCTGATGTTTTACTTCAGTTATTAAATTTTTGAGTAGATGCCTAGATTTTACAAATTTTAATATAATAAAATTTATGCAACTTAGTGTCTGCCATGAATTACGCCTTTTTGACGGCACTATACAAAATTTCAAAACAATTTTTTTCAAATAATTAGGGCATTCAGTGCGCAGTAACGCACAGACAGACGGACATTGCTAGATTGACTTATGCTGCTACGAATATACAATACGAATATACATACGTATATACTTTATGGGGTTTCTGATGATTCCTTAAATGTGTTGTTAGTCATTGGGACTAAACAAAAAAGAATGCTGCAGTCGTGAATTCACGCGACCTCGAAATACTCTGCAGCAATTCGTACTATAATAATTAATTTTGGTTTTTAAATCAGGAACTGAATAAGTATATATTACCTAAAATGTTGATAAACAGATAAAGTGTATAAAAGAAACGTGCCAAAGTAACTATAAGAAGTAGCACCATAAAAACGATCCCTCCCTCCTATTTGGAGCTTGTAATAATAACTTTTCTTTCATGGTAAATTTAGCTTGAAACGCCTAAATTGTATTGTATATCTTCGTCAATCCAAATAAACAAATCCAACACAGCACCCGATCGGATCACTATAGAATATAGGCCCATGCAAATTTATGATTCAAATAAAGCGCTATGGAAAAGGTAAAGAGTAACTCAAAGTCAAGCCATCCCTCCTGCGGATCTTTCTAGGTTTTTTATATATGATACTGAAGTAATTTTTTTCTTCAAGCATTGAATTTTTGCCTAATTAATTAGTTAATAAAAAAGGATTCTTATAGTCTGGTATGAGTCTAAACTGCTCCATAATCTAGTATGACTCTAAACTGCTGCATTGCGAATAGTACGCGTAGAAATTAAGAAAAAAAATGTTAACTGCAAAAATTTATTTAAAAGATTTCAACTTGATGCTATCAGCTGTTGCAGCACACTAAAATGACAAACAGCTGAGGATAAGAAAATATAAAAAATACTCTCAAAGAGCGAAAGTTTGCAAAAAGTGACAAAATATATATGGAGAACATTAAGAAGCGACTTGTGAGCGCAGTATAAACCATCTGGCAACGCGTAAAAAATATACATATAAGCAGATAAAGAGACTGCCTGAAGAAAAGCATGCGAGAGCGGGAGAGCTGACATGCTAGCAAAATGAGACGCTGTTGTTGTTGTTATTGACAGTTTTGTTACTGGTCTAAAAAAAAAAAGTGGGTTGACGGGTGGATTTAGCAATTCGGCTTTCCCGAATTCGGCAGCGTAAAATATTCTGTACAAATTTTTAATATTTGAAACATTTTAGAAATAAAATTAAAATTGTTTCTAATATTAAATTGCAAAACGTGTACATACACAATTTTGCAACACTTTATATTATATTTCATTCATTTATTCAAAGTGGCGTAGTACAGTTTGCACGCAACACACACACATCCATACAAACATATATGTATATAGATAAATACAAATGATATTCAAATTAGGATTTTAAGGTTTTTTTTTTAGTATGTAATACTATATTTTGAACTTATGTATATGTATGTATATCAAACACTCACTTGATTTTTTTTTCCTTTTTTTTTTGAAACACAAAATTTTCCCGCTAAAAATATTTGTCTTTAAATACGGTTACTGATAATAAATGAAGCTGGTTCTTTTTTTTTTGTATTTTTATTTTGAGTTTTGTTTTTGTTTTTACTTGCTGCTTGTGCTCATTTACAAAAACAACAAAAATTAAGAAGTAAACATTTTCTTATGCAGCGGCTATTATTATCTCAGGAAGAGGGGAGGGAGAATAGAGCACACCATCAGGCAGCCAACACACGGAAATTTATATTTCTCGGAGTAATCAAGCTTCTGATGCTGAGCAATGTTTAAAACGAATTGATCGAATTACGTTTTAATTTCGTTCGTACGCTCGTTGTCAACTCAAACTCGTTGCTGAGTTTTTGTCTCTATACGGAGAAAAATTCCATTGGCTATGTGTGTGTACGTATGTTTGTGTGTGTGTGTGTGTATATACATGCTCTGGCAGTGTATGGAGAGTGCCATATACGCACGCACACGAGAGAGTGAAAAGGAGAGCAAGAGAAGAGCAGGATAGCTGGTCTTATTTCTGCTGACGCGTGCTCTTGAAAGCATTTTTCGTTTGCGCGCTCACTCGCACTCTCTGAAACACTCTTGCACTGTTCGCACACATGGTCTGGTCTGTACAGAAACCGAACGTGGCAGCACTTTGTGGTGCTGCCAAATTGTTTCTTGTAATTCTAACTGGAATATTTATGTAGGATTTTTATCCAGAGGTTTCGAGCTATGAATTAAGTTAAAACATTTAGATTACATATCAAAATGAAAATTGGCTTTGATTTCGGGCATGTGGGCGTGATGCGAAAATATTCTATTCATGGTAAAATGACAAATCAAACTGAGCACAAATGACAAAAGCGTTGCCAGATCTGTGAATTTTAGGACAGTTTAATCCCTGTCGGAAATGAAACACCCTATGCAAATGTAGTTAACTGAAATTGTAACGCAAAATGAGATGACCAAATGTCGATCTAGTTTCGAATTTTCATTTTCCATCCATTTTTTTTTTCATTAAAAATTTGGCTTACGATGTTCGTGATAAACTGCTTAGGTATGTAAAAACAAGAAAAGCGTTAACTTCGGTTGAAGCTCTAATACTATTCATACGATATTTTAAAACGTAATGTAAAACATAAACATGGGGGGTCTAGTTTGTATGGAAGGCTACCCCCAAAAGTGTGGTCTACGACGCCTCCTTTAACGCGATACAAACTTTCAGAAAAACTGATAATACTATTCAAACTATGTGTGAAAAGAGCAATATATCAAAAAGTGCCGATGTTTTTCGTTGACGATTTATTATGGATCTATCAATATCGATAAATTTTTACGATTTCGAATGCATGCGAAGCAGTTTACTTTATATTCTCAGATATTTAAATATATTAAAGACCATAGGTTATATTTATAGTTAACAGCACTAACTAAATCACTCTATTTTTCTTTTATATATATATTTACATGTAGTAGGCTTAATGCTAGTAAACAATATTTGATGTTATATTTCATTTTTTTTATGAAACAAAATTAGAACGGTTTGTTATAATTTACTATAATTATGTTAAAATACGCCTGCTTTTGCTGTTGGAGCTTAAGAGATGCTACAATGACAATTGCTGTATTTACGGTCATCTTCGGTGTTTTACTCATAATAACTTTTGCACTGCCCGATATATTTTGTAAGTCTTCTTGCACGAATTTTGAATTTATAATAATGCAAAAGGTAAAATTTTTTTTCTTTTTAGCTAGTCGAGGAGATATACAAGAACACCATGAGGATACATTAATTTTATTAGTATACATTTCATTGAGTTTTTATGTCGTGGCCGGATCATTTTTATTGTGTTCGACAAAATTTGTACGCTTCAATTTTTTTCGAAAAGTTCTAATAATATAAACATCGATAATAATATAAACATCGATTTTACAGGAACAGAAATGGTTTATAGTACTCTACTTATTGTTTGGAGCTACAGCTGCAATTATTTACATTCTAGTCGCAGTTTGGGAACCAATTTTACAATACATACTACCAATAGTATTGATTGCAGGTTTTTGCTTTTCAATATAACTTCTACAATGCAAATTTATAATAATTATTATTATGTCTATTATTAATATTTCAGTAATCTATGCATACTCCTTCTGGGTGGTATTATCATATTTTCATGAACTACAAGAAGCACAAAAATCTGAACAATAAATAAAGAACTTGGGGAAAAAAAAGACAAGATTTCAAAGCTTCCATTGGACACTGTACTTACTTTTTCTACGCACATGTCTCTTTCTTCAGTTGCGTTGCCAACGTTGAAAGAAAGAGAGAGAATAATGGCAGCACAGTGGTTGATGTATCAAACTAACATCATGGTGTCACAACACAGCAACATTTTTTATGATTTGAATTTTCTATTAAGCTTGTTTTGATCACAGTTAACTGAATTTCATTGTTTTAAATATCAACGTACAAAATAAATTCCAAATTAGTATGTTGTTAAAATATGCTTGTTTTTACTTTTATCGCCTAAAGACGGCCAGTCTGCATATTGCTGTTTTTACATTAGGATTCTCTACGCTAAGAATTATATTATTTGCACTGCGTGAAAATATTGGTAAGCAAAATATATATTCAATTTAGAAAATAATTTCAAATTTACACCATGAAAATATTTCCATTTATTTTCAGCCACAACTATAGTTGTAAAAGGTCAAAATCTGGTAATTGGATTTGAATACACTACAGATAGTATATTTGTATTAGCGTCCATTTTGCTAATGGTTGCCGCAATACTTGTACGAGTGTTTGTTTAATAAAATTTATTTATAAAATAATTTATTTATATTAATGTAATTTTTCTTAATTTTTTTTGTTGTTTTTTTTTCGACAGGAAAAGAAATGGTTTGCGGCAATATACAGCATTCTCACGATCATTGCAAATTTTATATTAATAATTCTGATAGGTGTAAACCCTACTTTCAAAATTTGGTGGTGGTTAACACTTACATTTGCAAGTTAGTTTTAAATTGTGATACAATCTATTGCTGCACGGTATTTAATCTTCTTCTTTCTATTTCAGTATTAAATATCTACTTCATTATTGTTGCATTATCATATTTTTTTCAATTGCGTGACGGTCCGGATACTATTTCGGTTGAATAAAAATTTGACTACAGACTTTCGTATGCAAATGGCAATTTCATCAGCTGTTTTCGTTGGTATCGTACTAAAAAACACCAGAAAGTGTGAAGTGCCAACGCTGCTAACATATCGGTGAATAGAACGTTTTCTAGCATTTAATTTTGGTCAAAATATTTCGAAACATCTATATTTATACGTCTGCCTGTGTATGTTTTAATTGTTCTAATTGCCCTACATAATTTTGAATGAAGTATTAATTACCTCCGTTACAGTTTACGTTACAGTTATGAGAGAGTTGAGTTGGGTTGGTCACTACGAGCGTTCTACGTACTAGGAATAGTACTGAACAGTGGAAACATTTCCATGTAGAACATTTTAATTCGCTTGTCCATGTTCTTAAAAAAAAAAAATATGATACGTACACGAAAAAGTTATTTCAATGTTTGACGTAAAAGCGACACAGTCATCTGTATCAATGACGAATCCAGGGGGGGGGGGTTGTTGTAGAACGAAATGGACATGTTGGTTTCTTATGGACGGACACTTTACTTTTGCGGTAGCTCCCATACGAACCACCCACACCTAGCCTTATGTCAGCTTGATATGGTGGCTTCTTATGGACAGCCGATACACATAAATATACTAATAGGTATGTCCCGCGCATTTTGTGAACACACTACTTCTTCATTCTTACTTGTTTTTATTTAATATAAATTTAACAAAGTAGTCTAGCATCTATCATTTTTTACTTCATACATTCTAATACATTCGTTACATTCTTTCACAACAAAATTTTATATCAAAAAATATATTGCAAAAAATTATATTTTTCATATTTTTCCAAATTATTTCTCAACCAAATTTTATATAAAACATTTGAAATATTTTGCTAAATTCGCGGTAATAAAAATGTGTTTAAAACAGTGTTGTTGTTGCTGTTGCAGCTTCAAGAGTGGAACTATTGCCATTGGAGTCGTTTCTATTATATTTGGCTTACTCTGGATAATTGTACCTGTGGTAATTTTGAAGCTCTGTAAGTAAACTTATATTAATCAAGTAAAATAACATCTAGTTTACCGGCGCGTGGTCCCTAAATACAGTGTTTATGAAAAAGATGACCACCCGGAGTATAGGACAGGCTTTTCCGTGAAACTAGTTTTCGTCTACCGTGCAAACCGTAATGCGTTTGCAAACTTTTTCAAGTGTTCTGCTGCAATGATGTCGTGGAATGATGGCAGTTTACGAGCGCGTAAACAAAGGGAATTCTGCCGGAGCCTTGTCAGCAGTGTAGGGCTTATGGAGTAACAGCTGGCGAAGTTGAATCAGCAAGGAAGTGGGTCAAGAGGATGGTAGTGTGGTCTGACGCGGTCTCATAGTGAAGTTTCCAATTGCATTACCGGTTACACGAGAGACGAAAATGAGTTTCAGGGAGATACCTTCGCTTACTTTCCGTTTTGTCGATGCCAACTGCGGACTTTTCCCCATTCACCGATACCAACGGAGCGTGGTGCGACGTGTTGTAGTTTAATTAGTTTTATATACCGTGTACTTAGGGTAATGTATATAGGGTAATGGGTGTATATAGGGTAATGGGTATATTACGTTTTTGCAAATGTATTGCCCCCTATGAAGTATATATGTATATATATTCTTGATCAGCATAAGAAGACGAGTCGATATAGACATGAGCGTCTGTTCGACTATCTTTGTGAACGAACAGATCTTCGAGACTGTAAGAAATAAAGAGTTTGGGTATTTAGACTCTCCCTTTCCCTCTTTAGATAATTAGTATTAAGTGAACATGCCAACACCATCTTAAAGTTTTTGTAAGATAATTTGGAAACGCCAAATTTGGTGTATCTTATGTAAATCATAATATATCACATATATAATAATATATCATATAGGTTCAGATCGGACCACTATAACGGTTCATTTTTTTTTCGATTTTAAGTTGTCTCACATGAAAGTGTGGGGATTTGGCAATTTAAAAAAATTTTTTTTTACTATTTTTATTCCTGTTCTTAATTTCCTAAAAATTATTCTGGGCCTATATCCAAGATGGGATCCATTTTTGAGATCCCATCTTTGAAAAGTGGGTGTTTCTTTTTGGTTTTTTTTATATTTTTGTTGGGTTTTTGGTCTGTCACGCCACTTTCTGCCTGTTACCTGTGGGTACAGGGTAACAGGCAGGGTATAGGGGTATAGGGTATAAAAACAAATCGCATGTCCCTGTGGTAAAAAGCTGTCGACACCACTGCTCGGTTTAAATCAATCGTATATCTCTAAGATTTGCCAGTCAGGTCAAGCATTCATGAAAATGATTGGCGTTACCTGGTTTTTGCCTACCTTAGAAGCAATACAACGTAAAATCAAGCGAAGATGTTGGGTTTGAGGGTGTTAAAAAGGGTGTGAACGTTTTACAATTGCCTATTTACATATATGTAGATGTCAAATTTTGTTTCACTTGTTTACTGACACTTTTAATATACATACATTTTATTTAAATAACTTTTCAGTACAAAGGTTGTTCGAAGAAAAAGATGAGAGTTCCCCCTCATTTGATGCTTTCGTTGAATTATCGATAACTCTTCTGTGCATTATCTGCTCGATTTTTATATTAATCTCAATTATTCTGATAGTTGGCGCCTGTATAGTAAGTTTATACAAATACATACGTATAAATATCAGTCACTTTATTCATTTCGATGTGTCTTCTTCTTCTTTTTTTCAGGAAAACAAGTGGTGCTTGCTGCCCTACATAATATGTCTTTGCATCATACTGATTATAATAATTATTCAAATTGCAGTGGTTTTCCGCGTAGAGAACATAATTTCGTGTTTGCTGACTATGGGTGAGTTATGAACAAACGAAGAGCGAAATTAATAATGTTTAATGTTTATTATTCACTCTATTTTAGGACTATTTATTTACTTCTTGGTTGTGGAAATAAATTATTTTGTAAAACTTCACAAAGGAGAGTTGTAAATGTAAAATGCAGCTGATAAAAGCATCAAAAAATGTAAAACAAATGGCGTGAATTGAATCTTACTTATAAATTATGGTGGCGGACTTCACTTGTGTATAGCTATTCATTCATTCATGATGTAACACATAAAAAACAAAATAAAAATGGCGACAATTGAACTTTAAATACACCTGTACCACCTGTGCGCACGTAGAAAAGTGCATCGTTTGGTAGTATAATATTGTGCGCGCCGGCGCCAGTCACTGGCAATATGCACCTTCTTCAAGTCGTCAAGCTCCAACGTTCACTCTGACGTCGTCTAGGTTAAGGTTTCGGTCGTAAACCTTTAGTGCTTCCGGATGACATGACAAGCCCAGTGCAGCCGCTGGAATTTAATGCGCTGAACTATGTCAACATCATCATTCATACATCCTACGAAGAAACTTTCTCTCGAACACTCCCAAAGACACTGTATCCGATGTTGTCAGAGTACATACTTCTGGCGCCGGATTTTAACAGGACCAGAGTCATCAGTGTCTTATAAATTTTTATCTTCGTACTTCGAGAGAGGGATCTACTTCTCATTTGCTTGCTGAGCGCAAAGTAGTAGCGGTTAGCAAGCGTGATTTCACGTCTGTTCTCCAGACTGACGTTGCTTGTTATCTCTGTTCCCAGGTAGACAAAGTACTCTACAACATTAAAGTTGAAATTCGTTGTACTAACAGACCGTACTAGACGCGCCAGAACAATATTGTTTAATGACTGTTCATCTGCATCTTTATGCAAATGAGCCCTATCGGCTATATAATCATGGGGTGCGCAACGAGCCATACTCGTTTTGTAACTTCTGATGTCATCTTGAATACGAGTTGGAACAGTTCACGTGAGAGTGCCACATGGATATGGATGATTTCTCCTATTTCGAATCAACTCATTATGTTGTTGAACGGAAAGCATCATTGCTTCTTCATGTAGGTGATATTTTCATGAGTAATTAATAAACAACCATTAGCAGTCCACAGAGTACTGTTCTGATCTCTTTACACAAATTGACATTGAGTCTTACTGAGGTAAGTGGTCCAAAGGTGGTAATGATTGTCTCTTTGTACTTAACCCAAGAAGAACCTGTATAAGCGTCTTCAGCACTTTTATTCGTCTTGGTGGCGTGAGAATCTAAACAGGCGTTCGAAAGTTGTACCAAGTATCGTAGGGTAGTAAACTATCGAAATACTCAAGGCCCCAGGAGGTGAAGACGGAAGCCGGAGACTTGTGGATTGAGCGCTCGATATTACGTGCATTGAAAAAGTTTAAAAAATTCTCTAAATAGATATTAATATTGTTTAATTAATTTCAATTTAACTCAGTAGTCTAGTATCGATAAGTTTAAAAAAAAAAAAAATTCAATTTTAATTATTGTAATATTAAATTCTTGGTAGTAAAAATGTGTTTAAAAAAGTGTTGTTTTTGCTGTTGTAGCTTGAGGGCTGGCACTTTTGCCATTGGAATTATTTGTATAGCATTCACTACAATATTTTTGATATTTGTTGCAGTGAATGTTGCTGACAGTAAGTAAAATACACCTAAAAAAAAGTATAAAATTTAGTTTTTGCAGGCGTGAGTTCCATGAATACAGAGTTTACTCAAAACAACTCAAAAATTCGAATACCTTATAAACAGCCTGCTAGTAGCTGGTTACTTCAACACTGGGTAGGACAATGTGGCAAACACAGGTTCCAATAACTTCTTAAATCCATACTTTCGCAAGTGTCTTCAGCCAGGGTTGAAGCTTTACTCGGAAATTGACAACTGAAGTTCGAAAGATTAGCACGTTGCTTAAGAAAACGATGTTGGAGATGAGTGACAAATAACACAGGCCTACAAATACCGGGGTCATGTCAGTTGCTGAAAAGCTGAGGGGCATTTCCGAAGTTATTTGCTGCGTAGAATCCGAATCCGTGATCAGAATTGGCCAATCACGCGTCAGGATTTTAAGATATTTAAGATTATGTTCCCGAAAAACGGCGTTTCTTTTTTTTCTACTTTTGAGGTTATGTACAGGGTGCAAACCATTTTTGTGGTCTGTCTCTCCAAATACATCATTTAGTACCACATTTCCACGTTGACTATCTTGATTTTTATATCGTGCTATTCTCAAAACTGGCTAAAAGTTATTAAAATTTTACCAAAAATGTTTGCCTAAATTTTCTCCTCTGTTCACAAATTCAATTGCTTCAACAAAATCTTGATGCTCAGTTTGAAGGATTTCGACATAAACTTGTTTCAAGTACAAAATTCGTTGATTCATACATATTTAATTTCTTTTCAGTGAAGGACTACTATGAGGAGAATGAGGAAGCGCATGAAGCTCTTCATTATGTGGGAACTTTTTTCTACATTACCGGAGTGTTTTTTTTGATAGTCTCAATTCTTTTGGTATATGGCGCTTGGAAAGTAAGTTCATGCAAATACCTATGTTTAAATAATAATAATAATAATTTTATTAATTTCTATGTTCTCTCCAGGAAAGCAAATACTTTTTGCTGCCCTTCATAATTTATGTTGGTTTTACACTGATTTCTATGTGTGCTCTAATGATTTTAGCTCCTATCAAACTGATTATAATAGGAACTTTGATTTGTGGAGGTGAGTTCTGAACAAACGCGAACATCAAAATTAATAATAATAATAATGTTTATAATTCACTTCATTTCAGTAATGCATGTATACTATCTCATTGTGGAAATATCATATTTTTTGGTACTCCGCAAAAGAGATTTAACAATTTATTAGTCATATTGAACATTTGTAAGTAAATAGCATGTATAAAAAAAATTGTTTTTGTAAATGAAAATATGAGATATAAAATTTTAATTGGTGGGGGGGGGGGTTAGGTAACTATTTCGACACAGTCTTCTCGCGTTGTGGAGAATAAAGCAGGAGGAGCGGACTGAGATGTAACATGCTATGACGTATGCTAAAACTTGTTGCGAATTAGAAGCGCATCTACACAGTATGATCCAAAAATAACCGAACTTTTTAGTTATAAACTAAAACACGCATGGTATTATGTTTCAAAGCTAATATTTATTCAAACTACGATGCATTTAACTCAATACAATGTTTGGAACGCTCAACCAATTAATCCATTTTAAACTCGCTTTTTTGGGATGTTCCTTAGCAGCTTTGTCATGACTGCTCGTATGGCTGGAATGTCGTCGTAAAAATCTCCTTTAATTGCAGTTTTCCTTTTTGGGAAGAGAAAATAATCGCACGCTGATAGATCAGGCGAATATTTCTTTTTTCATCAAAAATTCATTCACTTGATTGGTCTTGTGAGGTGGTGCATTATCATGCAATAAAAACAGCTGCTTTCCGTTGGAATATTTGGGCCTAACACGTAGAACTCTCGACCACATACGATGTGAAACTTGTAAATAATATTCTCCATTGACAGTTTGAGGTTATGGAACAAATTCGTTGTTAACAATACCCTTGCAATCATAGAAAGTTATCAATCTTGACTTCTCAAAACGCCATTTTTTAGGTTTTGGCTTATCTTTTGACTTGCACTCTGCAGATTGTCGCTTAGTTTCAGTATCATATTCAAAACGCCATATTTCATCACCAGATATAATCGAATCACGAAAAACTGGATCGCTTTCCACCTTGTATGTGTATAATTCACAGTCAGTTTAATTATTTTTCTGTACTTCTTTCTTGTAGAGTTCTTATTACGAATCGTTATACGAATCGCACTTTCGAGCATTCGTTTTCAGAGCATCGTTATAAAGAAGAACTCATTTTTTTTACGAGTATGTGCACCTCTACCAGAAAATCTAAGGCTCACCGATTTAAATTACACCATTTGGATAAATCTTTAATTATCAGCGAAATTCAAAATTATAAATTTACAAATCAAACAAATAGCAGGCTTTTATCAATAAAAAAAAAACTTGTCAATATTAGAAAATAAAAACTCTTACGGAAATCTTAATTTATATTGTTTTTTTTTCTTCTTACAAAATTTTAAGTACTTAAAATGTTTCAAACATGTTGTTGTTGTTTTGGTCTTCGAACTGGCACAATACTAATTGGAGCGCTTACAATTGTATGGACTATATTACATCTGTTAGCAAGTATACTATTTGTTGAAGCATGTAAGAAATTCTAGAAATACTTCGAAGGAAAACTTTAGTGTTTTGCAAAATTTCAGTTCACTTTATACAGGATAAAGAAATCTTAGAAAGCGCAAGAGTTTCGCTTATAGTCATTGCTATCATTAATCTCTGTTGGTGCATATCAGGCGCATGTCTTATCTATGGCGCCGTGATGGTTTGTGGTCAAAATTTTTGTACAAACTATTGAACAAAATATTGTTTACATTTCTGCTTATATTTTTTTTTTTATAGGAGAACGAAAATTGGTTTTGGCCATATATGATTTGTACCGGAATTGTGATTGTTGTCTATATTTTGATTGTGGTACTATTGAGCATTGTAGCTAATATAGTTTCTTTGGTGTTAATCACCTGTAAGTACGATATGTAATGCGTATTTATTTTAAATGAACTAATATTTATATGACTCCTCCTCCTTAGGTGTTGCTATATATTTCCTTATTGTCGTAGTGGTATATTATATGGATTTAAGAAATTACGGCGAATACGAGTAAAATTGAAATACTGTTATATTCAATAGCCTCATTAACTTTTTAAATTTTTGTAATAAAATTATTAAGATTTTTAGGCTATTGAATTAAGAGGCGTAAAATGCAATAACAATTAATTAAATGTAAATGTTTTGTTTAAAAAGGAAAAAAACCCAATTTTTTTAACAAGAATGAATTTTATAGAAACCTAGTAACGAAAGCATTGAAAGACTAATAGGTATTATTAAATATACATTATATGAGTAGTAAGTGAATCCTTAGCCTTAGCCTCCACTATTCGCGTTTTAGCTATATATGAATTGTCAATTCATTTCACTATGAATGCAAGGTTATCCGAAACACTCATTCATTCATTCATTCGAATGCGTTGAAAGTTCGAATGACTTCAGCTGCCAGTCGTTTACGATGACAACACGAACACTTTCAGCATCCGAAGGCTTTCTGCACCCGAACAACAGGTAGCTAGTTGCTTATAAGTAGAGTAAACGAGATGGAAAGAGATATTGAGAGAGATGGAAAGAGATTTTGAACTGTTTGAATTGAATTCAATCCTTATGCTAGGTTGGCTTTTATCTCTAATAGCATCTGGTTTATTTCACTGTAGTATAAAATTAAACGTTTCTTTATATTTTCTTGGTTTTTTTTATTCAATTCACTCAAGATAATAACATGAAAACAGAACTCTTTTAGCATGTAGTATTGCCTTAGTACTTACAGGTTGTAGTGAAGATATGGCACTTGATTAATCCTGGAAAGGACTATGTGATTCCAGTCAATTTTTTGAATCGGAAATGAAATCAACAATAGTTGGCACTGAAATAAATCCAAAACAGATGACTTCCTGCAATACCATCTTACCGCCTCAATTCCCAAGATTTTGTTAAGGACTACTTTTTCTGTTACGGGAGCCCAATGTTTGAGACTATAACCAAAACTCTCCTCTGGTTTTTTATGCCATTTTAAGCCAATCCTCTGCAGAAAATGGCACAAAAAGAAGATATTCCAGAAATTGTTAACGGTTTCTTGAAGTATGGAATTAGTCTCAAAGAATTGTAATGAAGATATGCCACTTGGTCAATCCCGGAAAGGATTATGTGGGATATACATGTTCCAATGGGCATAACATGCATAACATTCGAATGTATCGAATTCATTCATTCATTCAACATCAAAAAGTCACAAGCATCGAATGAATTAGAATGAATGTAAACTTTGGAAACTCATTCATTCAATTCACGTTCATTAGAAGATTGTGCACATTCATTCAAATTCATTTTAGTGTGAATGTGCCATTTGCCGTTTTGGCCGAATTTATGCATGGCGCTCTACTCCGAAACGACTGGAGCAATTCAAAAATTTCAAGACTTTTTCACCAAAATTCAATTTTTTCACAAGTAACTATTTGTAACATTTCAAAATATTGAATTGAACAAAAAAAAAAACAAATTATTTATTTTCTTTATTCAAAATTTGAGGTTGTGTCAGCATGTTGAAAAAGTGTTGCTGCTGTAGCCTTAGAGTTGGAGTAATAATAGTTGGCGTTAATTCAGTACTTCTTGGATTAAGTTTTCTGTTCGGCACTATTCTTGCATTATCCCTAAGTAAGAAATGAAATGTACTAAACAATAATCAACTGAGAACAAACCATATGCAATTCTATATATTTGAAGTTACTATGGAAGATGTGCCTGTTGGAAATCGCGTTGCTATTGTATTGGTAGTCATTTTGGATTTGTGTTTTCTTATAAGCGGTGCACTGGTTCTAGTTGGCGTCTTTTTGGTTTGTAGTATATGATTTGATTACAACATTTGACAACAAATACGAATTATGAATGCGCTTTTTTATAGGAAAATCATCTGTACTACTGGCCGTATCCAATCTGTACAAGCCTTATACTTTTTGTATATATTATAACATATTTTGTGACTGTGAATGTTGCAGGCATAATTGCATTTTTAGTTTTAATTGGTGCGTTTAAACGTTTCGGAAAAAAAAAACACACATTTTAATATTAATTTAATACATATCTTACAGGGCTCTATGTATATTTCATGATTGTGGTATGGTCGCATTTTAAAGTACTACAAGATGAAGAAGGCTCTGGTGATGACTAGCAACAAATGAGCAATAACGAAATTTATACTTAAAAAAATTTGTCGTGTTGCAATAAAAAGTTAAAAAAAAAACGCATTTACACATTTAATGAAAAACCAAGCTGAGCTCCAACAAAAATTATAACAAATGTTTGAAGTTTTTAGTTGAAACTATTTCTCAAACATCTAGCACAACTTCTCATACTGTCGCCATAGATGGTCTTATATTTTTACTGGTTATTTATTTATTTTTAACACAGCGGCATAGATAAACCTACGCCATATCGGGGCGGCAGGTTTTGGCGCTAAAATTCAAGCCTATGCAGAAGTAACTAATCTACATCCAGTGTGAGCAGCAGTATAGAAATAGGTAAGTGATTTGAAAGAAGCGTAATTTTTATTAATAATATTTCAGGTGTACTTTAACAAAAGCATGCAATTTTGTGTACAGAAACTTAAAGATATAGTAAAAGTTCTTACTTACTAACAATATTAGCCCTCAACAACATATATAACCTACACATTAGAATGATCCATTTAGTTTTTGAAAGTTAATTATATTTCTTAAAATATTTATTAAATATACTCGTTTGAGTTAGCTTTCAAATGTTGTGTGTTGCTATTTATATTATTTAAACCGTTTATGCTTATGAAATAGTGACTTTATAACAAAAAATTTGAAGTCTAGTTTCTATGGTTGACGTTGAAAACGTACACATACACATTACTAGTTCAAATAATATGCATTTCTATTTGTTTTATGTGTAGTGCGATGATTGTTTTACTATATTACATAACAACCTTGACAGTTCAACAAAGCGATTTTACCATTTTGTGCAGTACATATATACAAATTTAAAAGTTGCTCAATAGAGTTACTACAAATCATCAATAATAGAAATCTTAAAAATGCCGGCCTCGTTGTGCTTGAGAAAACCATATAGTATTGTAAAATACTATATGATTTCTCAAGCACAACGAAGCCGCCACTTTTAAGATTTCTATAATTGAAGATTTGTAGAAACTCTATTGAGCTATACTATTCAGCTCCAATATGAGATTTCACATTTGTATATGTTTTTTTTTTGACTTTAACTAACTTTAAAATAACGTTCAATATCAGCATCCGTTGAAATCATTTTCAGATTTTCAAATCTTTGTTTAATATATTGCTTACAATTGTCGCCGCTTTCTGTAAAGATAGAAAGAATAACTTATATATAAGTATATAGTATTTATAGTATAAATTCAAGTATAAATTTCTACACACCCAATTTTCCGTCATAGACACGATTTGTTAGCAGCTTCGCCAGCGCTTTAAATAATTCTTTCGTTTCAATTTTTCTTTTGTAATAAGGATTCAATAATTCGACAACAATTTTACCAATATCTGCTTTATGTTTGCCAGCATTTTTATCTCTATGTTGCTCCGCCGGCTTTTGGTGTAGTTTGCTGTTAGCAGAATTCATTTTATGCTTATAATGTTGCTTATGACTCGATTCATGCGTTCTATGACGTTCATTATTTTGACTCGATTCATGAGTTTTGTGATTTGTCTCATGAGTTTTGTGACTTGACGACTCATGAGTTTTGTGCATCAATTCATGTGTTCTATGCGGCTCCTTTAACTTGGATTGTTCAATGCGTTTGTTATGTACTATGTAATGATTCTGTTTCACTTCATAATCATGATAATGACTCGATTCATAAGTTTTAAGCTGCTCTCTTGGCTTAAGATGATTTTGTTTAGCTTGGTATTCATTTTTATGTATCGATTCATAAGTTTTATATCGCTCCTTTAGCTTGGCTTGGTTTTCTTGCACTTGATGTTCATTATTATAACGCGATTCATAAGTTTTATGCTGCTCCTTTGGTTTGGCTTGATTCTGTTTCTCCTGATGTTCATTATTATGACTTAAATCACGAGTTTTGAGTTGCTCCTTTGCTTTGGTTTGATTTTGTTGCTCGTGCTGTTCTTCATTATGACTTGATGCGTGATTTTTAAGCTGCAGCTTTGTTTTAGCTTGTTCAATGTACTGGTTTTGTTGCACTTCTTCTACTTTTTCTTCTTCATGCATTAAGGCCTGCTCTAATTCAATACCAGATTCTGCAGTAACTTTTTCTTCAACTTTTTGCAACCGTTCCTCATTTGCTTTTTCACTTGTTTCTTTCAGTTTTGTTAAAGTAAATGAAAATCTGCGTGCTTTCGATGCTTCCAGTTCATGCTCCTTGGCTGCTAGTTGTTCTTCCCTCTCACGTTCTCGGCGGCTTTTATGCGCTACACGTGTTTTTTTAGGTGGTTCATAGCTTGTTGACTGCTTCGCCGCACGCATGGCATTTATATATTGTGTAGTTACAGGTAATGCTTTCGGTTCATTATTATTATTCTTACTATGCGCTGCTATCTTTGCTTCGCCTACTGCATGCGGGTCTACTTCCATTTTTTCAGCTATATCCAAATCTTCCGTTTCCGCATTTTCTATTTTAGGCATTATTTCGCTATTTATATCAGTTACATGGTTTTCATCCACTACAACTTCTTGCTTCACTTTTATAATTTCATCCTTTGCAGCATCATCACCAGCACTCAAAACTTCTTCCTCTGTTTCGTTTTTATTTTTGCCAAAGAAATTTTCAATTCTGTTCTGTTTCTTAGCAACAGCTTTCTGCTCCGTATTTGACTCCGTTGCTGTCTCATCGTCTTCACTTTTAATGCCTTTGCTGAAAAAACTACCAATTGTAGTTTGCTTGCTCATATCCTGTTTATAGCTTTTACGTTCGCGTATTGCTTTAGGCACATCTTTACTGTAGGTGCTGCTGCTGGCGCTGCTGCTGCCGCTGCTAGTAGGCGAACCAGGTCCACTGGCTTCCAATTCTTTTAATTTACGTTCGAAATATTCTACACTGCCACCAGTCCAAACGCTTTTCGTACTCGTTTCGGGCCTTGGTATATAGTCCTTGAGCGATGGCAGCAGTAGCGTTTTTGTTGTCTGTTGTTTGATGGAGGATAGCTGAAAATAGATAAAAAGATGTTAGAGAATTAAAAACCTAATGTTCCATTTTGAAACTAAATTACCAATCTTTTGTTATTATCTTTTTCGTTTTTAAGCACTTACCTCCTTTGCCAATCCATGCCTGTACATATTTACCACTTTATTTTTTGAAAATATTTCATATTCAATCTCCACTGCCATTGCTTCATAATCACGATATTTAAGTACACTATGCGGCTGATCGTCAACACAATTGGCTACATTCAATTTGAGCGCATCGATTAATGCAGTCAAATAGTTTTCACGCATGGATATCCTGAGTCCAGCTACTTTCTTTTCAGTCGATTCAGGATATTTAACGCGTCGAATTTGTGCTTCTGGTTCATTTTCAAGTTCCCTGGCAGCTTTGATTTTCTTACGCAATTCAAATTGTTTTCGTATAAAATCCTGTGTTTCTTTTTTAGCCTTCTTGGCAAGCTGTTGATGACTTATGTCGCCGTCATCGTCATCATCATCACCTCCGGAACCACCAGCAGCGTAATCTTGTGCAGCTCGTTTAATGCCTGGACGACCACCTAAAAAATATAAATTTATACAGATTACTTAAGATATTTTTATGCATACAAACTATTTTAATTAAATACCTTCATATAAATCCGAACAATCGTCAAGCGCTATGCTAGATTTAAATGCTGCATTCATGCAGAGACGCTGAAATGTTTGCAGTGCCTTTTCAAATTTCTTTGGATTTTTACAAACATCACATTGCCTTTCACACTCCGGTGCGGGATCGCCAAAATAATCGGAGAAGAGCTTATGACGACATCGCTGCATTTCACAGAACGCAACAATTTCATCGAAGTTCTTCATAGCGAGTTGCGCTAATTCTTGTTTGCCAGAACAGCTTGAACTGCGCAAACGATTAATATCATTTTGTAGCAGAAATTTGATTGATTTAACGTCATCACGTCCATAATAGAGACGACAATACGATTGGAGTCCATCACGTCCTGCGCGTCCTGATTCTTGATAGTAGGCGGCAACATTTTGAGGTACATTCCAGTGTACTACAAAACGTACACTGGGCTTATCGACGCCCATGCCGAAACTATTCGTAGCACAAATTATGGGATAATCACCGCGCATCCATTGCTCTTGCACTAGTGTGCGCTCAGCGGATTTCAGTCCAGCATGGTAGGCCACTGCACCAATGCCCTGTCTGGAATAATAAAATAAATCAAAATTAGTAATTAAAATTGAGTCTTATACGAGAGTGAGCTGATAAGTAAACGGCTTTGGCAAAAAAAAAGTACATTGAAAGCGAAGGACTTTTGTACCTTTAAAGAGTTGTTAGAGAAAAGTTGATGGGAGAGAATCTTTCAGGCTTCCCGAGCATTATAGTGCTTATCAATCAAAGGTAACAAACGGTAACACACGCGTAACCATTCATGGTGCTCTCAAAGCACTTGACTAGTATAACAGCAATACGAAAAGTTTCACATCTCTTAACGGGTTGACTGTGCAATGTGGAATCCATCTTATCTGGTTAGTCTCAAACCCGAAATAATCTACTGGCTCTACAGCAGCGTTGTCAGACCCATTCTCACCTATGGTTCAGTTATGTGGTGGACAGCATAAACATGGAACGAGATCTCAAGGATGTGTCATGTGTGAGTTTTCGCGTTGATGTGCACTACTTTTACTAAGGTACTCCAGAGTATTTTTGATACACACCTAATAAATTTCTACAGGACTGTCTAAATCCGCCGAAACCCACAGCGGAACTAGATGAAAGCTGACGGTAGTTAACTGTATTATCTACTGAGCGAGAGATGGTAAGGTGACGATAGAAAGAGTGAAATACCAGGCAGTGAAATCTCACCATGTCACTGTATTTCTGGCAGAAAGGGTGAAGTTAAGTGTTGATAGGTCATGCCTAGTGCCAATTTACAATCTGATTCTAGAACAGTTAAGAAAATTATTTAGAGCAAATTAATACTTTAATAATATTTGAAGTGCGGCTGTTCTCTCATGTGATTTCAGTTCGTGCTTACTTAACTCAAATAGAGTATCCATATTGTATTGCCACGCCCACCTTTTAAGTTAGCTCCCATACAGACTTTAGACTTTCTGTATGAAAAACTTTTTTTTGCAGTCAATACCAACTTGATACAAATGGCATGGGTGATTCTTATGAACAGATGATTATATATATATCAATAGGTGTGAGCTAGCAGCATTTTGGAGTAGCTCCATATAGCTCCATAATCGTGTTTACCTCACTTTTGACTTTTTTGAATGAAATACTTTTTTTTTGAGTTAATATCAACTTTTTGGAATGGCCCACCATTAGCGGATCCAAGGGGGGAACGTCAATATCGTCTTAATAATGGAAATGGTGTCTTCTTATGGATCAACGCTTGTTATAAATACTAAATTGTGTATCCCACCTACTTTTAGGGGTAACCCCCAGTACCCACTAAAATTTACGTATTGAAATTTCGTGTGAATGGTGGCAGAGTTGCAGTTCCACTGCAGTTAAAGATTTACTGAATTGTATTTTTTTTATTTTATTTTGGGGTTCTGCCTTATTTCCAGGAGCCAATGTTCGAAACCTTATTTTGAGTGTATCACGCTAAAATGAGAACAAAGTTTAAATTTATTTTGCTTTAATAGAGTTATGGTTACTTAATTACGCCATTTACTTATCATCTTAACCACTTATTGTACCATATATAGATTATATACAAACATACCTAGATACACCACAGGCCACACTCTCCACATGTTCCCGTGTACGACAATAGATAATGCCACAGCCACGTTTCGCAGCTGCAGTTGCCTGGAATTCCGCTTCATTGCCAAAACAATGTTGCGCAAACGCTGCCAAATGTTGAAAATCATCCTCAATGGAGTTCTTAAAAACCACATCGTAGAATAAATTTTTTCGAAAACTGGGCGTTGTAAATTTCGAAACAGGTTGCTGCAACTTCAGCTGCTTATAGATATCTTCGCGCACCACACGCGACGCTGTGGCCGTCAATGCCAGCCAAATAATATTTGTATATTTAGCGCGCAGATCGCCAAGCTTCAGATAGTCCGGCCGAAAGTCATGGCCCCACTGTGATACACAATGCGCTTCATCCACAGCAAAATAGGCAATCTTCTGATGTTTCACCAGCGTATGAAGTAACTCCTGAAAACTCTTTGTCGCCGCCTGTTCCGGTGTTATGTACAGAAAACGTATATTCGGATTTATTGATTTCAAATCAATTAGAACGCGTTCACGTTCCTTAACCGTCATTTTTGAATTGAGTGAATCGGCTTTAATTTTCAGCTTTGCCAAATGATCGATTTGATCCTTGATGAGTGCCAAAAGCGGTGAGAAGACTATGGTAATTTTATTTTCGCACAATAAACCGGGCAGCTGAAAGCATAAAGATTTGCCGGAACCGGTGGGCATGGAGACGTAAACATCGCGCTTTTCTGTAAATGCATAATCAATTAATTACGATATTTCTAATGTTTTGCAACTTCATTTTTTTTGCTCACTTTTTACGGCGCACTTTATGGCATTTTTCTGTAATTCCGATTTAAATGTTTTGTGTCCGAAATACTGCTCGAGTCCAGTTATGATTTTGTCATCTATTGATGCATCTTCGCACATTTTGTTTGTTTTAATTTAAACAAATACAAATTTATTTCACAATTCGCGCTGCGCTGCTATTTTTATTGTTATTTTCTTTGTTGTTGCTGTTGTTGTTGCCTTGCGTGCAATGTGTTTTTTTTGTACGAAATGTATTAAAAAATACCAAAAATGGCGCCAAATTTGAATTGCATTTTCTTTGAGTTACACAACAATTGCAATATTTAATTAAGAGCACACTAAGCTATCTTAACTAAAAAATTATTGACAATAAAAGTCAACACACAATTTAAATGTCATATATAGCTATTAAACTAATTTGCATTCTTTTGTTTAAATTGGCGCGAAAATCTTTGCATATGCTTTTCAGTGTGACCGTTGCAAGGCTGATATGTAGGTGGGCGTTCATAAGTTCACAAACGGTAATGTGCTCGCATAAACAGGCCTGTTCCGGTATTCACACTTAAGAAAATTTTGCGAAAGTGAATTTGTGTTCAATCTTATGATTGGTTGCAATGGCTAGCGCCGACTGTAAGATAAAGAGGTATGTATGTAGATTATAAACTATCTAGGATAAGTAGAGTCAGCAGTAGATGTGAAATGGCCGTAAAATAATCTGCATTGCACATTAATGAGTTTTTGATTATGTACTGAGAAAAACGTTCCTTTAAAAGATCTTAATGAGTTTATTGCTTAATGAGTTTATTGCTACATAAATATATATTATATTCTCATAAAAAATTCGGCATGTGTCCTTTATTATCGCATGTGCGATTGCTTCACATCTAATAAAAATCTGGAGCAATCGACGATGTCCATTAACGAAACTAATGTCGAACCGTTTTTCTTTTTTTTCTGTTGATTGCTGTATTATTCATTGGTGACACCGACGTGATTGGTTTTCTTCTTGTAAAAATATACAGAATTCGTTCTACTGGTCACTGTATTATGATAAAAAAAAAAATAGCCGGGAACCAACCTCGCTTGAGATATTTTGAAACAAATCTTTTGGGCAGATTCGATTTTGATTCATTTAGCATTGAGTAATTGGGTGTTGAAAAATTGATATCATATTTGCATACATAAATTTTTTGGCAAATCATCATGCAAAGACTTCAATTAAAAAAGTTCTTTGATTGGGCGCTAGAGCAGATGGAAGTCGATTTACCGAAAAACTTTATTCCGCGATGAGGCTCACTTCTGCTTCAATAGCTTTGTCAATAAGCAAAATAATCGCATTCGGAGCGAGAAAAATTTCATGTTAATCCATAAACTAACGAAAAATTCACGGTTCGGACCACCAGGGCAACATCTGACCAAAGTTCTTTAAAAACGGAAGAAAGTGCAACTGTCACCGTCAATGGCACCCGATATCACATAATGTGAAATTATTATCGGTAATTTGTCAGAAAGTTTGTAATGGATTGGATGAAGCATACAATTTTGTGTTATACGATTTTTGTTTTTATTTGTTATTAACTTTATTACACTGTTACAAATAGCATTGGGACCTTAAGTTAAAGTTATGGTAAAAAATTTGTAAAATACTTAAATGTTTTTTTGCTTTTATGTTTGTACATTACATTTTTTCGAACGAGTTCATGGCAATTGTTGTTGGTTTTTTTTTTTTTTTTGCTTTAATAATAATAATAATATAAATGAAATATAACGTGCATGGATGAACAAATTTCGCTGGGCTGGCGATTTTCTTAAATTTAATTAAAATTACTTTATCAGGTTTGTTCCGTTTTTCACTTTCGCGTAGATTTTGAGAAACTGAATTTGTTAAAATGTTCTGAGTTTCACTTTCAGTAGAACTTCGCGATTTGAACAGGTGAATTTTATTATGTGAATTAAAATCAATAAAATTTTACTGAAAATGAAAGTCGCAACATTTTAGCGAATTATTCGGGTAAATCCTCACAAAACTTGAAATCGAAACAGATCTGCATTTCTTTTTTTTATTCGTTTATATGAATTTCTATTGCATATGCGTGCTGTAAATATTACAGGCTTTATATTTTTCGGAAACCTATGTGTTCCCAGAGCAAGCCGTATCATTCCAAATCACCACGTACACCAAAACGTATGGTCAGCAATATATCGATTAGATAAATAATGCCAGTTACAAGCGAAACAGAAGCAGCTGCCAACACTAAGTCCAGACGTTGCATATTCGGATGCCAGTAGTTGCGATCTTTGGTTGTGGACCAATCACGGAAGAGCAGCGCCGTTGTGGCAACAATAAGTACAAATGCAATTAGAGACCAGAGTACAGCTGTGCGCCAGGGTGTGCTGCAAATGAGAAAATTGTACAAGAAAATTTAGTATAATTAAATAACAAGACATAATTGATGCGGCAACGACATCAACAACGACAACGCCAACGACTACGCACAGATCACCAAATAGGGCCATAATTAAATAAACTGCCGTATATATGAGTAAAGCGCCAAAGGTCACATAGCAGAGCGCAATGACGCGCGGCGTTATAAAGATGCGTAGATGTGAATGTGTTGAGGGTTCATCGATAAGCCCGATCAGACAGATCAACAGACACTGAAAGCAGAAGTGGAAGAAGAAGAAGAACGTGGAAAAGAAATTAAATTGAAATTGAATTTTTATGCAAGTTCAATTGATTTTTCATACACTACACAGGGAGACTGAAGTTGGGTTTCATCAGTTCAAAATCTTACAAAAAAGTATAAATATGTTATATTCTTCGTGCACCATGAATCTGAGCTGCTGAAAATTCTGTACCTGCGGGCATCCACCGCTGTCCCGGCCTCCCCAACGGTATATACATATACACCATGTTCCTATATAATATATCAAGTACTTAAATTGTGGGTCTTCAAAGGAAGTTTCTAATCTTTAATATTATAAATCATGCCCTTTAACAAAAGCCAATACTTGCTGATTGCTAAAGGTGTGTATCACTTTTAAGGTCTTTTTTTTAAATTTTTTTCAGCTTTAGAATTAATTTTCTTTGTCAGTGGAACTGAGAGAACCAATTTTTGTTCCCAGTGGGCGGATCAGCTGCCCTTCTGCGCTAGAGTAGATGCGACGTCGATCATTCGTGTAATTTCAAGATGCAACCTTGTAATATATTTAGAATAAAAACTGCTGATAGTGCCTGTGTAGCGCATTGAAACTTCGACTTCTATTGCATTTTGTTTTTTGTTTTTTTTTTTATAATACCTACACTTACAATATGTTCTACTTACCAGTTCAACAAACTTAAGCGCCACAAGTGAGTAGGTTGCCTTTCGTGACCCATTTTGAGCAAATGAAGTTTCATCTGCCGGCGACATTTCAACGCGTGAGATTTCTGTTTGATGATTTCAATTTGAAGGTTAATTTGTATTTATATAATTTATAAGATCAATTTAAAGCTAATAAAACCAAAACAGTCCAAAATACCTATGGAACTCATGTAGCTCATTTTGTAAAATATTTTTTTGTTTTTTTTTTGTTTGTTTGTTTTGTGAATAGCACTTCTAAAGCAACAGTTTTAGCTTCGTTAAACACAGTCTTCACTTAGAAACCGAAACTGCGAGTATTTGTAAAAAACATTAAACATTTTTTTTTTTTTTTTTTCGAAAATGCGTTCAAGCATGAAATAGCAGGAACATTTATTTTAGGAAAACTATTTGAAATTGTTTGATGGTATTTTTATTATTTAGTCACACAGTATTTAATGTGCAATAACAATTTTGTGATTTGTTAATTTTTTGTTTTACCATATGTTATTTTGTTTTAATTTCCATTTTTTGTGAGATAATTGATCACATATGGTTTGAAAGGTAGTATTATTGTATGAAACGGTCAGGCAAGTAGTATTGATATGTTCCTTGAGCAAAAAAACAGTCCTAATGGCCGTATGACATACGAATACTATGTGCATATATTTTCCCCTTCATTGTTTTGGAATTTTAGGCGGTCGAAAGCGATAGCTATGTATACAAACAGCAACATTTTTCACGTCGATTCGTATAGGTCTCACTTGACTTTTGTTTATGTTTTTATCAAAATATACAGAATCAATTTAGGAAAGCATTTTAAAAATGCTTGCATTGAGTGTATTCACCATTTGCGCCTAACATGCCAAAGCAATTAGCTTTGCATCATTCATTATTATACTTTTTTTTAGTTTTATTATGTAAAGAGTGACCGAATGGTAAAATGAACACCATCAAAATATAGATAAACACACTATTTTTGCCGAATTTTTGTTACTTTGTTATTTTTGAGTCCAGAGTTGTCTCATATTTCGCATAGTTGCTCATATATATATATATATATATATATATGGTATTTTTCCTCATGGTTTTCGTTTCACTTATTAGTGAAACTATATTTCAACCTCTCGCACTTGTAGAATTATTGAATTTTTGTACAGATGCTGTTTCAGAAATCCAACCATTTTAAAGTTAAAACTCAATTCAAGTCATTATTAATAGGTGTCTGTATAGGTTACACTCGTGCTACACAAACAAAAATTTGTTATTTTTGACTCCTTAGCTCAACTTGTGATCGCTAAAATGATCGCTTTCGTTAATTTTGCATGAACCTTTTGCGTGTTTTTTTTTTATTTTTTCTTAATGTTTTATTTTTTCAACTATTTGATTATGGTTCTCAGTTTTCTTTCAAAGTGCTGAGGTTCTAAGCGTTAAATAATAGCATAGCAATTATTTTGACAATTCACAAGCTTTGTATGCTACATGATGTCACTTCGAAAGTTTATTTTTTAAACACATTTGGAAGTGTATGTGAATTATATTTATAATTAAGAATTTGTATTGCATACAATGAAACCAATCTATTGGTACTAATTTATTTAACATATGCATGAGATATTTGCAAGTCTGCGACATTGCGGCTATTAGTAAAAAAAATAATTGAAGATATAAGTTTCTTAGAACATACGCAGTGCCAAAAAATCACGTAATGTAATAGCTTAATAAGCAAATATTTTGTAGTATCCAAATCCAATATAAACCTAAACACTGATTAAAACTAATTGGATTACAATAGTAAACGAAAAACAAATACATACAATAGATATGTGATAATGTGAAACTAACCCAAAAGCTTAAAAAATAGTAAAATGTTTAACCCCGGAACGCCTTCAAACACATTCGCAGAGACAGACAACTAACAAAATCAACAGAATAAACCATTAAATTGAAACGGGAAGCCTAACTAAATAATATAAAATACAAGGTCGGATTGAAAGATTTTAGAACATTTTACCAAGGCTGTGTACTTGTTCTAAATTCTGTTTAGAAATAATGGCAAAACTGTCAGTTTTTGCATTGAAAAGAGCGCAAAATCTTCATTGGAATATATTAACATATCTCGTTTCAATGTTAACTGATTTAATTAAAGTAAATACTAAATCAAAGATAATTAAATAAACTACAAACTTTTTTACTCGGCTCGGTAGTTACGGAGAAATATTGGCAAAAAAGTAATTTTTAGCTGTTGAAATTTAAACCGAAAATTCATTAAATCGACAACAACAAAAAAAAAAAAAACAATCAAAAAGCCAAACAAATTCTTATTTTGACCACATACTCATACTTTTTTACATAAAGAAGTATCTTTTACGTAGAAAGCAAGAAATTGTTGATTGAAATGCATGGAAAGTTAACGAACTTATGCACAATTGAGTAAAGCTGTGCCAAACGGTATCATTCTTACCAAATATATAAGATCTATGCATATGGTTCCATTTACACACTACAAACATAAACTGTATCGCTGAATTTGTATAAACTTCTAGAATTTTTGTAACCAACCTTATGAGCCATACACATAAAAAACTAAAAAGAAATTAAAGCACGGTATGCCCATATATGCTACTTTCTCTACGATAACGTTGTAACTGGCCACGAAGTGAGTATGTAACATGAAAGGTTTGGGTAATTCGTGCAGCGACTTCATTTCGTATATTTTTTTTTTGGAACGTTGAAGAATTTTGTTTCGTGTCTCGAGTGATGTGGCAAATGGCCAAACAACACTCAGAGACCTACATACAGACAGACGGACTAGACTGTTATTTGGGACTGTTAGTTGGGGAAAACAGCTTAATAGTTTGTTGGTAGTAAATACGAAAAAGAACAACAAATTTGTTAGGGTGCGAAAACGAAACTACGCGTTACTTGGTAGAAGTCTAACCGAAATATCTAAGAAAACTTTTGACCATGTTCAATGGTACTCGCATCAAGGTGTGTGTAGGAATTAGCGGCCGCCAAAAAACATCCAACAATGTACAAAAGTTAGTATGAGGTTATGCATCGATGCTGTCACAACGACGACACCTTTCCAATTGGTTTGCTACACTAAATACAGTTGAAACACTGTACAAATTGCATACATAACTAGTTACTTCTGTTTGAGCAAACCCACTCGCAAGGAAAATTGGGAGCAAAATAACTGTTAAAGCTGCATAAGCAGCACTGCCAACCCGCGTGCATTTTGTTGGCATGTCTGTGCTAATCAATGCAACACGATTATAACAGATTTGGCCCAAAAAAAAAGAAAAAAAAAAAAAGAAAAAAAAAAACGAGTTTGTATAGAAGACGCATACGAAAAGCAACGAAAAATCAAAATAAACATATCGAATGTGTATTAGTACGAGGGTAACACTGAAACTTAGTAGTAAGTTTTTGCTTGCCTTGGTAATCGTTGACTTTTCAAAAGTATATTCACGACAGTTATAAAAATAAGCTGCATGCTTGACTCCAAACTAAGTTACAGATGACGTTGCACCTACATAGTACTATTGTGTGCAGGGTATACATGTTTAGGCGAAAAAATATGCTTTGAGCTGTCTAAATGTTGTCAGAATTCTACATATTTCAACTAAAAGTGACAGCAAACTCAACGAAATTTATTAAAAACTCAGATTCCTAGCAAATATCTGGTATCGTCTGAACCTGCCCAACTAATACTTCGCCCAATTTTAGATTTCGATCAGCATAAATTGTTCAATGAATGTGAGTTGAAATTAAATCGCAAAATTTTTCTTAAAGCAACAAAACGGTGTTCAATTTATATGGTTCAAAATACTGAAAAGTGCGGTATTTTATGAATTAATTTAAACTTTGCTAATTAAAATGTAGTTGATTTATTTGATCTGTAGGCAAATATAGTTTTTATCTATATAGTTTCTCAGTTGAAACAAACATTTCAAGTAAAAAATACTTTTAGAGTGACCCACACGTCTGATACTACACGCTGCTGCTGTGCATAGCGATTGAAAAGAAAACCTACAACAACAAAAAATGTAAACAAACTTAAAGTTGGCTATAACAAGTTAAACTGGTTTAAGTGAAATGGCCAAGAAGAAGAAGAAGAAGTAGAAGTAGCAACAGCAGCAGCAGCAGCAAACGAAAAAACAACAAAAAGTGTAGCAGAGAATTTCTGTAGTGCGCCAAGAAAAGAGTAAAAATTTCGCTCTTTTTCATTCACTCTTTTTAAAACGTTTAACTTAAAAGCCACCACACCTGTTTTCTTTCCTGTTACTCCTTTCATTCAACGCTCAATGCGTAATATTTTGGTCAACACTGTGTCACTTTGATTTTGGCGCACACTGTGCAACACAGTGTTTGCAAAGTCTAAATTGCTCCTTAAGCATGATTTCCTTGCAATAATATGTCTGGGCAAGTTTTTTTTTTTAATAGTAGCACAAGAAAAACTTCTCTTCGTTTCAGTTTAGCTCAGTTTCAGTTGAGCTTGCATGTTTTTGCGCGTAATTTGTGTATTAGAAGCCCTATAAAAACAACTGAACTGAGCTGGGTCGTTGACTTCAATGCTGGCACGCTTTACTTTACTCTGTGTGTTGCGTAGGGCTCGGAATGTATTTGTTGTCGTTTTTATAATACCCTTCTAGATATGTGTAGCGGAATATGAGTTTTGTTGAGCTTAAAATGTGTCCATTACATAGTGGAGTCTCTATAAAGTAAAAGTATACGTACAATACCTTTTCTGAGTGTTAGACTAGAGTTAGACTACCATAAAATTTAGAGCAATTTGCATTTCTGTCCGTTTGTCTACATTTCATGTTCGCAAACAGTGGCTGTAAAACAAAAACTTAAAGATGCAGTTTTCACAGAAAAATTAAACATCTTTAAAATACAAGAGCTATATGATCTGAACTGAGTCAGGGCGTATACTTCTGGGTCTCACACGTAAATATATATATATATATATATATATATATATATATATATATATATATATATATATACTTAATGTGCATACATTGGTGATTTTGTCATGTTCACCTATTCTTTATCTGCGCATAGATCACGGAGTTAGCTAGAGTGTGAAGTGTATTATAATATACTCACAATGTTTGCAACGCCTTAAATTGCTTTAATCGGATGCTTTATAAAGCAAAGTCGTAGATGGGAGGGAGTCTGGATTGGGGTTCTAGAGGCTTATAGATAAATGGGTTGGAACATATCTAAAGAAATTCATTTTCTGCATTGGGATTCTTCCCAGTAAATCTCCCTCATGAAATATAGACAATTGAAAAGCACTTCGAAGAAAAGAGCCGAGTCATTATGATCTATTTTTTAGAAATACATACTTTTATATAATCATATATTTTAAGTTTCAAATTCTAAAAAAAAAAAAAAATTTTATATCAAAATTTTGTTTAAATTTGAATTTAATTCTTTTTTAAGTTTCATTATTTTTATTATATGGGTAAAATATTTTGTGCAGGGTATAATATAGTCGTGCAGCACAACTATAGCACGATTAATTGATTTTTGTTGTTCCGAAATATGGATTTTTTTTGCGGTTTAAAAGTATGCGAAATGTTTTCGTGAAGAATGTTTATTGTAGTTGTTGTTGCTGTTGCTGTTAGTGAAGATTTTAATGTGAGTGCTGTCGACCACAATCTAGCAGCAATGTTGTATACAATTGAGTTTATGCGTTTGTTATTGTTGTCAAAAGCAACATCTATAAACAGAGAGACAGTCAACAAAATAGTAGCGAAGCGCATACAAAGTGTAATACGTAATCTCCTTTCTCTTTCGTGCACGCAAGTCTTATCAACATGTAACTGGCTACTCGCATGCTATCGTTTAATATTTGTGTGTACTCGTTTGTATTTATTTATTTATATTAAAGTTAGATATAATTATAATTAACACTAAATAATGAGTAAAGCACTGGCTGCTAAGGCGTTCGGCTTGTAGTCGTTTGTATTTTATGTATGTTTGATTCGTTATGTTAGTGACGATTGTTCCAGCTTTTTACGTTCAAAATATCTAACGGATTTTGATAGAATTTAGAATATATGCATATCTGTAAATGAAGTCTTTTCAAATGGTATATTTTTTTGTTAAACTCATTTGTATACTGTAAGCACAATAGATTTGGAGCACAATATTTTCAATACATTAAATAAGATATAGAAGATCTCATAAAGAATATAAATTAAAGTATCATTCTGATAAGACAATCGATTTATGATTAGTTTATTTGGCTGTTTGTCTAAATTTCATATATTAAGCTTTCATTTAGTCAAGTTTTATAGGTATGTAAAGTACTTTAAAAAAAATTGAAATCATACCATATTTTACCTTGATTGGTCGGATATATTCCATATATCTTACCAAAAATATAGATATGATGAATTTTTATATCTTTTACTTCAGAAATCACTGAATCCCGTTGTAATCTTTGATCCTCTACAAATAGTTATGTTTTTGGTTTAGAAATAGATCCTTTTCCGTGATCTATTTCTATACCAAAATTTATAAAAATTGGTTCAGCGACTTAGACGTGAAAAAGGTAACAGACAGCTAGAGTTACTTTCACATTTATAATATTAGTATAGATTTTTTTTTTATGTTTAGCTATAATTCTTTACCACGTGAACCAATTTTGATGCACTGTAGGCAGAGCATACAAATTTCTGTTTCTAACTTCAACTGCGTATGTATCAGGTGAATCTAAAAATTCACGTCAGACTGATCTACATATTACAGTTTCCGAGATTATGTTGCTCAGACAGACGAAAGATGGACGGACGTAACTCTATCGACCCGACTCGACTTTGATGCTAATCAAGACTTTATGCTTTATGGAGTATACCACGCCTTCTTCTCGCTGTTATAAACATTTTTTACAAACGTAGTTTAGTTTAGGCCAGTTTCGAGATTTTTGCGTTTTAGAAATATACGTTAAAATTCAAAACTTTTTAACTATAACTTCTTCGTCTTGAAAGATGTGAACTTGAAGTGAAATTTGTTGATTACACTTTTTTCGTGCTCATAGAAAAAGGTCTACGTAAGTGGTTAAATAGTATGCGATATATTGGTTAACAAAGTAAAAGTTATGAAATCTTCTAATTTATTAATAAGTTTAAATATAGCCTATAAATGTAATTTATTATTGGTATGTATAGATATATATATAAGCTAAGAAACAACTTACACAGACTGAAGCCAGCCAGAAAGAAGTTGCAGTCCATTGTTAATTGATGTTAATTTGTAATTTCCTCAAGAGATAAAAAAGTGGCAAAGCAAAACGTAACACATCATAACATACGAGTACATACATATGTACATATATAACGTGTACATTCTAGAGATCTTATGAAACTTAACAATAACAAACTAAGACGTAGTATTTCAATTGTAAAATTGCAATAAAACCAGTTTTACAACCAACTATGTACATAAAAACTATGTATGTACGTATGCAGTAGCTGCTGTGCCTACAGCCTTTGATGTACTCAGTACACTCCACTATACCGCCAACAGATCAGCAACTGAAGCTCCAGTTGTGCATTGAATATAACAATATAGCAAGATTTGAAGAGCGAGCGTGTACAAATTCATATACAGAGAGTATACGAGAACCAAGTTTAGTACACTTTTTTTTGTTTTTCTGCTACCTTAGATGTGCATTAGCATGCAAAGCTGGTCGAAACGCGTTTTAAATATGTGCCAAGCATACACAAATCAAAGTATAAAATAGCTTAAAAAAATAATAAAATAATATAAAATTGCCATAAAACTTAGAAGTTCTTCTTCTTCTCCCTTTCTTCTTCTTCAAAAAAAAAACATAGTTCAAAAATTTCAACAAGTTGGCAGCGCCATAGCGCAGTTTTTAGGTGCGAAACCGTAAAACTAAACAATCTGTTCGCACATTTGTGGGCGTTTTGGGTGGCAAATGAAATATTAAACTATATAAATAGTTATATACATACCAAGTATATATAACTTTACTACGGATGACTAAATTCACACAGTAGTTGACTTCCTCAGTGGGTGTTTGTATACATATACATACAATAGACTATGGCGTAATAAGGCAACAACAACAATAACTGATTGCCCGCCATTTTTGACCTATTTAGTATTACAGTAGTTGCTAATAAATCAAACTGCGCTAAAATGTAATTCAATGCCATTGTTTGTAAATGAAGAGCGTTCGCGTCTGAGTTGTGCTTTTAACTACGTAGTTAGTTGGCATAGGTTAAGTGTGTTCTGTTCCCAGGTGGTGGTTTCTGGTTGTTTTTTATGTTGTTGTTTTTTTTTTTTTTTTTATGTGCAATGCGTGCGTTTTTGTGCTGCTAAAGTTTTACATTTAGTTTGAGCTTCTAGCTAATAATTGTTAATAATAATGGTGTTGTTGGTGGTGAGTGGATGAGTGACTCGTGGTCAACGCTGACCAACTTGTTTCAATGCCAAATTAATTGAAATATTGTAAACAAATAACTCGCAAAGGATTGCATGTGTAAACATGCGATGAGTATAGGGAATTGTTTATGAGTGAAAACGCATTTGGCAACTGAAACTATTATATATTTTCATTTAAAGTTGTTTATTTATATTTTTTTAACTTTGTATACAACTCGTTAAAATTGAAAAAGATTTTGTTTTATCTTAATATTGTCAATATTATAACTTAAAGTCAAATACTTATCGAAAGTAAGTAGTAAAGTAATTATAGAATTTCTGTTTTATAAAAGATGCAAAGTATTTATTGTATTTCCAAGCACAAACACACTTAATGCGCTTAAACTTGGAGCTGACACTAGAACAGTTGAACTAAGTGGTTTCATGAATCTTAACCTTAAGTTACAACAGTGTTAATGAACTCAATATTTGAAAACATTTTTGAAAAATCAATTTTTGAGGAGTGGGGTCGCTTGCACAAGTTAGTGGTGAAAGTTATTGCTTGCCATTCACTTGTTAATAGCCAAAATCAGACAGAGAAAGTTTTGCATATGATCGCCCTATGATCCCCGATCCCTGGGACAAGTTTCGAGAGAACGACCGAACAAGCGTTGGAAATACCAAGTCTGGGATAATCTCCACAAACTTGCCATTGTTGCATTATTTCGTACCATGGATCTGTTCAGTTTTGTATGCTGTTCAGCAGAATTATGAAAAAAGACACAGAAAAATTAAATCACAAATTGAAAAAATTGTTGTTTGGATTGATTGATTATATTTAACAAAGTTGGATTTATATGAAAAGTTACTATTAGACGCTTACCATGGACTACGAACAACAAATTTGTTAATTTGGCATTCCCATGTAACTAACTCACTTAAGATTTCCGTTTTTCTATTATTATTGCTGTGTTTTTCAACACAAACAATTTTTTGCCACTTGTTTTAGACGAGAAACTAAGCACGTGAAAACCCAGCTTAAGGGTACTTACTTAAATCTATTTCTATTTCTGAATACGAGACGCTGAAACACTGCCAGTTTAGCTATCCTGGCCTCTTCTATGGCATTCAGGTGTATGGAATTACAGCCAAAACGCACTTGAACAAATTGCGGGTTCTTCAGACAAAAACGCTGAGGAAGATCACTTTGGCTATTTGGTACATGAGAACCAGGGATATAGAACGCGATCTCAATTTGCCTAAAATTGGAGTTAGAATCCAGGAGGTTGCCAAAAAATACAATTAGAGGCTCAAGTCTCATCGAAACAGCCTAGCCAGGCGACTAGGTATCGCAGCCCTAAGAACTGCTAGCCCGCGTACTAGAACGAGAAGACGACTCAAACGCCAGCACCCTCAATACCTGCTGGACTGGGTCTTGGCTTAAATATTTCCATAGTTAATAGTCAAACACGCTACAAAACTTACTTAATTACTTACTTACTTACTCTCTTAGTCTAAAATCTGTATATAACCTATTTCTGACTAGATTAAGTTACCTACAAGATAGCAGGACACTAATCGCTCACTTTTAAATATTTCGTTTAATAAGTAATATTATTTCTTTTGAAAAAAAGAAAGAAAAAGCTTTAACTTCAGTTGAACCGAAGACCATGCACATAAATAGTATTGCAAAACATAAAAGTGGCGGTTTGAATAGGCGGTTTGAATAGGCGGTTTGAATAGGGTAGCCCACTAGTAGATGTGTATGAAGCGATGTAGTAGATGTGTAACATGCCGAAATATCGAATTTCAAGTTGACATTGACGTTTTCCATACAAATGTATAAAAGTGAGCTGTGGGTTTATATGGGTTTACCTCAAAAAGTGGGCGTGACATGCCCACTAGCAGATCTATTTAAAGCGGTATCTACTAAAATCCACCAAATCAAATTTCAAGTTAATATTTTTTTAAATGAAGAATTTTTTCATAAAAAAAAAAACAATATTGCACGGTGGGTTTGTATGGGGGCTACCCCAAAAAAAGAGCGGGCCACGCCCATTAGTCTATGTATCTTAAGCGGATGTCTTTCAAAGGCACCATATTGCATTTCAACCTAAAATTGACTTTAATTAAGAAGTTTTTCTTACAAAAACACAAAAGTGAGTATAATATTTGTATGGGGACTACCCCAAATAGTGGACGGGCCACGCCCGTCAGTCTATGTATGTTAAGCGGCTGACCATAAAAAGGCAACACATTGCATTTCAACTTAATATTGACTTCAATAAACAAGCTTTCCTACAAAAAGTCAAAAGTCTGCGGTGGGCTTGTATGGGGGCTACCCCAAATATACCCATTAATGTATATATCAATCATCAGTCTACTAAAAATTCTCATATCAATTATTAAGTTGGTATTGAGCACAATAAAAATGTTTTTCATACAAAAAATCAAAAGTGGGCAGTGAGTTTATATGGGGGCTAACCCAAAAAGTGGGCTTGGCGGGTCAATCTTGATACTCTACTCTGCAATAAAAAGAAGTTTATGTGCTAAATTTCAACTGGATAGCATAAAAATTGGTACCCAAATTATGTGCAACATATTGTTGCACATAATTTGGGTACCAATTTTATATATACAGACAGACAGACGGACAGAAAGACGGATAGACAGACAGACGGACATGGCTAGATCGACTCGTCTCGTCGAGCTGATCAAGAATATATATACATACTTTATGGGGTCTACTATGCCTACTTTAATGCGTTACAAACTTTCAGACAAACTGATAATACCATTTCACACTACTATGTGTGAATGGTATAAGAAATTCTAAATTTTGAACATGTGGCTGTAGTTTTAGTTTCGATTCCATTGTTTTGCGGTAATAAACATAAAAACTGATTGTCAAATTTAGTTCAAATTGTAAGTGTTTCGAAACACTTCAAAGTAATTTTCTTAGAGGAAATCAGTTTGCTTACTTTTCCACACCACATTTTGTTGATGGAAAAGACAGATTTTCACATTTTTTCAACAACTAAGCTGTTAATCGACTAATTGTGAATACCTCATAGCATACTCGTATGTATAACGCATGAGCACATTTCATAAGCTGTCTAAAAACCGCATTGTAGCAAAATATTGCAACAATAAAAACCAAACGCTGTTTCGCCTCAAACTGCTACAATTAATTTAAAAAAAAAAAAAAAAAATGCAAAAACCACAACGAACAGTTAACTTAATTACAAATATTTCAACAATTAAAAAAAATATAATAAATATGTGAAGCATACAAAAAGGATTTGCACATGAAGCGTATGCTTCATGTGCAAATTTGAGAGGGTAGCATGAGACAGTTGTAGGGTGTTTGGGCGTTAGCTAAACGAATGTATTGCACACATATACTTGTATGAATCATAAAAACTAATATATACATATATATATATATATATATATATATATATATATATATATATATATATATATATATATATATATATATATATATATATATATATATATATATATATATATATATATATATATATATATATATATATATATATATATATATATATATATATATATATATATATATATATATATATATATATATATATATATATATATAGAGAGAGAGAGAGAGAGATATATATATATATATATATATATATATATATATATATATATATATATATATATATATATATATATATATATATATATATATATATATATATATATATATATATATATATATATATATATATATATATATATATATATACATATACCTATGTATATTTAAATATAATGTGTAAATAATTTCTTAAACAAATTAAGCATGCAGAATTTTCTCACGCATAGCAAATTGTATTGAATAATAATTTAGTGTTAAAAAACTATTTGTACTACAAGTTTGTCAAAAAGAAGAAAAACCCGAGTTCAATAAGTTGGGGTGGGGCACAAACAAAACATAAAATACACAAAACGAGTCACAGTCTTGCACAGTCTCCATGTTAGCTTTTTTTTTTTTTTTTTTTTTTGAAATTTTGTATTTAAGTTTTTCTCGCAGCTTGTGGAACCACAGACTTGTTGTTCAGTTTAAATGCGAGAGAAGATCATTAACTGACACAGTGGCGCATGCTGTTTGTGTTTATTTAATGTTGTTGTTGTTGTTGTTGTTGTTGTACTAGTAAGTGTTGTTTTTGTTGTTGTTATATAGACAAGTTTTTTATTTCAATTTTGTTGCTACAACTTGCTGCGTTAAAAGTGCATTTTCAACATTTTGCAATAATGATTTTTGGTTTATTAGTAAACTATATTTGAGATTTTTGCTTAGAAAACTGATTTTGTTTTATTTGCAAAATTTTAAACCATAATTTTTCTATTGTTTTTTTTTTATTTTGGTACAAAATTAATTCCAACTACTATTATATTTATTTAAATAATTAGTTACGCACATTTATTTTTGTTAAACAAATGAAGAAGAAAACAAAAAACAAAAACAATGACGATGACGATGCAATTTGTTAGTTTTAGAAAATATTTTCCAAAAATTTTCTTTTCAATTTTCTATTTTTTATTTTTTTTTTTTCGAAATTATTTATTGCGCGCAATTTTATTTTACTTTTCGAGTGCGAAGTAAGTTTGTATAATATTGTTATTCACACGCAAACCGTATTCAAAATGAGAATCCGTAAATTCGAATTGTTAACCGCAGAGCACGACACGCCAAAGACAAATAAAGTGTACTGTGCTGTAATATGAAGCTAGCTGAGATGAGATAGCTAGCTTACACGTACCGTACTACTAACAGCGTATAACAGTTGAGTTTGCTGTGTGCTTGATTTCAAACTAATTTTTGCTGAGAGTACAGTACAGTTGGGAAATACTAAACTTAAAGTAGTTACAATATTTTTGTCGGCACTGTAGCTGCAGCGACTGTACGTATAGTATAGTAACTGTAGTAGCGCCACTTGACGTTAGATGGCGCGACAGTGTAGTGTAAGTTGCACTCTTATGGAGTGAATGGAGTTGCAAATTACTATGGTCGCATTAGAAAGACCTTCATAAAGATTTACGAAATGAAGCATAGAAGCAGACCAGACTCTTTAAGCGAGTTACCAGAAGTACACTTTGAAAGCTGTGAGAGTAGCTTTTTAAACAAACATGCAGTGGCTAATACATTGCTATTGAGGTGTTCGAATTAATTTTAAAAGAATTTTTTCGATTTTTGAGCGTTTCAATGTATATTATTCAAAGTATTGTCCATCGTTAGCTACAACATTTTCCCATCTTTTTGGCAGCATATGCATTCCGCGTCGGAAGAACGGCTCGTCTTTTGAGGCAATCCACGAATCGACCTATTTTTTGTTATCCTCGTAAGAAGTAAAGCGCTGCTCAGCCAGGACGTGGGTCATCGATCTGAACAAGTAGTAATCAGAAGGGGCTATGTCTAAACGGGGGGGAGGGGTTAGCATATCCCAATTCAACGCCTCCAACGTTTCCGTGACGGATCTTGTAATATGTAGCCGAGTGTTGTTGATGCTGACAAATCTTCACGGGTTTGACACGGATCTTCGTCGAGTAATGCTTTCAATACTTCATCTTTAAACTTTTTGGGCTGACCCGTACGTTCTTTGTCCTCCGTATCAAAATCACCACTTTTAAACAGACGAAACCAGTACTGACAAGTTGAAATCGATGGAGCATAGTCTCCGTAAGCCCCACGATGGACTTTAGCTGCTTTTTTTTTTCAAATGAAAGCAGAAAAGCAAACCTTGCCTATTTTTTTGGAACATAAGTCGACATGTTACCCGATTTACCCGATGCGATTTAGTGCTAGTTACGCCATCTCTAATGAATCCCTTAATTAAATTAATTCCAATACTCAATAGAGTGCATTTATTTGCTGCTTTGACAACACTGGTGCAGGAAAGCTGAAATAAAACCTCTTGGTACAAAAAAAATCCGCTGGGTATGATGGAATTAATGCAGCAACTTTGAAAGCACTTCTACAAAAAATTACTTCTTTTAATACCTGCTTTAATCAGGCTTACCCACTTTCCAAAAACAATGGAAATGCGCAGAGAAAAACATTTTTTAAATAATATTTCTTGGAAGAGTGCTTTCATAACTTAATCGAGGCATACTTCCCGTACAACAGTTAGGGTTTCGACGCAGTCATGACACTCCGGAACAAGTTCACAGAATTGTAAATCGGAGGCTTCGAAGATAAACAATATTCCATTGCAGCATTTCTTGATGTAAACCCGGCTTTTGATCGTGTGTTGCATAAAGTTCTCCTTTACAAAATAAAAGAATTACTAACTGTATTGTAATATCTATTTCTTCGAGCATACCTTGAGAAGCGACGTTGCTATGGGAGGCCTGAAGAAGCTCACTCCACTGTGAAAAGGATCTACTCTGTTGTACGACAAGGCAGTTTATTGAGCCCCTCACAAACGCCTTGTATATCTACTTGAGGACTAACAATATCCATAAAGACAAACGCATACCTAAGATTTTAAAAGAAATAAGAAAACACAGAACAAGATACATTGAAAGACTTAGCCACCATCACAACAAACTAGCTGTCAATCTTCGCGATACGTCAACAGCTTTGCGACGATTAAAGTGACTCGCTCCATCCACAGGATCTGCCTCATCACAGAATGTAAACTTATAGTACATTTGCATGCTATAACATTTCAGATACTATTTTTAGAACTCCAACTTAAATTATGTAGTACTTAATTAATTTGACTATAGTTCTATTGTCGGACTGAACGCAAATAACACAAAATTCTTCTTCAAAAATATTGATGATGCCCAGTTCCAACCAGACAAATTCGTTGTTTGTCAATGACTATTAAAAAAAAAAAACAAAAACAAACTGTTGACTTCTAAGGTTTATGTAAAAATAAAATATACACATTTTTATATATTTATAGAATAAAACATTTAACAAATATGCACAGCAATTGAAGGAATATATACAACACAGATTGATTGATTGTTTGAATAAATTAATTGCATTAATTAAATAGTTATTTTCACTTTAAACAAATACAGTCTTTCGTTTACGCAAAAAGAATTGCTGCTACTTAAGATTAATTTCTAACATTTTATTATAATTATTAATATTATTTTTGTTTTTTGTTTTTTGTTTTTTTCTTTGTTTTGTTTTTTGTTTTTTTATAAATATTTACAAACAATTGCGCCATATTGATTGAAATATTGGCATATTGTATTATATACAAAAATTTCTCATAAAATAACAATAAATCCGCTCCTGCTGCCAAAGCCGAAATGTATGCAATCAAAATGTACGATCGCGTAGCACTAAACTTAATGGTGTTTTAGGCGCAAGCAGAAATTCAAATTCCGTTTGCAGTGGCTCGACAAAGCTGATATCAAAGGCGAGTATGAGCTAAAATATTTCAAAATAGATTAAATTACTTAATTAAATACGAAGCTTCGGCTTAATAATTATATACCTTGGACAGCAATAGCACCACCTCCATTTCGACAAAACGCTTGCCCGGACAGGTGCGTCTGCCAATGCCAAATGGCACCACGATTCCAGCACCGTCAACATTTACACCAAAATTACCGCTCGCATCGATCCAACGTTCGGGCAGAAACTTCTTGGCATCGGGAAAATTACGATCCTTATGACAGGCAATCATATTCTGACAGAGCACCACAGACTAGAAGCGGACAAACCATTTTGTATACTTAAGTTGTACAAGTAAAAATATCAAATGAAATACTTACACCTGCATTCAACGTATAACCAGAGAGTTCCATATCCTCTTCGAGTATACGCGCCAGACAAAATGCCGTTGGACGCAAACGAAACGATTCCTGTATACAGGCTTTAGTATATGTCGCATTTGTTAATGCATCCTGTAGTATATTCGTATTACGATATTCACAGAATTCTTCCAGTATACGTGGCATAAAATGCGCTTCACTTGTCACCGAACTGAGCACAAAGAGTAGCGTATTCGCCAGCTAGAGTTTTTGTTTTTTTTTTTTTTTTGTTTGTTTAAAATACTGTTTTAATAGAGCTACTTATTTTTTTCTTTTTAAAGATGAAGTTTAATGCAATTTTGTGTACAAGTATGAATTATATACATATACTTACAATACTTTAAGTAATCTAAATTCATAGTCGTTTAATGGGATTTAACAATGTATAATGTTGTTGTTGTATGGCAGGTTCGGTTTTATGAAAATTTGCTCAAAAATAAAGGAAATACTTTATTACTTACCGTCTCAATGCCAGCTGCTATGAAATCAATTATAGCTGATTTTTTATCGCGTACATCCAGATCTTTCAGTTCCAGTATATTTAAGAATACGCTACGCAGTCCAGCTGCGTCTTCATCATCACAAGCAGCAGCATTTCGATTCTCCTCCAGTGCATTCTCCACCATTTCGGAGATGACGCTGTGAAGAATAGCGAACTAAAATTAATGTTTCACACAATACATTGTGCTAGTTTTAGCTTAAAATCAGTGAAACTAAGGCAATGCACAACGGACTCCATTTGTGGCTTTAGTGCTGAAGTTTTTCATCTATGGTTCAAAAAAAAAAAAAAAAAATTTATAATATTTGGAGTCCAAGCTCAACAAAACTTCCTTAATTAAAACTCTGTATCCTTTCTAAAACTCCGAAGCATTTGAGAAACTGGAAATTCTTTTTTAAACTCTTACCCACTTCAAAAATTCTGAATACTTGCTAAAACTTATAGCGCTTTCAAAGGCTTTTACTCACTTATAAAGTCTGGTATACTTGAAACAGAGAAAGTCCTTTTTTCATAAATTCAAACTACTCAAACAATTTAAGTACCTCGAGTTTTTTCTCAAACTCTGAACCCCAATTTCCCAGTTCCCAGCATCTTTAAAAACTGTAGGTTTGTTCAAAACTTCAGTCAACTTTCTTAAACTCTGAACTACTTTCAAAACTTCACGCTCCTTCAAAGTTTTGAGATTGTTATCATCATGGCTCACTTCTTAAACTTAGCACTACAAGTATTTGCAAGCCACGCACCCCATTTAAGTTCCCAGCATCTTAAAAACTGTAGGTTTCTTCAAAACTTCAGTCGATTTTCTTAAACTCTGAACTTCTTCTAAAACTTCACGCACCTTCAAAGCTTTGAGATTCTTATAAATCATAGCTCTCATCTTAAAACCTCTTCAAAGTTGAGATAATTTTAGAAACAATGCACCTTTTTCAAAACTTCAAGCAGCACCAAAGCTTAGAGTTTATGTTAAATCAAATCTTCTCAAACTTAGGACAGATTTGTAAACTATGAAAGTCTTTAAAGTTCTGATCATTTTATCCCTCTATGACTCAAAAAAAAAAAAAAACTTACTCATAGATCAAATCCTCAGCACGTGCAAACTCTCGATAGGTTTTCGTTGGAAAATACTTCCACAGCCCCAGGCCGTAGTATGAATCACGTTGCGTGATGAAAAGCTGTTTAACAGCACTCGCCAATTGGCTGATCTTTGCCGGTTGTGTGGCATTCAATGCTAGAAAGCCCATGCGGCGACCCAGCATCAGTGTACAGACGGCCTCCAGGCCCATTAGATTAGCAATATCCTCGAAATTACACACCTCACAGGTGTTCGGATCACGCCTTGCGCGTAATAATTCTATAAAATCATCACAGACAGTATTTAGCGCGGGCAGAAAATTCTGCAGTATACGCGGCGAGGTGATGTGCGCGGTAAGCGATGTGCGCAGCTTATGCCAGGTAGGACCCTGTCTAACAACAAGTGTAATATTTTTAGTATTAGAAACGATGTGACAATTTATCTATAAACGTCTGCACATACTTACTCATTGACAATGCCCAGCGATGAATAACGTTCCGGACGCGATTGCCGATACATCACAACAATTTCGGTGGGTGGGCGAAACGGAAATTTGCTTGGATATTTTAGCACCTTTTCCAGATCATCCTTATCGTAGAGATGTACAATTGGCAAATTGGAGGGCAACACCTCGAGCACTATGTCACCATATTTGTGATTTAGATCTAATATACAAATAAAAAAAAAAAAAAGAGTTCCGATTAAAATCAAATTCTATTTGTAGCAATTGTTATTCACCTGCATAAACCTCATGTAGCTTGGTCATCTTATATTTGCGAAAAAATACAAAAAATATCCATTTAGTACCGAGAAATGGTACACGCGGTGGCCCTGGTATATCCCAAACGGTCTTCAATGGACGTATTTCCGTTGCATGATAACAGTCATCCGCAGCGCCGTTGGAGAGATTATACTTTGCGGTATTGCGTATCTTGAGCAAAGGTTTTAGATAGATTGCTGTGATTTGTTTTCGATTGATTATGCCGTAACATGCAAGTAGCGCGATTACGACTATCAAAAGTATCACGGCCATCACCATTGGACGCTGCAAATAGGCAGAGAGTGTGAGTGAGTATTAATCAATAAATGCTCCATTTTTTGACACTTGTAAAAATTTGATTTATCTAAAAGCTTTTTCATACACTTTATGCAAATTAATTAAGTAGAAAAATAAATTGGAACGAAATTTAATGCAAGTGCGACGACCAATGTGACAATTTTAGACGCACTAACGTGTTTGAATACGCTACGCAGGAGCTGTTTATAGCATGTATTTTAGTTTGTTTGCAAAGTTTGTAGCACAGTGAAGTAGGTGTAGGAGATTCATTTATAAATTTTAAATCAGTAAAGGAGAGTAGTCGTTTATAAGCTATTTTATTTTCATTACTCCTATTATATATATAATATTAATCTAAAACTTGTTATGAATGATTTCTACACTTCAGTTCCTACTCTAGATAATATGAATGGAAATCCATAATTGATAGAATTCATGGAATGCAAAGATTGTAAGAATGAAACACGTGAAATAAGGTCTTCTGGCCAGTTCACAAATGCTTAAGAAGCAGTGTATCATAAACTAGTAGATGGTTTAAAGTGGAGCATAAGAAGTAGACGCTGGTTACATATGTACTACTGATGAGCCAAACTGATAACAGTGAAAACTGCTATTGTTACTTTTTCAATAACTGCTATTGTAGATTACTATTTTGATTTATACAGCAAAAGCATTGCATGCTGCTATTTCTTATAGCTAATCGTGTTAATTGCACAAAATGTATGGGTATTCAGAATCCAGTGTGCTTAAAAAAGAAGTCTTAAAGATAATTAGGCTATTCACACTTAGACGATTAAGAGCTTAGTTGTTTAGAATATGAAAAACATAAAGAATTTCTCTCAAATCAAATGTACTGTGAAAAAGTAGGCAGAACTCTTCGACCTCAACTTTTGGAGTGTTTTTAAACGCTTACAATTTAAACTAACACAGGAGACCAATTAGTTTGAGATTTACTAGAGCGGAACAATGAGAGAAGCCCCCGCAGTCTGCGCGAACTACCGAGAAATAAGCCTCCTTTCAATAGGATACAAAATTCTAGCCAGCGTAATGTGTAATCGACTGGAGCCATACACAAATGCACTGATAGGCTAGTATCAGTGTGGCTTCAGACCACAGAGGTCGAACAGTGACTAAATTTTCTTTTTATGCCAAAACCTGGAAAAGATTCGTGAGTACAACAAAACAACATGCCACCTATTTGTCGATTATAAGGCTGCATTTGACACGCCGATAAGAACGAAGTTCTTCAACGCCCTAACTGAACTTGTTATCCCAGCAAAGATCGTTCGTCCTTGCATGATGACGCTATCACACACCCAAAGCGTCGTCAGAGTAGGAAAGTTAAGGTTAAGACGAAGTACTTGGTGTTCACTCGCAGACCATCAGCGCGTCTTGGACGGTCTGTGAGTATGGAGAATTTCAACTTTAATGTTGTAGAAAACTTCGTCTATCTGGGAACGGAAATTACCAACGACAACAACATCAGCCGAGAGTTCAGACGAAGAATCACGCTTGCTAATCGCTGCTACTTTGGGCTCAGCAAGCAAATTAGAAGTAGAGCCCTCTCTCGCAGTGCGATAAGATAAAAATCTATAAGACACTGATAATCCCGGTACTGCTGTATACCGCAGAGGCATGGACACTGATATCAACGGATACAGCGTCTTTAGGAGTGTTCGAGAGAAAGATTCTTCGTAGGATTTTTGGTCCCCTGAGAGTTGGCGTCGAATTTAGGACCCGTATGAGCCACGAGCTATATGAGCTGTACGATGAGTTTGACATATTCCAGCGCATTAAATTCTAGCGACTGCATTGGGCTGGTCATCTCATCCGGAAGCACTAAAGGTTTACGACGGAAACCTGAACTTCATTGGTGGATGGCGTCAGAGATTGACGTCCGAGCTTAAAATGGCAAGATCAGGTCTATGATGACCTGAAAAAGCTCCGATTTTCTAGCGACTGGCGCCTGCGCGCACCTAACTATACCGAATGTTGCGCTTTCCCAAGTGGATCCTTGACCGATAGACGATTGTGTTGCCATCTAAGTAAGTAAGTAACTAAGAATACCGAAATAGATCAAAAGTGCATGTGTAGCGTATCAAAGCTTCGGTAGCAAATACTTTTCTCCCATTTGAAGCATTTTTACTTCTTTTTTTACCGCTTGTAATTTTAATTTACGATTAAATAATTTCAATTTCGCGTTAGGTGTCACGTCGTCTAACCGGTATATTATTAAATTTTTTGTTTATTTAGTTTATGGCGTCTATATTGACTGAATAATTATAGTTAAATGTTTGAGCTTGTTTAATTTTTATGATTTTTACGATTTTCATTATTATTATTATTTGTCGCTTTTGGTAAGTTTTTTTTTTTTTGGACTTGATTAGATTATTTTATATCATGTGAATTTTGTTCGAATGTGGTAGATATTTTTTATATTTTTAGCCTCGTTGGATTGTGAGTGTGCAATTTTCTTTTGATATTTTGTCACGAGTATGAAATTTGTAATCAAAATTGTGGTACATATATATGAAATTACGTTAGAACAAAGTCAGATATGAGTAAATGAGTTGTCACATTGCATTGAGTTTGCTCTTTGCATTTAATTTAAAGGGGGATTCTTCTTTTTTTCAGAAATAGCCTATATAAATATTGTAGTATAGTATATTAAAAAAGCAATATTTATTATCTTCCACTTGAGCACTTGAGTTTCTATCATCTTCTCTTGCACTTTTTCTTAATGTGAAGATAATATTATTTAAATATCTTGATCCGCCTATATCCTACTCAAAAATGGAGTATTTTTTGTGCCAACTCAAAAAGTCAAAGAAATTCTTTAAAACACTCTATAGTTCCGCAATCAATCGTTACTCCAAATACTACTTGATAACTCAATAAACTTGACTCTTAAACAGAGATTTTTAAACCATGAGCATTCTATTTAGTTGTAGAACTTCTTAGTGCTGTTCTGAACTTAGTTTCACACTCATGGTTACAAATCAAATCAGCAAACTCACACATCAGCAATAATTAAAGTGTTACTAATGAAAGTGTAAGTAAAGAAGCGCTTAAACTTTGCTACCTCAAAGTTGAGCTGAGCTTGTTTGTGCAAGCAGAATGAAAATACAAATTAAAGTCGAAGTGTGACAACGGCACAATACCGTTGCACAACACAGAGACAAAGAGTAAAGGGACGAAATAAATTTGGATTGAAAACTGTTTAACTAGGCTTTATAGTTGGTGGGATATAAATAGTAGTGAACAGGAAACAGAACACTGCAAACCACAGTAAATAATTTTTTCGCAACTACTACCCCACTGTGCCATTAAAATGCGAGAGACAGGTACACTGCAAATACAATGACCATTGAGCCATTGGTCTCATTAAGTATCTCCCTCTACTTTATAGGAAATGCTATCAAAATAATCAAACTTAAATAAAGGCGATTTCAGCAGCCTCGAGGTCTAAGAACACAGCATGGTTTTTTGTTTTTATCAAATATAGTATTTCGACTTTTCTCGAGAGTCTTCTTCAGTGTAATAATATGCTGATTTTTCACAGCCAAGACGAAAAACAACCCGCTTTTTGTCGCTGTGGAGTTTGTATTGTTATGTAATATAGTCGATGTTATCTCTGCCACAATGTCAATTTGGCATTGCATCGTTCAGAAAACGCTGTTTTATGGATTTTTGACTTTGACTTCTTGAGTAGGATATAGGCGGATCAAGATATTTAAATAATATTATCTTCATATTAAGAAAAAGTGCTAGTGAAGATGAAAGAAACTACGTTTCTACGTTTATACTACGAGTATAACAATAAATATGACAATTGGTTAAATATTTTGGATGTAAAATGCGCAAACTTTTGCTACGTACGTAATGAAAAAAGCACACGCACACGATTTACTTAAAATACACATGCATACATATATTTTGTTGTTCTTTCTTTCCCTCTCGCTTACTACAAAGCATTCGTAGCATAGAATGAACGGAACGCCTGCTAGAGAAACTGAATGCTTATTCTCTCTCTCTCTTTTACTAAATTTTCACCAGGATTTCGACCAATAAGTTTTCTAGTTATAATAATTTTGTACAAATCATATGTTGTATAAACAAAACAAAGTTTAAGAATTTTAATGTGTAAAGAAGCTTCTCTATATTTTATAGTGTAAGTAAAATTTATAGTGTTCCAGACATTTTGGAAACGTTTTGAACGATAAGCCTTCTATAACATAGCTATATATATATATAGATACAAAATGTACTGATAAAATCAAAAAAATAAACCACAAAGCAAATTCATTTGACATAAACCGATGCGTAATTTTTCGACATTTTACGTTCTTATAGATAAACAAATATTAAATAAAAGCTGCGCAATTTCTTGACTATTATTGTGTAAATTTTTGTTTTGAAAAAATTTGCCAAAAATGATGATGAAATTCGAAACCTATAAAAAATTATAAGCTTTCTATTATTATTGTTATTAAGAAAGCCATTTCAGCCAGCAAAATTCTTTCAGGATAGAATTGTTAATGGGACAAGTTTAATAGAAACTGAAAATGTGCGAAGTTGTTGTTTGCGCAGAAGTTGGTTGGCTGTTTATGCATATTAATCATATACACAACACACATACTCAAGATAGATAAAAGAAAAAAAAAAAAGGTATTCTTGTTTGGCTAAAAACATAGCAAATTCTTATTAAAAGCGAGTTTTTTTTGTATTTTTTTTTTTGTATTTTTTATTATTCTACTGCTTTGTATCTACAGACAGACTTGCTGACCGACCGCACTAAGCTAGAACGAAGGCAATGAAGCAACATTAGATTCAAGTTGAAGTTGACTGGGTCTCAGAGCCAAGCCAGACTTGGCGTTGCCGGTGGTAGGAAAGTGAATTCAAAAGAGGAAGCAGTGCCAATGATTTGGCATGTGCGGCCGGCAGAAGTTAGTTATGCTAGTTGACCAACTGGACGGGCGGGCAGACGTACGGACGGACAGACGGACGGACAAATAGCCACGCGTCAAATGAGGAAGTGATTAAACGACAAAGAAGGAAGTCATTATTGCTGGAATTATTCTATATACAAGTATATTATGTTTGCAAAGAATCATCGCAGACATTTTTTTGCTAGAGACATAGAATAATTTGTTAGCGAATTTGCAAAAACGAAGCCTACAAAAATTTGCATAAAACTAAAATATATTTTATAATATTTATACAAGCAACGAATGTTGTGCGCGTGTGTTTGATAAATAAAATATCTATCTATCTATCAGCACTATCATTTTATAGATTAGCAAACATGCACGTGTCAACAAAGATTGAAGTAAAAGTGCTATAATTGAGGTATACGCACATATAATACCCTATACAGTTTTATTGAGTATATTTAGTGAAATGCGCTGAGAGTCAAAAAATATTTTAGCAATGAACACATGAACATGAATGTATCTAGCGAAATTTTTTTTATAGTTCAATTGTTATTCTGTTATATGTTGGATTTAAACCGAACCGGTAAACCGAATCGGTTTGGTACTTCTTAAGTTGGCTGTCACTGTCATTGACATGCATGCCAAGTTTGACCGGAATGCGATAATTAGTCTATGTTTGAAAGCTGCTTGTTTGCGATGCGAAAAGTTTGTATGGCGATTTTTAACATGGAAAAACAAAAATTTAAAAATTGAACAACGAGTTTGCTTGAAATTTTGTGTTTCCAATGGAATAACAACGGCAACGGAATCATTAAAAATATTACAAAAGTGTTTTGAGGACTCTATTCTATCGAGAACGCAAGTATTTGAGTGGAATAAAGCATTCAGTGAGGGTCGTGGAATCGTAGAAAACTTGCCTCATGCAAGTCGTACGTCCATACACCGCTATTAACGACAAAAACATTGAAAAAGTGAGGGAAATTGTGGCCGAAAATCGTCGTGTTGGCATTAGTAAGATAGCAGAGACACTCAAGGCACACTTTTCTGGATCGACTGAACACATTTTGGTTGATGTTTTGGGTATGAAACGCGTCGCCGCCAGACTCGTACCAAAAGTCCTGAATTTTTTACAATTTTTTGCACATTGCAGCTTGATTGTGACGGAGTTTTTAGCCAAACATGAAACAAAAGTCACAACCACCTTATTCACCAGATTTGGCAACCTGTGACTTTTTTCTGTTTCCGAAACTTAAATATCCGCTCCGGGAACGCGTCTTGAATCGATTGAGGACATAAAAAAAAAATTTCCTGAAGGAAATAAAGGCTATCTCGTTCGAGGCGTATAACAAGTGTATGGAAAATTGGATTAACCCAAAAGGAGCCTAGTTTGAACGCGATAATAAGGATTTGTATTAAAATGCTGTTTTTTTAACCAGTCCGGGTCAATTTATATATATATTTTTGTATATAAAGTGTTACCTATGCTACTCAAATATGTACAGCTTGATAATGCATGTGAGTAAGGGAGACAGATATATGTCTGAGCTGTGTGTCACAAAATAAACAGCTGACTGATGCATTCTGTATGAACTAATTAGAACAAAGTAAGTGTTTATTTTTAAAAATTTATATAACTGCTAACAGCTGATTTAAAACAAATAAACAATATATATAAGGAGCCTGCTTATTTTGACGTGAACTAATTAAATAAAATTATCAATTTAACAATTTCAAACTGTGTTCCATTTTTACTGAATTTTTTGCAGTTTGGAGACAGAAACTTAAATGCGTAACTTCGAAAATGTAACTGCTTTTCGCCAGCTTATAAAATTCGCTTCGATTTAACAGTTTAAAATAGTTCAAAATGTTAAAATTAACTATAAATCTCTTTAACCTCAAAGTTCTAATGAAAATTTTTCGCATCGACAGTTTGAGATACATTCCATAACTCAAATATGTATCTATATGTATTTTCAATGTATCAAAACTGTTAATAAGTTATGTATACAATAAATACAAAAAGATACCTCACAGTTCGCTGATAAGCGCAATAGCACCTCATAAACACAGAGAAATCACTCAGTCATTTGGTCTCTAGGTAAATAAAACAACGTCTGTCACTGTTGCTACTCATATGCCTGGCCACCTTCATCATTTGCTCGGTAATTCTTATCTTAATTTTATTATTTGGTTTTTGCAAATAATTTTCGACGTCGTCTTGGCACTTGATGTGCTCACGCTCGATTAATTATACACACACACACACACACACACACACACAAACACATCGATATGCCTAGATGTATTTTAACAACTTCTATCTTTGAGATACTTTTCAAGATTGTTGTAGCTTATGCATCAAAAAATATAAATATTTACCGGCGACAAATAGTGCACAATTTTTTATTTTTATAAACCTTTTTATTGCGTTTGATTTGGAAGACTTTTTTTTTTTTTTTGGATTTTCAAGTACAAGTTGTAGCGTTTATTTGTTGTGGTTGTTGTCTTTGATTTTTAGAGTTTCCGGTTATCAATTGGAAAAAATGTACAGAAGTTGTTTGTTTAAACATTGAAAAGTTATCAAATCTAATTGGAATTGAAGTGAAATTTTTGTTCTTGTTAGATGGTTACATAAGGTTTTGGGTCTGGCGTGGTAGATTTAAATGTTTGCAAGTGAAATCTTTGTAAATAAGATAGTGTGCTATACTGTAGATACATTTTACACGTATAGCATAACAAAATTTACTAATTTAGGTTGGTATCTTAAAGAATTGTTCCATACAACAACACAGTAGCTTCTCTCGTGGCTGCAACTGCAACGAGTTTGACAGATATTTTGTAAAGTGAAGTTATTAAACTTCTTTATAAATAAACTACAGATTGACAGCTCCTGAAAACAAGTGCTCAGGAAGTCAATTTATTTGATTATTAATAAATGTGGCAGAAGAATACACTTTGACTTCGGGCGCAGTCTAAAACTCCATTCAATATCTAAGATCATTTCTATTGTAAAATTTTGAGCAATCTGCATCATTACGTTAGTGTTTGACAATCATTGAATTACTTTAACTGCTGTTTGGTCTCTGCTATGTCGAATGGATCCATGTTTCGTACAAAGTTATGAAATGCAAACAGAAATCTAGTCCGAATTTAGTCTATTATATATTCAGAAGAATCATTCTCCTGAACAACTGATTCATTCCGATACAGCCGAAATTGTTAATGCTAGTAAGCTGCTTTTTGGACGTTGGTTTATTTTTATGGTGAAAATATACAGTATGGCGGGGTGTTTCGAAATACCCCATCTGAAGAGTGAAAAGGAGGATCAATGGAGGAAAAGTGTTGTTCATCTAATCGGTTTCAAACTCGGTTTATATACGATAGTAAATATAAATAACTAAACACGTACAATATTTTTGACGATTTTGTGTTAATATCATCTTAAGAGGATTGGAGTAAGTTGGAGTAAAATTTGGTTGAAGAAATTTGGGCTTTTTTGATTCATACGCCTCTAAACTCGATTTCTGTATGGAAAATTCTATACCAATCAACACCGAGTATAACTAGCTAGTCTATTCCATAAAATGACAAACTGTACAATACCGAATTCGTCATCAGCAGTTTGCGATTTTGGTAAATTTGTTTAATTTTTCACTTCTAGCAACAGCCTCAGAGAAGTTAATGAACATCATTATTAAATCATTTCATTCTGAACTCCCAGTGGTTGCTGAATAATGGTGTTTCGAATTGATTATATTTGCTTAACTGTCAGAAAAATTGGAATGTAGGTTTTAAATAACTTCTTCACTTATAAAAAATATCACTTTCAAACCACTGTGCCATATAAAAAAGCTTTTGTAAAACAAAACGCTCGCTTTCAGTACATTTCAGTGCTTCTAATTCGGGGATTCGGTGACTGCTTATTTGATAATTGCACGTATCTCATGTTCATATCACTTGTTGTTGTTGTGATTGTTTAAAATTTAATTTAATAAAATGGCATTTCAGGAATCAGCACATATTTTAACAAATGTATTTTTAATACGTGCTTAAAACAACCGACTGAACTCATGACATTCATTTCGAAGTGCAGATACAAAAACAAAAAAAAAAACAGAAAAAAAGGCACACACGTCTGATTGATAAAAAAAAAACCAATCACATATAAAAAAAATTATAAATGATACGCAAAAATTTTATTGTCGATATTTAAAAAATATTTTTTTTTTGTTTTATTTGACTAATTTTTTGCAAATTTAATTTTAATACTGAACGCCCCTTTGCTTTTATTATTATCATTAATATTTTTTTTTTTTTTAACCATAATTTCTAATTTATGCGCATGCCTAAAATGCTTGAAGCAATAATTTTGCGCAGTTTGAAGCCGCAAAATAAATTAGAAATAGAAAAAAATCGAACACAAGTATCAACATTAGAAGCTTATGTCACTGTTTGGTTGGTTGGTTTGTTGGTTTGTTGGTTGTTTTGTTGCCTGTACTGAATTGGACAGCATTACTTGTATTGTAGATAGCTAGATAGCTAGATAGATAGATACCGGATCCGCAGTAAAAGCAAACTCATGCCATGGTCACGGCCACGAAGCCGTTCAGCATTTATCACACTATGAAATTTTGCGCCAACTTAGTATAGATCAGCACAGCTCGCCTCAGCTCAGCTCAGTTCAGTTCAGCTCAGCTGTTTGGTCAAACGTTCGCTGGTAAACTTAAAAAACCGCACACTTTCCTATACTAACAACGTTCAAACACAGTTGGTATAAATATATATATATATATATATATATATATATATATATATATATATATATATATATATATATATATATATATATATATAATATATATATACATGTATATGTATATGTATATATATACATATGTATCTACTATATTCAGCAACTTCATCTAATGCCTAACCAAAGATAGTTAGTTTAGATAGATTGTTTGCTAGACCGCAGACTTCGCGTTTAAAGCCAAGTTCAATGTACCAGAGAGCAAGTATAAACCAGCGATCTTGTATATACCTATGTATGTATATTATTCCTGTTCCGCTGCTTTGAATAAAAACAGAGAAATTTTTTAGCATTAGAATTATGCAACAACAACAAGAATGTTAACAAGAAAGTCTGTTATGACCATACAGAATCGAACAGCAAAACAATTTATTTATACACGTATATATATATATATATATATATATATATATATATATATATATATATATATATATATATATATATATATATATATATATATATATATATATATATATATATATATATATATATATATATATATATATATATATATACACTACATATATAGTCTGAAGAAAGGTGTTAACAGTTAATCAGTTTGTTTGTAACACCAGCAACGGAAACAGTATCTCATATTTCAAGGTCTAGCTGAGCAAGATCGAACAAGAAATTAGAACGTTTTGATAGAAGGGAAAACTAGTAGTATATTAATTTACCATTGAATATCGTTGGAACTATAATTTAACCACCTTTCTAGTGATATATCTCACTTAATTTGATTGGGCTTCTAGTTCAAATATACCGTTATCTAGATGAATGGCTCAAATGAAATGAAAATCAGTATGATATTCGCTAAATATACCGTTATCTAGATGAATAGCCCAAACGAAATAAAAATCAGTATGATTTTCGTTACAAAATGTCAAGATATCAAACACAAATATACCGTTATCTAGATGAATGGCTCAAATGAAATGACAATCAGTATGATATTCGCTAAATATACCGTTATCTAGATGAATAGCCCAAACGAAATAAAAATCAGTATGATTTTCGTTACAAAATGTCAAGATATGAAACACAAATATACCGTTATCTAGATGAATGGCTCATAAATGGCTAATAAAAATCAGTATGATATTCGTTACAAGCTGTCATAAAAATATGACTAACTTTATTGAACTTAACTTGCATTAAACTTTTTAAACTCACATTTCTTTTAGACACCTTTGTATAGAGTATTAAAAGTTCGACTTTTCCTAATTTAATCTAATAGACTCGACTTATTTTCTTTTCGCTATAGCCAACGGCTTCATAGACGACTGTAGCGCGCTTAGAAAAAGTGAAAGAACTATGGAGTGTTTTGTTGGTGCTGAATCGATTTGGCGATTCACTCGCTCTGAAGCACTTTCGCGCTGTGTATATTATGAAATTCTTTAGTAGTCGTAATATTTTTTTTTTATTTTTGCTTATTTTTTTCATGAATTCTTCTTTGCTTAATTTATTATTTCTTAAAAAAAAAAAAAATGCCAAATTCATTTCGTAATGAAGCAAAAAATCAAAAAAAAAAAATGCTTTGTTACAAGTTTTGGCAATGATTTACTCATTGACATGAGGAGTGTCTGTAATTCGTATTAATTAGTAGGTTTAAAAAGAAAATCATTGTTTCGGTGTTAAAATAGTATGATAAATTTATAACAAATATGGTTTTGGTGTGCTTGTTGCACAAGCAATTTTTTAAAGTAAAAGTATAAAAACAAATCTAAATCGTTTGGTTTACAAATGAAGATTACAACCTCTGCTCTATTTCTTATAGTCTTCGAGTTATCGGTGTTCATATATACGAAAGATAGACGGACAGGACAGACTCGAATGTCTATATCGAATTGAATTTTGGTGCTGTTCAAGAATTCTTTTGTCATGCCTTCTCTCGCTTGTTACATACATTTGTACAAACTAAATGTTCCGTTTTACTGTGTGGTTATAGAACATAAAATCGAGGTAAAGTATACTCCTGTACAAGCATTTCTTATGAAATGTATAGAAAGCTTTCTATAGAGAATATTTATATATATAAAAATGGAAGTATGTATGTAGGTTCCCTATAGGCTCCGAAACCGCTCAAGCGATTTTGATCAAATTTTGCTGCAACATTCAAAATAGTGCCGTGGGTTATCCTGTGATAAACAGAAAATTTTTGAATTTTTTAGATTTTCCTTTAATTTTTTTTTTTTTGTTTCAATAAGAAGGAGCATGGTGAAGGTTGGGAAGGTGGGGAACGCGGATGGGGGAAGGATTGGCAGGGGAAAGGGGAAGGCCGCGTACAACGTCGTGGGGACCTACTAGTTTTATGTAAAATTAGTAACTCATCAGATATCCAGTCTAAATAAATACTATTATAAAATGAAAAGTTGTTTCTTCTTGGAAAACTACTCAATTTTTTGCTTGCCTTACTAGTATAAAATCTGCCACAACCATTGTTGCACCTCTATTTACATCTACAAAAATATACTTAATATGTTGTTATGATATTTTGATTATGATCTATTTTGTGATGGCTAGCGTTGTATCTCTAAATCTAAATAGCCTTCGAACTACTTGAAACGGTTCCAATAGAGCGCTTGCAGCTGGATTTGAATGAATTTGGTGGCGGGAGGTGTATTTTGCGTTGTACTTTATCAATTCAGCTGTGACTGAAGGTACTTTGAGGTCGTGGAGCAGTGTTGCATTCGTGACATACCCATGGCGATTTCGTTATAAGTCATAGAACTTTCGATTGGAATCGCTGGATAATCTCGATGTTTGATGTGGCTGCTGATCCCCAAAGTTGTAGACCATACGTAAAAATTTTCTTAATCACTGACATGTAGAGCAATCTTTTGTTTTCAAGTGATAGCTGTGAACTTGGACCTAGAAGCCATTATAAACGTGTGAGTTTTAGCTCCAGTTCTTTCCTTTTTGTGAAAATATGTTACTGCCATGTGATTCGCTTGTCGAGATGAAACCCTAAGTATTCGGCGCTACCCTCTTTCTGCAGTTGTTGCTTGCTTAGAAATACTGCTGGACAGTTTTGACGGATTTATGTTAAGTCTGCATGTTTGAAGCCACGTTTCAATATCGTTCAAACTCCGTTGTAAAGTTTTAAAGAGGCTGTATTTGAATTTGCGTGTACTGACATTACAACGGTGTCATCAGCAAAAGTAGCAATTGTTGTTTCAGTAGATGTTGGCAAATCAGCTGTAAACAGTGTGTATAGAATGGGGCCTACCTAACACACTACCTTGTGGAACACCCGATAGTACCTCATAGATTGATGAGTATTCGTTATTACACTTAGCCATGTAGTGGCGGTCAGTCAGATAAGCTTTTAATACTTCGAAGAATGGGTAAGAAAGATACTTTTTCAGTTTGTATAGATGGCCTATATGCCACACTCTGTCGTAGGCTCGTGTTATGTTGTACAGCATTTTTTTGCTGCTCCATTGCATTGCGTATGGTTTTGAAAACTCTGTGAGTCAACTCGATAGTTGAATGGCGTACTCTAAAACTAAACTGGTGGTGCGGAATCAAATTTCTACTTGCTATAACTGGTCTTAGCTTGGCTACAAATAACAGCTCAAAAACTTTACCAACTACTAGCAACTGGCAGCAGACTGATTGGCCTATATTAATCTACGTTTTCTTCAGCTTTTCACGGTTCCGGTAGCAGCTATTTGGTATGTAAATAGCAAATATGAAAAAATCTAAGTTAGGCCAAATTTTAAATTGATTTTCCATACAAAAGTTTACTCTTCCGGTGGCATCTGAACAAAGCAATCTAAATTTTGAAACACATGAATTTAATGAATACAGACAGATACATAGTTTCAAAAATGTTACCAAAACTCAATGTATTTAAATTTAGACATTCGGAAAGCACTAAAATATTAAGCTTTTTTCACAAAACTATACATAAAATTTTGTTGCCACTTCATCCCACTGTGCATGCGGTCAATGTACGTTTTGCAAAAATCCAAAAAAAAAGTTTTTTTTTATTTTTTCATTTGCATATTTTTTACTATAAAATCGTCTTTCTTATATTTTTCAATTTGCAAAAAAAGAAGAGAAAAAAAAGCAGATCAACATGCAAGACATTAATAATAATTTGCTCGATTGCTGGCAAAAAAAAAAAAAACAAATAAATAAAAGTTAATAATGAGCTTGGTAAGAAAAAGTTTTCTGTATTGTATTTGTACTTCATATAAATTACGCAATTTGAGCCCAATACGCTCACCCAGTAGTAGTAACGTAGTACGTCACCCCGCCTGCCACTATCCTACGCGTATCTTTCAGATACTCTTGTGAGGCGAACTTCACTCGTTGCCTCGCCTTAATTCAAACTCAGCTGATGGCGCTTGACGCTTTTTTATAATGATGATAATGAACTTGAAGCAGTAATTGATAACAAAAGAAAATAATAATACAGACAAAAAAAAAAATATATATATATATATATATATATATAAAAACACGGAGGCGAATTATTTACGCATACACTGAGCAAAAAAAGAAACAATTCCGCTGACAAGTGAAATGTAGCCATGAGCTTGCTTAATTGTTATTTAATGCTATTGTTTGCTATTGATCTGTTATTGTTGTTGTTGTTGTTTTTATTGTTGTTAACATTATTATTACTATTGTTGTTGTTGTTGTTGCATTCACTAACGTATTTGTTTATTGCATTTTTTTGAATTATCATCAATATACAATTTTTTTGAGCTATTTAAATAATTCATGATCTATTAAACTCACAGGATTATAGATACAAAAGTACATTATAATGAAATATTTTGATTGAAGTTATGTAAATATATGTCTAAAAAGACGCTTAGTTTTTGTTTTTTGTAGGCATTTTAAAAATTAAGAAAGATCTCAACTCCAGTATAAGAACTAACGGGATATACAGAAACAATAAAATATCGCAGTAATTCGAGAAAACGGCATAATTTGAGAAATAATCTGCAACATAAATTATGACAAGCTTTTAATTACATTGAATAGTTTTAAAGCTCAAGTATTTTTATGGAATGGTGAAGTTTTTTTTTTATGAGAGCTAAATTCAAGCTGCTTTTGAATGGTTTAAATTTTTACTAAATGCTTATCAAAAAATATTGCATTAAAACAGAAAAACTTCTAATATAAGCATTACTAAACTAAGAAGCTAACCGGTAGACATAATCGACAGTAACCTAGAGTTAATTAAAGTTGGTTTGCTTCTGAGTTTTGTTATGTGAATGAAGATTGTTGATGCCTCATCATAAAATTCGCGCAAGAAATTATTTTGATAGAAGACTCAAGAGAGAGAGAGAGAGAGAGAGAGAGAGAGAGAAAGAGGAACAAAATGTGTGTATGTTTATGTGTGTGCTTTGTTTCATGTAAAGCATATTTATGTGTTTTTTGTTATGTGAGTGAAGATTGTTGATGCCTCATCATAAAATTCGCGCAAGAAATTATTTAGATAGAAAAACACAAGTTTTAAATTGATTTAGCCGAAAATAATATTTGACTAAGACTTGATTCGTGTGATAAGATAAAACCATAGCATTCAGCAATGTCTCACTTGCGTTAACACCAAATAACACAAATTCAAAGACAGATTTGCTCTATGAATATACAAAAAAAAAATGGTTATCCGCGAAAAATCGCCAGAAAATGTGGTAAAATCTTCTGCATGATTTCATAGAGTATTTTTGTCTTTGAATTCGGCGTGTTCAAATCTTGTATTTAGATTTTCACGATTACACTGCATAGAGAAATTTTGCACATTTATTTCGGTCTTGTTCCGGTTCAATTTTTTTCGTGGGTTATTGAGCATTACTGTGTTTTGAATCAAACTCAAAACGTTAAAGTTCATGAAGATATAGTTTTCCAATTGATTTTGGCGATTACATCGAATGCTAATACCCCAGTGAATAGTATAACTTGTTTTAAGCACCACTAATATGCTTAATCAGTTTAGTTTAACTACGTCTATCCGAAAATCCTTTCATATGAAATTATTGCTCTGAGAAGTTTTAGTAGCAAATGCATAATCAAAAGTTAATTGGATTTATTTCTATGTATATGTATCTCCTTAATTCGTGCCTATTGCAAAGATTGAAATTAGATTTCCGCTTAAATGACAAAAAATTTAAACTGAATTAACTTATTTTAATCCTACAAGCTTCGAAATGTAATTCCCATAATTATTCTTTAAATATTTAAACTGACCTTATTACTTTATTTTAATTTATTTAACAATCTAGAGAAAGTAGACTCCGGTGAAGTTAAATGTTTTACTTTTAATTTTTCGAGAATACTATTAGAATATGCTCTCCACGTCATCAGTGCATCAAATGTCTATCACACAATTTTAACATATATTGAATTTTTGTGAAACTTCTTGTGTAGCAGCTAATGCTAAACGTTTTTGATGAAGATTTTACCACTTATACACGAATTTCATTTCACTATGATTTCTTGATGAATAAAAGATTATAATTCAGGATCATAATTAAATTTCAATTCAAAAATGATTTCAGTTCTGCTTAAATGGTACATAGTGCAACCTAAAGATGTTTTTTATTATTGATTGTTTTTTCGCTTCTTCCACACCACACACTTGTTAGTGATAGACTTCATGGGTCTTAAATTAGTTCTAATCGAGTGTCATTTTTATAGCCCATAGTTTGCTGGATTGTCTGTGCATTTTTGAACTCATTTGGTAAGAAATTTAGCCCTAGTGGTAGTAGAAATACAGAACATTTTTAAACGAGCTTTCTTCATTTCTTCTTCATGGTATATTGCATTCTAAGGAGCATGTTTGGCTTAATACTTTTAATGGTTATTTTTCATCTATGATGCTTGAAATCTAGTGCAATAGTAGAGCATTGCTTTTAGTTGGTTCATAGGACGCAAAAATGTTTTTAATTTTCTTGGAACAGATGTTTATACAACTATGATGATACAACTAAGTCCTGCGTTTACTTACCAGTTTTTTTTTTTTTTAGAAATTATTTAGTAATCCAAAAATGTTGTGTTTAATTTGTTTATAATTTTTCTTCTCTTCAGCTTGTTTCCATTCAAAACGATTTTTATTTAAATGTTAGAATATTATTTCCTTTAATTTAATATTCCAACATTTTGGATAATGAAGTTTTTTTGTGGAACATATTTGCACTAATTTACAATATACATTTATTTTCACTAATTTATACAAATATGTATTTCACATTCACTTAAAATTGCGTATTATTTTGTAAACATATGCGTTATGATGCAATTATTTATTTATTATAATGCACGGATTTTTTTTTTTATATAAATTTATATTTATTTACTTTTTTTCTAATCTTAACCCATGACTTGAAACTGGTATAAATTCTTATTGATACTTATTGCCCGCGAAATGCTTATTCACATACACGTTTAAATGTATCGATAGATCAATGGATCGATCAATCATTCGATTTTTAAACTAAATATATTATTATTATATATATATATATATATATATATATATATATATATATATATATATATATATATATATATATATATATATATATATATATATATATATATATATATATATATATATATATGTATATATATATATAAATGTATCTGACCGCTAACTGCGGCTGTTAGTCCAAGACTGACTGAATGAAGCACGTCGCACAATGTTTGAGGAGTAAAAAACAAAAAAAAAAAAAAAAAATAATAATAAAAATAAAAAAGTAGCAGTCGCGGATCGTTCGGATTCGAATGGAATGGATCGCGCAACGAATTGAATCAGCGAAGAACGAATGAACGAACCTAACTTCGTGTATGAGCAAACAAATGTATCTTTGTATTAGTGTATGACTTAATAAGAAGAACTAACCTAACTCAGCAGTGGCTACAACAACAACAACAACAACAACCACAAGAACAACCACAACAACACAAATAAACACGATCGTTAATCAGCCGAAGACAACAAGTGTTGCTCTCCTCAATGTTTAATTCGGCTACTGGGTTCAGTTCAGATACATGTATCTGTACCTTTTGCTCCTAGCACTAAAATATGCGCTCCTCTATTACAGCAGCCGATCGGAACGGATCGGATCGGAACGGATCAGATCCGATCTGATCTGATGAACCGAACCGACCAACCAGCTGTTTAAATCCGTTTTGTAAATTGATTGTTTTTTTTTTTTTTTTTGTTATATTTTTTTATTCATTTATTTCGTTTTTATGTATTTTTGTGTGTGTGGGGTCTCCTACGCGACTGCGAATGCTGATAGCGATCCCTACTCTCAATAATTCATTATTTCTCATCAATGAAGGAGTAAGAGCCTTGAAAGAGCATCATCATGTAATAGTAGCACTCGTAATAATCATTATACACATGCAACAACAACGCGTGAGAGCGTCTAAAGTATATCATGCTCTCAATGTATCTCGTTGCCGCTTCGTATCTTTTCGTTTTTTCTTGTTTTTTGTTGTTGTTGCTGTTGTTGTTGTTCGTTTGCTGAGCTGATAAGAAGTTAAGTCAAGTGTATTTGTATCTGTATGCACGCGTTGTTCTTGTTTTTGTTGCTTTTGTTGTTGTTATTTGTGTAGCGGTGTTTTTTGCAAACAAACAAAAAAAAAAAACAAAAAAATGCATTTGTTTTTGTTGTTGTTGTATTTGCAGTAGTTGTTGTTGTTGTTGTTGTTTTAGAAGACATAGTTAATTGAAAATGAAAATTCATGCAACTTGTTGCTGTTGCTGCATGTTGTTTCTGTTGGTTTCAAACATGGTTCACACTAAATGTTTTAAATCGAAGTATATTCTCACTGCACTGCGAAATTGAGAGTAAAATTGACAGAGTGGGTGCTCCAATTGATTTAGTTAGCGCCAATGGATGTGCTTCGGTATACATAAAGGTTTTCGGAAAAAATAAGATCAACTGCATAAATGGGCCGTGCTACGCCACCATATAAGAAAAAAATATATAATAGTGAACGTAGCAACACAACGCCGGGTACGTTATATCTATATATGCATAAATACTCAAGCACTATTTGTCGTACAAAAATCTATATTCATGCAGTAGCGGAAAACATATTTAGATTTGGTGGATTTTTGTATTTTATTTCGGCAATAGAACAATTGACACCTTACGGAACTAGACTATAAAGTGCACCTACCATTAACATAAAATGATTAATTCATACACTCTTTTTAGCTGAGGGCTAAAAATTTACATAAATGTAATGATTTGTATGTCAATATCGTTATACATGTTTACATAGAGTCAGTACTTCCCATTATGAATGGATTGCACATAGATAACACTGTAGATGCTGTCACATCCCTGCATTTTAGCAGTAATGATCCTTCGTGAACTGCACCTGCCGTCTTGGACGTTCACTTCATAATATTGTCTCTGTGACCAATGGCTGAATGAACTCAGAACAGAGGTATTTTCTGTAGCCACAGATTTTTAGATAGTTTTTGCTGTTTGTGTGCTTCTCCTTAATACATAAACGGGTAGTAACTCTACCCGTTTATTTATTAAGGAGAAGCAGAAAAGCAGCAAAAACTATTTGCGGTTTAGTTTGATCTACATTTCGTTAGTGTGAAGTAGATCTATGGCTCATAGATGTTTTAGGTGAACTATATTTTTTGTTATTACCGTGGGACCCAGCTCCTTCATGTACCGTATGGAACTTTAATTGAAATTTGTGTTAATTCGAATGTAGAAGAGCTATATTATTTGTTGAATTCTTATTGGTGAATGTTTCTTTTTGGTTAAGGTCATTAAGGCTCATTTTTGAAGGCACTTTTTTTTGGTGGCTACCATTTTGTGGTGATGGTCACTTTTAATGGTGTCCATTTTTATTGGTGGCATCTTGTTTTTGTGTCGATTACTTTATGTTGGAGTCTGTTGAATGCTTTTTTTTCCGTTAAGGTACTTTTTGATGGAGGCCAATTTCAGTAAAGGTCCGTTTTTAATAAGAATTTTTTTTTTTTTTTTTTGTAATGAAGACTTTGTTTACTTATATTGTTAAATGTTCGCTTTTTTGTGGAGAGCCCATTTTGCTAATGGCAAATATTTTATAAGAATTAATTCACAATTGTTTCATAGAAACATAGAGACAGAGCAACGGCTTTTTGAAGCAGTTTTATGTTCAATATATGCACCTTTTCGGTAAAGAACACTTTTTGGTGGTGTTTGGAGTTTTGGTAGTGGCTCTTTTTTCTGTGAAGGTCACTTTTTAGTTGATATATTTTTTGGTGTTGATATCTTTTGTGGTATAGACTTCTTTTTTTTTAAATCTTCCTTTCGATGAGAGTTACTATTTGGTGATGGCATCTATTGTGTGGTGGACGAAACAAAATACTACAAACTATTATGGTGACCCACAAGTATCTCTAAGTTTTTAGTTGTTTATATGCGCGCGCATGTTTGTTTACTTAAGCTTAGAAGTTTAACTGGTTTCCCATTGAGGCTTGAAACCGATGCGCATGCGCAAATTCTTCTGCTGATGTCGTCGATCAGCTGTGTTTGCTTACAATGTTGCTGTCGGTTTTTCCTTGCAACCCGCCTCACTCGCCAGCCTACTTCTTGCTAACACATAAAAACGTGTTCATAATGATCATTGATCAACACCACCATCATTAGTAAATCAAAATCATGTACTGCTTATGATAATGAATGAGTGTTGATGATAGTTTTTATTTGCTATAATTACAACAACTGCCATAGGTGGAATAGAGATAGCGAACGTACTACAACTGCTAGCTCGTATCTGAGCTATGTGAGTTGCATTGAAGATCATTCAGGTCTCTTTTGATATCCTTAAGAACGCGATTGCACCGCGTTGCCTTCTATATGATTATATAAACGTGTATCTACAGCAAGTTGTGGCGGTGGCAGTGCATCGGGCTGCATTATTAATTAACTTTGTTGTTGTTGTTGTTGTTGTTGTTGTTGTTGCTGCTGCGTGTCGATCCCACAATTATACATAGATATACGAACAAGTGATCCACCGCACAGAATGAACACAAACCAAACGAAAGAACGTCAATCAGTCAGTCAGTCAGAAAATCTTACCGGCAGTCAATTGTTCGTCTGTCCGTTCATCAGCACTTGTACTACTTAGTCGTGTTTACAAAGAACTCTGGCTTAATACGTGGGTAGCCCTTAAAGTTTTGTTTTTCTAAGTAAATGAGAAATTGAGAAGTTTAATATTTTTTTGGACAAAATCATTGGAAAATTTATATTAGAACCATTTTACTCTATGGCGTCAATATGAGATTATTTTCCAACGAAATTGTTCTAAATATAATAATAAAACGTTCTGAAGCACTAAGTTTTATATTTTTTTGCGTAAAGTTGGTACATTTGCGAAGAAATCAAGCTATAAATCATAGAATTCCATGGAGTAATAACAAAGTTATAGACAGATTAGTGTTAAAACCCAATAGCTAGTTTTTTTTTTAATAATTCTTCATTCTTCGTTAATAATATGAATAAAATTAATTTAAGAATGGTTCTCTATGTAACCACTATAGGGAGCTCTATGCTGGAAATCGGTTATGGACAATCTCTGAGGTAAACTGGAAAGTTAAGTAGAATTGATTGAGGCTTACAGAAATAATTTTGATCATAATTGATTATGTTGCCCTCCAAATACACTTTCTATCGTTTGTACCTGGGAACACATACCAGTTTTTATGACTTTTCTTACACTTTTTGGAGTAAAATGAAAAACAAATCTATAAATTAATAAGAAGTTCATTTAAACCGAGTTAGAAATGGCCTGGAACTGAGTTACAAGGCAGCACGTGACTATGTAAAACTGGATAAATAGCCTCTTTAATTCATATCACACATCGTATACATTGGAGAACAAAGAGAGCATCACTAAAGAGAACTTTAACTCAGATTAGCTGTTCCGAGATCTTCTCCAGTAAGAAGGGATACAATAGATTCTATTTACATGATTTTAAGAATCGTTTTGGGTAGTTTTGATGAAATTATTCGAGTTGTCTTCGTTTGTTAAAACGACTCACTTTGGGCCGATGCTAAGCAAACTGTAATTCCATACAATTTAGAGTTACACTCGCATGAATAACTTATTGAAAAAAAAAAAACAATAAAAAAATATAAAAAAAAAAATAAAATACAAAAACATGGAAATAAAAATCAATTAGATGCAAGAAGAGCCTATCAATCAAAAGAACAACGACAACGGCACGTAGAAATAGAATAGAACAGGTATAAACAACATATAAAAACAAACACATTGCTGCAGGAATTTTCACATTTTTCCAGGAATTTTCCGTGGGAAAGCTTTCACAGATATCCGCTACATTTTCGTATGTCACAATAAACAAAATAAAATATATGCATAACGATACTGCACGCATTTTAATATATGTCTATATATATATATATATACACTTTTAATCATGCTCAAGGCAAATTCATTTAAGCATTGTCCACACAGCACACTCGACAGACAGACCGATAGACAGACAAACAGACAGACAGTCAGTCAGATAGACAGACAACAACAATAATAAACTGCTCGACAAACTCACTTTAGTGCTACGCAGCATTGCACAGACTGAAGTAGCTATGCAATTCAAGCAGCCAACATCCCAACCCATTGGATTCGATCCGATCCGATTCCATCCCATCCATCCATCCATGCATCCATTCATATGTACGTTTGTCCGTCCGTCCGTTCGTCCGTCCGTCTATCTATACGCTCTCAACATCTTTTGGGCGCTCTTAACAGGCTCAACTCGGTTGAAGTTGTGCACTGTTTCTTTATACAATATTCAGTGCTGATCGATTTAATGAGCATTAACAAGCTGCACTTAAATTCGCGCCAATTGATAACAAGTAGCTATGCGTAGATACACTGTATTTGTATCTGTATATATATTTGCATCTGTATCTGTATATGTCTCTGCATGCAGCGCTACAATTACAACAAATAAACGTAATCAAAACAATTCAACAGCGCAAAAAATTTTCATTTTCACTCACACAATATGTAATATGTAATCGTCTCTCATCACGTTTTTAAAGTACTTACTATATGGTGAAGTTCTATATGTGTAGTTAGTTTGCTCATACGTAATCGAGAGTAGCAAAGTATCTATAGGCTATGAGTAAAAAAATATGCACATGTGCAGCGCGCTCTTTTGAATATACATAGAGACTTGTATGTATGTAAGCCAGTATTTCTGACCCATTGAACTACAATATGCATTGTTGTTGTTTTGTAGGCAAGCGGTGGAATGCTTTAAGTAGCTATATTGTAGATACAATATATTAAATGTAATTATAGATACTCATACAGGAAAACTGCAAATCATAAGAGACAGTATACTAAAATGGTTGTTAATTAGTATCTAATATAAATAAAATATTGTGTCGAATCGATAGAAATCAAGAAAAACTAAGACAAATGATTTTAAATGTATTTAAAAATTCTGGAAGTCGAAAGTCTTGAACCAAGTTTTGTTAGTTTTCTTAGTTTTCTTAGTTTATCAGTTCAGCATGATTTTTCTGTAGTGATCCATTTACGATTACTACCGGTTGACTGTTGAACTCATAGTTTGGTCAGGCGGGAGAAGCTTTTAATACAAGTACATTTTTCAGACCCACCAAAGTCTTTGCTTCAGCTCCCTTGTCACACTGACCTTGCAACAATTTGAGAAGACTCAAGCTTCTTTGATTACAATCTTCTAATAATTTTAATGTCAATTAGTATCAGTAATCAATCTGTTAAATTATCCAATTTTGATGCCCATATTAAAATTCTATTCAAATGCTTTCATAGTGTATTGTAACCAGATGTAAAGTTTCTTTGAAGTTGTTGTAGTAAAAGTGTTGTAACTATCACCTTTCTCAAAATTTCTAAGGAACGTCGTATAAAATGCCGCCGACAACGTGCTTCCTTGACATTAAAATTTTCAGCAAGTTTCGACTTATGATTGTTCATTTCGTTACGGTACTGTGCCGGTGTAAAGTAGCCTTTTGATAATACGATTATTGTACTGTGTAAAATAGGACCGTCGAGCGATAATCCGGAACCGGGACTAAAAAATTGCGGCACTCTTATATTACATGACGTAGCAATTGCTTTGCAGTCGTGTAAAATTCGATGCCATTGAACTCCGTCCCCTATAAAAGACCTCTTTTTGGAAGTCGGCTAAACTGATTAGCACGCTGGCGGAAACTCCAAGAAACATATCAATCTACGTCGACAGTCAGACTTCAAATAACGTTCTGTCTTTGAACACAACAGAAAGCAAACTCATCCGTAGAACGAATCAAGTCCAACAGAACTCAGTTCAACCTATTTGGGTTCCTGGTTATTCTGCTAAACCAGGCAATGTGGTAGTGGCAGTACTGGATCAGCGCTGCCAGCGACTCTTGAGGTGACGCATATTCACACACTTTTCCAAGAGAACCTCTCACGATTAACTAGGACCACCAGAAAAAGAGCAGGTAGACAGTAGCCGACTTTGATGGACTGTCATGTCTCAAAAGTATTCTAGCCTGAATATTAGCCGAAGTAGACATCTCTGCTTCAACACTTTAACATGAACAGTATGAGATTGTTGACGGAGACCCTAACAGGGCCAAATGGCTTAACGAATACATGTCCCCATTCAGGACTTCTGTCATAGCTGTGGTGATGAAGAGAATATGGAAAGCATCAAACACCTGCTATGAGACTACCCTGCACTTCTTATAAAATGCACCCGATTTCTCAGGAATCCATTGGCACGTTTCATTGACTTTGTGCTGTGATTTCCAAATGAAACCAACTGAACTACCATCCGCTTAATAAAACCCGAGACCACAGGAGCACTTGATCTTCGTTGAGCGGTCTGATTAGCCTAATGTAACCTAAGTACTTAAGACTCTGAAGATGTGTGGCTTAAAAGGAGTAAAAACTCTGTGAGGAAATAAAAACTATAATTAAAATCAATCGGCGAAACTTCTCAACAAAAAGAATTTATAGCGCATCAATCGCTAGTAGCTTCACCAATCCAATTTTCTTCATTTACGATGTAAACTAGCAAAATGGAACAAAATGTGGTCGATTTTTTTCCTAAATTGATATACATCGGTTTGATTACCTGAGATTTGTTACTTTGCAGCTAGCAGCTTGATGAGCAACTGCAGCAGATTCTAGAGACTTCCTTCCATCCGATAAAGTTTGGACTGGATTATATGCATACGGTGTTCTAGGACAAGTCTTCTTTAAAAATGATTATGCTTTTGATGTTACGCTTTAGATTTGATCTATCGATTAAAGAACTTTACTTATGCATTACTTCACCAAACCATTAAAGCAACGCAGTTTAGCCAAAGTCCCAGGGGGGACGGGTTTTCGCATACACATATAAACAAATGGTTGCTGATGAGAAACAAAATTTTGAATTAGTTAAGTTGCTTTTGGTATTGAAATTTAGCACACTGTACAAATTATGACTCAGTGATTGCTAACTCTAATGTGATACTTCTATTGAACGGAATGCATAAAATGTCGCGCAGTGCAAACCACACACATACATTCACACTTTGGCTTGGTCTCCTTTTGGAGACCTACATACTACGGATCTCACTCTCTGTAGTAAAACGTGAATTGTTTGTTTATTAAAAATGTTCAACAGCTGAAATACAGAGTTGTATTTTGTTATATCTTTCAAGTACTTTTCATTTGAACTGGAAACCGTTCTTTAATATAAATTACTCTTACAAGCTATCATGTATGTCTGTGTTAACAAATTAGCACTGTTATCAACAAAATTCCAACATTTGTCGCTAAGTCCAAAAGTCAGTATTTCAGCTCACAGATTAATTTTGAATAGTTTATACTATAGTAGGTATTTCGCTGAGTGCATCTATGACAAGTATCTATATACATATTTGATGTCATTCATTAAGGCGCTACGCTGCAAGTTATCATATTATATTACAGGCGTTAACTTTTGAGGCGTCAATTGCGACCCATAATGTATAAAGTTTATCGGCAATATGCGACGCGCTTGAAAAAAATGATTTCTATATGCTGCTTACAATCAGCGCTTCGTCGCTTGTGTCTATATACCTACATACCATAGTATGTTGATATTTAAGTGAAGTATAAGGGGCTTGAGTTTTGTAAATTGTGTCTGAATTGAATTAAATGCGTTGAGTAGCGCGAGATAAGTCGTCTCTCTAATTATAGTAAGGGCTGCCACAACGCAAACGCAGCTGGGTCAAGTTCAAGGACAAGTGGGCAGCTTCATATGAAATGATGATGATGATGATGATCTTCTTTAGTGATGTTTAATATTATTAATATTGCTGGTGCGTAGATTGATTGTATGGAGATTGTATGGAGAGATGAAAGCGCGTGTCTGAGAGTTCTAGGCTGTGACTTGATTATTTGCTGATTACAAATAATTTGCGCACGCGTTTCTAATTATTTAATTTATTTTAAGAAATTTGTTTACAAAAGGTCTCTGTGAATTCGTATGTTCGTTTTTATAAAAAAAAAAACAAAAAACTGAAAACGCCATGCAATCTTTACATGGAAATATGAAAAATATTTCAAAAAAATTAACAAACAAATACAAATCCATTGATACCGGACCCCTAAAAGATCCCAGTCCAAGCCTTGAGTTATCGATCAAAGTAAATGGTAGTCGGACGGAACAATGTCGGGTGAATACGGCGTGTGGAGTAGGACATGCTATTGAATCGCCTCCGTAGATTTCTTGACGACTTTTGCAATATGTGGCCAAGCGTTTTCGTGCTGAAACATCACTTTGTTACGACTTTTGGTAATGCTCGGCTCAATTGCATCATTTGTTATTAGTAACGTTCTTCAGAGATGGTTTCGTTAGGCTCCGAGCGGATCCCACCAGATGCACAGCATATTGCCAAGAATATTCGGGCTTATCGCACGATTTTCTGCGCTTTGGATTGTCGTAGTGGAACAATTTTTCGTCCCCTGTCACGATTCATTGCAAAAGCCCTTCTGGTTTTGCCTTTTGAATAGTTGTTCGCAGGTGATGTCGTTCGACGTCTCTTGGCTTGAATTCATATGGAACCCAATTTCCTGGTTTTTGCACCATACCATGCATGACCTTGAAACGATTCGAAATCGCTTGTTGAGTCTCTCTCAGCGAGCTCCTCTTGATTTTGTCATGTATCTTGGTCCAATAATGCCTCCAACGCAGCGTCTTCAAACTTTACTGGCCACTTTTCGCATTCTTTGTCACTGGTGTCAAAATCGTAAGGGTAATGATGACTGTACGTGCACAATTTCAGGTTTACGGTTGTCTAACGGGATCTAGTATATGATTGGAGATATCGCACTGAATTTGGTTTCAAGTTCCAGTAATCAAAGCATTCCCATTCCATACTACCAAAGTAACTAAATACAATGTACGTTTTTAAATATTAGAAGACTTTTTCAATCGTTGCACAACCAACCAAATCGAACTGCAACAGAACTGCCAAAGTATGTCAAAGTTAGTTTGGTTTAGATAGAGTTAACCTAATTTAATTACACGCATAAACTTGTGCTAGTTCTAGTTCTAGTTTTATTATCACGTGTTTACTTTTCTAGACCAATCAAGACATCCATGAATGAATTTTAGACTGCGTAATTTTATGCATTAAGTATACGACACGTTTTGCGGTTGAAAGTTCAAACATAGAAGTTTAGATACATTTTTTTTTGTTTGTTTTTTTTTTTTTTTTTTGAAATTAGAAACTCATAGAACAAAATCGAAACTGCAAGCAAAATAAATCAATTTATATAAATTACAAACTACTATAAACAAGTATAACTATTTTGAACTTCTGCATTGGCATTTCCTGGTTGAATGAATGCGCAATTGCATTAGAGACAATTCAGCAAACTGCGACGAGTACAGCAGCTAATTTGCTTGTTAGGCGAATGTACTCGAAACGTAAAATTTACTCAATGAATCGAAGTGGTTCAGACACAATTTCAATGTATGTAGTTGCAGTCAACAACAACCACAATAACGTCGACGTCGACGGCGACGGCGACGAAGATGATGACGATGAGGACGACGGCGGCGACGTACTGCACAATCATCAATAATAGGAACAAATGCACAGACAGACAGACGGACACTGGGTGGACGGACGGACGGACGGACGGACGGCAGCAGCAGACTAGACAAACTAGAAATATTTATACATATAGTACTCGTATGTATACTTGCATATAAATAAATAATACTATATATATATATATATATATATATATATATATATATATATATATATATATATATATATATATATATAAGAGAGAGACTAGGCCTAGGTTCTGACTTTGGCTTTGAGTACTGTCTGCATGTCCGTCCGTCTGTCTGTCTGTCTGTCTGTCCGTCTAACACACACGTTTACATGCAATGCAACATGAACTGAACCGAGAGCCGAGTGTGTCATCAGTTGCAATAGCAAATAGCTTCAATTGCATATTTAGCAATTTCATCAGCTTTGCATTTCATTTCATTTCTTTTGCACGATTTGATACACTATACACATTGCAGGCGCATAGGGTATTTTAAGTTTAACGTAGAGTTAAGCATACGGAAATGATATTTCTAATGTTGACTGTTGAATGGCGCATTATTTCAGCTTTACGGTTGTCTAACGGGATCTAGTATATGATTTGAGTTATCGCACTGAAATATTGGATTGAATTTGAATCGAGTTTGGTTTCACCGAATTCCAGGTTTAAATTTTGTTAAGAGATATACTTTATATTTTATATTCATCTCCATGTTGAAATGGGAAACATTCTCTATAATTTTTTCCGGTAATTCTTATTAAAAATGCGCTTATTTCGTTGATTTCATCATGCTATTTCATCGTACTCGTTAGTTTTATATTAACACCTACTCGTTAGTCGGTTGACTTTGATATGTAGGAATGCAATGATACCTGAAGGAATCTATGATGTAATCTATTGTGAATGGAAATGGCCCGAATAACCAATGTTTTGTTTCGTTTCAAGGCTTGAAAAGAGTTGGCATCACATACACCTATACTTTATCCTACAAAAAGTTTCTATGAATATTGCTTGTGATTAAATTTTTGGTGTATCAGTCTTAGTGTTTTTGCAATTGATTTGATATATAAGAAATCAATTTCGATTTCTATTTCTATGTGTTGTTCTTTCGTTTAATGTTGCATAACGAAAACCCTATAGTGTTACGATGACATTGACATAACAAAAAGTCCACAAAAGTTGGTAATGCAGATATTAGTTGATAAGAAAGTATCACACGTATAAATGGAACAACTTTTATTGCATTAATGTATACAAATTTGTGAAAAAAGCAAGCTGTGCTGCATGACACTTACTTTTCTTTAATATCATGTTTCTTCAAATGGTTTATTAAATTTTAAGTTTTTGCCGAATGTTTTACAATTTTTATTGTACAAATTAGTACTTTAAGATAACAAATTAGAACATAGATCTTTTTAACACTTATCGGCGATGAGCAATCGCTTCAACTCACATATTGCTCAAAAGTATCGCCTCGTATCAAGTACATACTTGTATCGCTGCATCTCTATTGGTATGTCATTTCGTCTTACTCGTTAGTTTAGTTGTTCGTTTTACTCGTTACTTTTTGCATACTAGTAAATCTTTTAGATATTTCACGGCTACCGAAGCACAAGTTCAATTCACAGTAACTTCATAGATACGCGTACTGCACTGAATATGTGTGCAGCGCATTAAAGCTTCGTTCATAATACTATAATTCGGTAATCTCTCTTTACACTCAGTTTTGGTGTCATACGGTCTTCCAACGAAATTTCATTTTGATGGCGCCAAATAAGCAAATTATAAATATATATTTATATCATTTTATTAATGTATTTCAAAAATATTTCAGCATGCTCAGATTACGCGTCGCGCGCCGCACGTTTACAATTTCATTGAACTTTTCAGTTTCAGTTTCAGTTTTAGTTTTAATTTTTTTATTTTACAAAAAAAAAAAAATGTTTCTTTTATTTTTTGCTTAGTTTGTAGTCTAGGAAATTTAGCGCAACTGCAATTGTTTTTATTCGTTATTCTTGCGATTGTGCAACTATTAACCCTGGTATTATTTGAACGCCATTTAAAAGCGCAAACACACAAAAATTGTGTCACTAAAATTGCCTAGCACGATTGTGTTTATTGGCGGCTGCACTTGGATTGCAGTCTATGCGTTGCTCTAATATTAATTTATGGACTTATATTAATAATTAAATACCCGCACGTGTCGAACAAAATAAACATTTTTCATTGATTTTCAGTGTGAAATTAATTAGTGCAATTGGCTGTTGTTGCTACTACAACACGCTGATACTCAGTTGCGGTTAAACGTTTTATGCCGGAAAGACCCTAAAAATTTGAGCAGTTACTTCGTAGTTTTTATTTGAAGCTCAGATAAGTTATATGCGTAAATCTGCGACAGAATGTACGAATAAAAATGTCTGAGGTTAGCCTAGCAGGTATGCAACTATAAGTCCATATATAACTAAAAGTCATTTACACAAATTCGGTAGAGGAGAAGTGCGACCACAAACTTTGACTGACGAATGAAATGTGGCGAAAGCTAACGAAGATTTACTATTGATACAACTATTTAATGGCGGAGTTGGTTAAAGACCGCGTAATGGTAGAACAGATGTACGGAATGCTACTGTTCTCATTCCTTCTGACAGCTGCAGAAGTATTTCTGCATATTCTGCCTATTTTTTGCCTATCGTTTCGTTTAATTCTTCATTTTTAGCTTATTTACCAAGATAATACGCATGCTCACAATGGAGTGTGAGCATGCACATTATCTTGCTACAAAAGCCAAAAATTGGAAGTCAATCTCAACGCCAAAGTAAAACGATTAATCGTGAATTTTGAGTCTGAAGAAGAAACTGGTTTAGATAAGCCAAAGAATGCGCACATTGTAAAGCCCCCAGCAGCCATACCCAAATTAGCAGAAAACCCAATTGACGAGAAAGCCTCAATTAAAGTTGAAGAGAAGATCAAATCACCTATTGTTGTTGGAAAGCCTATCCTAGTGTTTATTCTTCTGCTGATGTATCTGAGGAAGAAAATGGTTTCGATAAGTCAAAGAATGGTCACACACTGCTCAGCCAGCAGACCTACACTGGAAGAATGAAAATTTTTGTTGTTTCCAATACTAAAGATTAACTTAAACCCTGTCGTTTAACAAACATTGATGAAATTACAGACGCTTGCGCTTTGCATGCAAAAAACAACCGGTCCACCATTGCGTCCATGCCATTATTGATGCATATAAAGCACCCAAAAGATGAACTTAATACGCTGACGTTCTTCAGACAACTTCATTGACTCAGACAGCGCTTGTAGTGCAAGCGTACAAAGTCTGTTAAATTCAAACTATTGAATATTGTTCGAAGCTGAAATAGAAGGCGCTACAAAATCGTTTATAGAGCTTTAGTTAGTTTCTAAATTATATCGTTCAGATTACGTATCGAAAGCCGTATAATATTATATTGTCAATGGATTTACACGTATTTGCAAATTTCCAGCTCAATTCGATTAGTGGAAGTGTGTCAAAATTGCAAAAATTGTGCATAAGAGGTAGACTTTCAGACTTATGATGAAATTGCAGTTTTATGCATAAAATCAAATAGTGCTGAAGGATCACAAACCAAATGACTACAATTTACTCTGTGTTTGTATTGATATAATGTCGGAGCGCTTTGGGAGTTTCAACAATATTCTCGTTCCCGAAAAGAAGTAAATTTTCACTTAAATATACAAAACTAAATTGCCATAGCTGTGCCGCATACAATTCAAGATCAAGACATCCAGAGCGCCTGCATTTGCTAAAGTAACTTAAGTTTGTGTGCCAATTTTAGCAAAAGGTAATTTTAGTAAAAGATAAAATGTAAACAAACAAACAAAAAAAAAACGTGTTTAATAAAATTAAAAAAAAAACTTTGCCTAACAGTTTATTTCGGCCAGTTGTCTATTACTAAACAAACATTTTTTCGACGAGTTCTTTACAACGATCTGAAAACAAAGCCTAAAAGTATGCAATGCAATGCGCAGAAATTCAAATCAGACAACACAGGGTGCCAAAAAAGTAAACCGCAGCCAAAATAAATAGAAACAAACAAACAAACAAACAAACATATATAAAATGCAATTAAAAGAATAAACGATATTAATAAATAGAATAATTTTTTAATGTGCAGCACTTAATTTTAATAAATAACACCTCAAGCGACAATAACAACAATAAAAGTCACAAATGGCGGCAATGGCGCTGAATGAGTTAAAGAAGTTGCCAGCAAATGGCGTCGAATGTATACAATTATTACGCATAACCGCGACATAAACAGCTGCGACATTTTGTATTGTAACGTAATAGTATTGTAAAACCAACCGGAACAGCAACAACAAACAAGCGCAATAATAATAATAATAATAATATTGTACTAACACAAAAGTAAACTTACTTCTACATGCAAACGCCGTCGACATTGCCGCCGGTTATAACAAATTCAACGTTGCCTTTCAACCGCAAAATGCGTGTTTATTAATTAAGCGCATTTATTTTCATTAAAACGTTTTAATTGAGCATAACGAAACGACTGACGCCAAATATAGACGACGCCAGTAAGCCAACCCCCTCCAGCAAACACAATCAGTGAAATAAAGGGTTAAATAAAAAGGCAACCCTATGCGTTTCCGTTTCCGTTTCCTTTTCCGCTTGTTGTGCGCTCAAAAATTTAAATAAAAAAATATAAATATCTTTATAAATATATGCAAAAAATTTACATAATAATTAATTTCATGGATTTATTATTTGCAGTCTAGCACAGTCCAAAGCGGTGTAATGCCAAAATGATTGATTGGTAGCTACATTTTAAAATAGAATTATAGGCAGTAGCAGTATATTGAAAGGATTTGTCTGCTGTCTCAATGAAAAGCTGCTGTAAACTGACAAATTTATTTTTGGCTCAAAATAAACGCCTAGATCCTTTCTATAGCACTGTGGCAGGTAGTCCAAGCAAGTGACGAAAGTTTTTACTCACCGCCCAGAGGTGTTGGCACCTGTGGGAAACCTATTATTAATATTTATGATAGGGATATATAAAACTGCGACCTAAAAGATCTATTGCTTTTCCTGCTGAGTTAGCATATGTGTTGAATGAATCTTAGTACTATCCAAGGATCCAAACTTTTCAGTTGCTCATATCTAATAAAGTGCTTTTCTACAGCTTCACATTCAGCAATAATGTGTGAATGTGAAGTGGGGTCTCCTCTTCGTGGACACAGAATCTACATTCGGGTGAGATTGGTATCTCCAAAATATACAAATGTTTCATTAGTCTACAGTGGCCTGTTAGCAGCCCTGTTAGTATTTTTAATTGGTTCCTACCTAGTTGGAGTATGATTTTCGATCTGCTCGGGTTGTAACACCCTAGAAATAACTTTGCTTGTCTTAGTCCTTTGCTCATAGCCCAGTGTTGTTATTTTCCTATATTCGTCTCCCTTCGTATTACTTCCGATATAGTATGTCTCCCGATGCCACAATAAGGCTCAGGTTCTATCAATAGCTTTGCAGCTCCTTGTCTGGCAAGCTTATACGCCTGCTCATTTCCTGGAATATCGTTGTGATCCGGTAAAGACAGCAGAGAGACTCTGTTGTGTTCACCGAGTTCTGACAATAGACCATTTGCTTCAAGCACTAGCTTTGTTGGAGTAAAGTGTTTTTGCAACGCAGCCTTTCTCCAGGCATTGAATTTTTGAAAATTTGGACGAATTAATGAAATAGTTTCTTTGTGTGTGAGTTTTTTGTTTACTAATTCCAATAATAGATTTAAGATAGCAGTAAGTGTAATAATAAAATAAAAAAACAGATTTAGAGTGTGACCATGCTGAATTTAAAAATGAAAGATAAGAAGTCGTGTGAACACAAAATTCACCATATTACTGCGGTACCACCGCGTAGTATTACTTCACAGGGATGGTGGAGTCATTCAGTTGCTTGCTCTGTTACGCTCGCTTTCTATGCCACAGAGTTATGTCATCACTGGCTTTGCGAAGTCGCCGACAGCATACCACATTCGCACACTAAAGTGTATATGGTTTACCACATTACCGGCTACAGTAGCCGGTGCTCCAAAGCAGTTTTCTAGTGTACTTCTTTCTTCCGAGAATCTGGAGGAGTTAAACCAGATGTGCTCCGCATCTTCGAACACATTTCCTCCATATATATATTAATATATATATATATATATATATATATATATACATACATTCCAGAACGCTTTTGTGTTTGAATTTATAGACAAAACTCCGGAAGCAACCACGCCCGCCAACGACATTTTATAGGCTAATCCCATCAGGCGTGCCATCTGATTAAATTACGAACTCTCGCTTGTTGCACGATATGTTTGCGAAGTGTTCCTGGATGCTCACGTTGCTCTTCACACGCTTCCGCATACTCATTCACAAACTCATCAAAAATGCGCTAGTGTCATTCTAAAAATACCTATCGTCTGAGATAGTTCGAAAGCCACAGCAGACTCTTAATGTCACGAGTCGATAGGTGTACTCCATGCCTCGTCGCAAGCGCTTTGCCTGAAAAGCTTTACCTGCGTATAGTATAACTGATTTTGTCACACTTTGCAGGAGTAACCTTTGAAGTTGGCGTCTGCCTCTTGTATTCGGCATTATTCCTGTGAGTGCTATTTAAATACCAGCAGCTTTTTTAGTGTTCTCGATAGGTAAGAACAGTATGGAACACTATACTATAGTTGCATTACCAATCTCTTCGGCATAATGCAAGTGTTTCAACTGCTTTCTTGCTGCTAATTAGCAGCGCCTTCTTCTTATGTTCCGTCAATTCCAGACCAACCGTAGGTAGCTATTCTTGTACCATCAGTATTGCTCTATTGCACAAGTTTTCTGCGTCTTCTAACTGCTTAGCGACCACTACGAAGACTATATCATACGCAAAGCCAATGATTTGCACATCACCTGGCAAGACCAGGTTGAGTATGCCGTCGTACATTATGTTCCACTAGAGTAGTCCTAAAACCGACCTCTGTCGAACACCAGCTGCGAGCGTTTTCCATTGTCTGTGTTATATCTTGTAAATAGCTGCTTATAATATTCTCTAGATACTTTGTGAAGGCATTTCTAATATCGAGCATCACCCAGATACAGTATTCTTTGGTACTTCATTTCCACCGTACCGTGCTCACTCTATAGCTCTGCTAGCTATATCGGCCAACACTGATAGAGCATCTCTAAAATGGACACTCCTTTCCTAAACCCATACTGACGAACGCTCAATGAAAAGTTACAATCAATTCCAAAAATACCATCTAATAGGAAAAATTGATATTAGCAGTTTTTTGTGTTGCAAGTATGCTTTTGTCACTAGGTTTTTAACTCGTCAAGAGGTTTTTCTTTTCATTACATAACTAGATACTTTCACATTTACGCGCTATGTCTTTGTTATATGTGCAACCAGGGAGCAATTAAAAGAAAACCTCAAGAAATTATTATGATTATTATGAACGAAATATTGCATTAAGCAAGTTCAGACGCCATCAAACTTTCAAAGCAGTTAAGTATCTATAACAAAGTATCTATAACTAGTTACTTAATATATGTGTATGCCGCTTAAACGTTTCAGTACTTTTTTTCTTCTCAAAAGCACTTTATGCAATGCGCGGCTTTTACGATTGCACATATACAATACGATTATATATATATATATATATATATATATATATATATATATATATATATATATATATATATATATATATATATATATATATACATATATAAATATGTTTCATAAACTTGGCAAACGTTTGGGGAAATCCATTTACGCATAGTAGCACTTTGCTTTATGGCGTTCAAAATGTATCTGTCTAACCAAGCGTTTATATTGTATCTACGTCTATATTCTATGTTGCGTCTTCATTTTTCACTTGATTTGTGTGTGCGTAGAATGCTCATTTATGTCTGAGTTATGTTTTAACAGCTCTACACTTTCAAGTGTATGTGTATTTTATATGAATTATGCCATTAAATGTAGCCATATTTATAGATAAATCAAAACTATGTGCTAAGTATTTTCTTTCGATTTTTATGTGCCATGTTTATGCTACGAATGATGCTGCTAAACAATTAACTATTAGAGCAAAACCTCATTGTTTTACTGGAACTGTAGCAAAGGAAGATAATTCTTTAGAGAAGCTTCAATTATGCTTGAGCTAAGTAGTGTTTCAGCAGTAGTATAGATACAGTGCCACGGAAACCATACTGAGCACCACAATAAGTTGCTGGCAGAGCCACTTTTCAATGTTCAAAAAAAAAAAAAACAATTAAAATAGAAAAGTGGTTTGATGATTTTATGTCCAGAATAAAGTAGTGATGCACGAATTCTACCGTTTTTTTTTTGGAACTGGTTCTTTCGAAAGCGAAGCCTTTTGTATATAGTATGCGTGTATTCGTAGGATTGGAATACGTACTCGCTTTGATAATTTTTGCATTCGAGGGCTGCTATTTATATTTCGGCAACTGGCAACACTAATGTCAAAAGCTAAAATCTGGCAACACCATAATAAAGTTTGACATTTTTTGGCATAAACGTACTCACAAAGTTTTGATGTACAATTGCTAATTGTTTTGTTTACAGTGAGTTAAGAAAAGCAATTTGTCCAAAAAATGGAAATTTCAAGAGAAGATTTTCGTTGAATTATTTTTCACAACTTTCGACGTGGTTTATCTCAACAAGAATGTGTCAATGAACTGTTCTTTCTATGGCAATAAAGCACTATCCAAATGCACAGTATATCGCTGGTATAGTGAATTCAATCGTGGTAGTAGTTCGGTCGCCGACGAATTCCGTGAAGGTCGTCCAAAATCGGTTGTTGTGCCCAAAAACATCGCTGCAGTGCGTGAACTGATAATGCAAGATCGTCATGTGACATATCGTGAGATAGAGGCATCCTTGCACCTTAGTTTCACTTCAATACATTCGTGTTTGCATGAACACTTAGCTGTAAAAGAAATTTGCTCTCGTTGGATACCCCATAAGTTATCAATCGCTCAAAAATAGGCTCGCGTTGATTGGTGTATGGAAATGTTTAAAAAGTTCGACCGTGGTGCTTTAAAAGACGTGTATAAAATCGTAACAGCTGACGAATCATGGATTCATATGCGTATGAGACGGAAAAACAAAACAGCAATCGACCGTGTGGGTATTCCAAGACGAGCCAAATCCAACAAAAGTTGTTCGTGTAAGAAGCACAGCAAAGCAAATGATCGCCTGTTTCTTCGGCCGAATGGTTCATGTGGCCACTGTTCCGCTTGAGCAACGTAGGATGGTCAATTCTGAGTGGTACACGACCATTTGTTTGCCGGAATTCTTCCGAGAAATTCGTAAAACCAACCGCCAAAGACGAAACATTATCCATCATGACAATGCGAGCTCCCACATATCTTCTCAAACAAGTGCATTTTTGAGCAGTCAAAACATCGGTTCATAAGAAGCCATTTCTAGAACGAAGCGCGAACTACCGTGGCATAAGTTTCTATTTAATTTTCTATAAAATTCTATACCGATTATACAAATCGAGTTTGAAAACGATCGAATGAAAGAAAAATGTTCTCTCATTTGAACTTTGAGCCCCAGTTTTCTCATCTCGGTGCCGGAATTTCCCAAAACCTCATCTTAGTGCGTGTGTTCAACATTAATGGAAACTACAGTTCAGAAATCAGCTTTAGCTTCAGCATTAGCGTTTTCCGCAGAACCTTAGTCCCAATAATAATGCTACATATATTCGGATTGCACACCATAGACTTAGGGGCTTCCAAATATTTATTGCTTGTTTTTTATTGTTAAGCTCTAAACGTTTATGTGTGAAACAAATTAGTAAATTATAAAATTAAAGTTTGCAGTTTTCAATTACTTATAATTCGCAAAAAGTTTATGCTTTCATTTAGTCAAGTTCTGCCTAACAGTTTAGTCATGTGAAGCTTTTACTTTGGTTTTATATTCTATTTTTTTGTTTGTTTTTGTAATACATTTTCAATTTGAATCGTTGACGGATTGTGAACGATTCTTTATATATATACTGTTCGAAGTGGTTTCAAGTGATGAAATTTTCTATGAAAAAATGCTAGAAGTGGGTTGTGGGTTTGCATGAGGATGACTATCTAGTATTTCTCTGTATGTGTGACGTTCGTCCATTAGAAACATCTTTATTAAATTGCATGTTCATATTTACTGTAATAATAAAGTTTCCATACAAATGTCAAAAATCTATGGAGACTATCCCTAAAAATGGGTGTGAAACTATTGTAAAGCATCCTTCTATAGGAAGTTACCATTGTCATTTTTTAAGTTGATATTGACATCTATAAAAAAAAAACACGTTTATACAAAAAGGCAAAAGTGGGCGTATGGGGCCTACCCCAAAAAGTGGGGCCATCACACCTATTGATATAATTATAGCTTCTTGATTTGATAAATATAGTTAAATGCAAAAACAACAAGTATTCTGTTGCATATAGAGTAGACTAGACTTAGAGTTGGATAGTGGCAGAGTAGATATTCCTTTCATTGACAGCAATAAAAAAAGAATGTTCTTACAAAAAGTAAAATGTGATGCGTGGTTTGTATGGGTGCTATTCTAAAAAGTGGGCGTGGTATGTCAATTTTGATGCTATATTAAACTGAAATAAATAGAAGTCTTTGTGCCAACTTACAACCGGATATCTTACAAATTGGTGTCCAAACAACATCCAGACAGACGGACATGCCTAGATCGACTCTTCTCGCGTCGTGCTGATCAAGAATAAATGTACCATATATACTTTATGCGGTCTACGAAGCCTGCTGTGTCATGCGTTACAAACTTTCAGACAAACTGATAATACTATTCGAATTCGGTGTGAATATAGTATAAAAAGAAAAATCTAAAACGCCAGATTTTCTAACAACGAAAAAACTTTGAAGTAAAATTTTTACGATTACAATTTTTATGAAATTTTTATTCTTTTTAATCGAATGCAGTGCAAAGAAGGTTAGTGAATGAGTTTTTATACAATAGTAAGCAAGAAATAAGCAAACTAATTTGATTTCGTGGCACGAATTGCAAACAAATTTCAATTGACAGTCAACAGCAGCAGCAGGAGCAACTACAATAATAAAGCTACAGGATGTGGGGTCTTTGGAAACCGAAATTTGCAAGGACTCTAGTCTAGTTTGGCTAATGCCACTGTTGTAATGACATTCGCATAGAACTTTGCGTTCTTTGCTTCATTTTATGCGATTCGATTCGATTCAATTCGATTGCAAAGTAAGAATCAGAAACCATTTTACCATTGCTGTTTCGATTTTCAATTTTAACAAGCTTGAAGCACTGAAGTAAGAGTGTCCTCACCGAGGTTAAGTGTCATAAAAATATGCGACATTTCGTTTTTATCGTCTTTAAAAACTTTATTTGGCGTTGATATTTTTGTATAATACTATTCTTCTTTGTTTGCAGCTTTTTGTGTGTGTGTGTGTGTTTTTTTTTTTAAGTGGAAGCATCGTTGTTTTATTTGCACCTCCTCGGTGGAAGCAATTGCCAATTGGTTGACTACGAATGCCGATTGCATGGTTGGAACTGTACAGTGGGTTCAAATTTCATAGCGATGTTTTTTCTTAAAGAAATCAAATCGTTTTCTCTACTTTTGTTTTAAATTTAATAAAGTTAAAATGGATTCAACAATTAACTAGAGTGATTAAATGTAACTAGAAATATGTTCAAATATATGACACACACAAGATTTTGAAAAACTTAATATATATGATGTTCAAACTCTAAACATCCTTCTTCAGATTCTTCTAACCATCAAAAATAACGTACTATTGTTATACTCTTGCTACGCGGTTCTTTTTATATAGTGTTTCCGAGAATAAATAGCGAAGTATCACTCTACACTTTATGGGATGGGATACCGTGGCTGGTCTATATACGCAGACACTGAAAATCGTACGATACATTTGCCGTACTCTGCGAGCGTATCACAAGCTAAGCGGGTTATAATGCTAGTACCATGCAGATTTATACTAGGGGAACGCCAGTGATGCACTAGTCATAATGCTAGTCGCGGAGACAGATGCAGCAGTAGTGCCCTGATGTGTTATTCAAGAGTACAGAAACATTGCCAACGAACTGACGCGTACAGTGTCTGCTTTTAAGACCCCAACAGCAATAGTATTACTACCAATAAGTTTCTGTGGTAACTTGAAAAAAAGATAAACCTTAAACTACACAATTGTCAGATACACGTATAGTAATTTTTGGATTAATTTTGAATTAAGTACAAACAACTTCCGAATATCTACTCTGCCACTATCCGACTCTAAGCAACTCTACTCTATATGCAAAAGAATACTCGTTGTTTTTGCATTTAACTATATTTATCAAATCAAGAAGCTATAATGCTACAAAAGTTCTGCAGTTTCTGTCTTGAGTATAGTCTCCCCACTCACCGCTTGTATCTTTGCTTCTTCCAAAAATATGTATAAAACATTTGATTGTTTGTGCTCTAGTATGTATGAATGAAGCATTTGCAAATGTATGTATAGAAAAAATGTGTCCAGCGATGGAAAATATTGTATGCTCTATTCTGCCAAATGAAAATAAAGAAACCGAAACCATAAAGCCACATGTAAACTGAGAAAGAGACGGACGAGACAAGCAATGTTGAATAGTGCTTGAATCGAAAGACTATTCTGTTTTTGCTGCGCTTCATTGCAGTGTCTTTTTTTTTTGGTTTGGTCTATTGGACGCATCTAATCACACTTGCAGCTTGTTGAAACTTGTTTGGTTCGTTTGCAACATTTTTTAAAGAACCAAATGAAAAGCAGCATAGTATTGATTTGTAGCATTTGCCGAATGTGTACGTTTGCGCGAAGAGAATACGCGACTCAACGTGATTTGATTTGTATTTCTTTCTCTGTTGTTGCTTATACGCATGAAAATATATTGAGAGAACGCGTGTTACGTATGTAAGTGGCTTATGTTTGTATGGAAGTCTTGTTAGTATAATGCAGTTCAAAGTTAAAGCATTGTGTTAATATTAAGATGCAGGTTGATTTAATATTATATTGCGCTATGTTCTGCACGTATGCGATAGCTACATAGCGCATGTCAATAGGAAAATAAGTTTGCATGTAAACAATTTATGTTTTGTTCAATACAATTTGAAGACTTGCTTACTTACTTAGGTGACTCTACAACCGTCTATCGGCTGTTCCGTGACAACTCAACAATTGTTCTGTATATAATATAATTTGTTTGCTCCACTGTGCCACTATATACTTGTATAAAATGCTTCGCTTGACTACACTCGCGAGACTGGCTCATAAAAACGGAAGTGGAAAATCACAAAATGAAAATAAACGAAAGGAAACAATTAAATAGCATGTGCTAGCCAATAACAACAACAACAACAACAAGGCATACACTGAAAAACAATATGAATGCAGCAAAAAAAAAAGCAAAAAGAAAAAAGTAAGAAAGAAAAGTCAAACACAGTCAAAAAGCGCAGCAACTCAGTTTAATTGAAATCAAGTGCCACCGTAACCCCCCTTAAAAAAAAAAAATTGGAAATGTAATGGTGTAGCACAAAAAACAAAAAAACAAAAAAAAGAAGCAAATATAGGAAAAACCTCAAGCAAAATACAGCTTGGCATGGTGCAAAAGTTGGCGTCCAAGACATTTGCTGCCTCAAGTTCCTGCAGCTCCTCCACTGACTCCTTCATTGCTGCTGTCCAAGCCAATCGCCAATCGAAATGAAACGAAACGAATTCGATAAACGACAGCAAACGTAATTGAAATTGCATGAGTTCAATGGAAGTATATGACCTACAACAAAATGGAGTAGGGGAGCTTTCTCTTGACATACCATCCTGGCTGACTGGATGGTTGGCTTAAACAAGATGGCGTTTGTATAAATCGTCGTCGTCGTTGTTGTTGTTGTTGTAGCGGCAACACTTTGCACATAAATTTTTGAACAACAACAGCAAACGACAGGCACAGAACGAGGGTGTTACTAGTTTATTGAAACATTGTTCGTTTTTTTTTTTTTTTTGTTTCTTTTGGGTGGGAAGGGCAGCGTAGCTTCTTAAGTATTTATGCGGCATGTTAACAAAATTAAAAACTTTTGGCCTTCGTAAGATTTTTTCAATATTTGATTTTCTTTTGAATTTTATAACAGCTGAATTAGAAAATTTATTAGCGCACACTTTTAAAAGGACAATGGAGATCTTGTTTTTTTCTTCGCTGTTTTCAGAATTTAATTAGTGTAAATTGAAAATTATGCGCAATGCAGCAATTATTAAAAGTTTGGCTTATATTCTGCATTGCTTTTAATTGAAATTTTATAAGTTTCATACAGAATGTGGGTAGCGCAAAAAAAAAAATGAAAGTTGCTAATTAAGTTAATTGCAGCAATGCAGCTTCTTGTTTCTAAGTCCTTTTTTTTCTAACTTAGATTTATGTAACGCCGCGGTAAACATTTGCGACAATTTTGCAAATTGAAATCGCATTGTTGAGGCTATGCAGTGTGTTGCCAATGTAACCAAATATGTCAAAATGACACAAACACAGCAATAAATAATCGCTGGCATATCGTATAATTGAAGCATATTTGTTGGCTGTAAAGTGTCTATTTGAGTGACTAGTAGCATGTTTTTTGGCTTTGTTATTTTGAAATGCAGCACACGTTCTATTTGCTCTAGAAGATGCGTATGCCAACGCACATCAATAAAATCAAGCTGACAAATACATACACATTTGTATACACTGCCTTGCAGTATCAAGGGTGTACTAAGTTTGCGGAAATCTATGCAGCAAGCAGAAGGAGGATCCCATAAACTATATATACATATTCTTTAACAGTATCAAAAGTCGAGTCGATATAGCTATGTCCGTCCGTCCCTAGTCTGTTTCAACAACGAGATCTCGTAGACTCTAAAAGTTAGAGTCTCCAAACTTCGATTTTTAGATTCGCTTGCTACATAAGCAGCTCAAGTTTTGAAACATTTTTGTTTGTCACGCCCACAATGCGAATGGCACATCGTCTAACTAATACGTTGGTGTTGGTTGACGCTGTTGCAATAGATGGCGCTTCCTTGTGGCAATGTCTATTAGCGCCATCTAGTTTAATTTTTTAAATTATTGCGTGTATTTGCAGTGTATTTCGTAGTCGTGAACTTACGATTGCAGCATTCTTACTTGTTTAGGAAAAAAATAGCATACTATGTGGCATACGAAGCAGCTAAGAATTTGCTTACGTAAGATATGCAATAATGAGAGTGCTATAAACATGGTGCTCAAATAAAGTATTCAATATGCATATCCTAACTTAACAAAAAGAACGCTAAAGTCGAGCGTGATAAACACATAAATACACATGCAGCAGCTTTTGCAGTCACTCTCACATTTGATATTAATGCGTTCCGTTGTCTAATTGCACTTATATGCATAATATACTGTCTGTGCTGTCCATTCTGACAGCAAGCCATAGTGTGAATATACATATGTATGCTTTGCACAATGCACAGTATTTTATGTGAATCTTTCAATAGCAAAGTCGCATTACTCTTAGCAATGACTGTGACATAATTTGTACAGAGTTTACAAAATCGAATATGTGCAAAAAAAATGAGCAAGCGAATACTAACTGCCTATTCCACCATAGCATGGTGAGATTATAAATGTATGCGGTGGAAATTTGAATACTTGCATATACACTCGCACTTTTACTATGCTATGTAGGCGATATGTTGGAACATTTTGTGTTCAGCTTTAGATTCATCTTCATCCACACAGATTACTTGAATTTGAAAGCAATATAGTTAAGCATATATGTTTGTACGAGGTGTGTTAAAAAAGGTAATCTTTTTTCGCGAATAATAATTATTTATGCATCAATATCTATTTTGTTCTTTTCAAAGTAATCTCACTCAGATATTATACACTTGTGCCAGCGCTTTTTCAATCCACGAAACACTTATAGTAATATGCGGTTTATGTTATGAACTTGAGCTCTTCCAGCGATGCACACTTTATATCTTCAATTATGTCAAAACGCTTTCCTGTCATAGGTCGTTTCAGAGTTAAGCTTTTTAGTTTTCAGGATTCTGACACTCGCTGAGCAAATGAAGCCATATCGCTTCGTATCGTCCAGTTACTACGAATATAATGGGTTGGAAAACTAGTTCCGGCCAATTTTCATTCGAATATTTCGATAGTGTGAAAGATAATTCATAGGATTTTTGGTTCCCTTAGAGTTGGCGTCGAGTTTAGCACCCGTATGAACCACGAGCTGTGTGAGCTATACGCGACGCGACGTTTCGTAATTATTTCGTAACCCTGATAGTAGTGCTGGAATAAGTAGATAATTTTGAGAAGATTACGAAAATTGCAGACAATTATTGTAGTTGTCTGGAATAGCGTGTCAACGAAAATTAATGCAATTTTGGACCGTAACCAGAGGTCTAAAGGGCTCAATTGAGTCGGATGGGACGGGCAATTAAACAAATGAATTGTATCGTGCGGTGATTAACCGCATTCAGGGCAGCAATTAGTATTGCTTATCCCAATTCTTTCCCTGTAGCACACGAGCATAATACTCCAGCCGGATCTTAACTGTGCAAGTTTCGTCCAGGTGCTACGAGGGAGATGTTTTTCGCTGGGGTGAGGTCTTCCACCTAATCATATTTGCATGGCCAGCGAGTTGAACTATGGACTTCATTTTTTGTGTTCGAGTTGAAAGCAGTGCACTTTTTTCCACAATTGGTGTAGGCCCGGTGCCACTAGCCTTCCTCTGAGCCTCCACACTAAATCCAGCACTGTGCTTGTATCATAAAATTCTTCTATTTGCCCGAATGAACAAAAATGATAAAAAGTAGTTGACGAAGTTGCTCAAAAATTGATTTTAAGCATATCTAAGAGCACAATACTAAGATCTCTGTTAAGTTGAGATTGATTTATTGTTTTATTGCGCAAAAAACGAAGTGCTATAAGATGAGCGAGATGTGAGTTGCGCAGACAAAGCGATAAGAAAAGATACTTTTTATAATGCGCTATGATGTAAGAGAGAAAGAGAGAGAGAGAGAGAGAGAGAGAGAGAGAGAGAAGTGCACCATAAGGAGGTTGTCGCCATCAGATATAGTCGTATATAAACTAACAAATGCGCTACAATAAACAAGCTGCCTTAAATGTATTGCTATACTCGTAAAAGTAATGTAATCCAGTTGTACGACTATATTATACGCTGCACATTTCTATAATAAGCGGTTTATGGCAGAAACACAGCCGATTTTATTTCACAATATTTCATTACTATCTAAAATCAGTCTGGCTGTGACGATTTTGTCGACCGTCTTTCTTCAATTCAATAAAATATGCTATGCCAATTAGTATGAAATATATATTAAATACTGAAATTAAAAAGCAATAAATACAAATAACTACATACGTGTATATAGTGCAAGCACTCACCACCAAATACAAGCGAATACCAGCACCAAAAACATAAATATGGATTTAAAATTATTATTACAAAACATGCCATAGTAGCGAATACTGCCAGTACGATGTATGGCAGTATAAAAACTTTTCTTCTCTATAAAATTAAAAGGAAATTGTTTAAATATTGTTTAACTTGTGGCTCTATACGCATTTATATTAAACGTACACGTAATGCTCCAAATAACAGCAGAATTCCGTCCACCGTACATATAATGCCTATAAAATATTCCAAGGCACATATAATTTCCTCATGTGTTCCATGTTTTTCATCGACTTAAATCAAATTTTAAGAGAGATCATACAGTCTAGAATATTTAACATTGGTTTGCTTACAATAGGCCTCAGATAATGAAAATAGTATATTGGTCAATATGCCGTATATTATGGTAATTACAGCGAAGACTATACAACCATTACGAAGACTCCAACAGCAACAGCAAGTGTGTCTAAACATTATTGAGAAGAAACATAAAATTGCCGAAATTCAAAAAAAAAAAAAAAAAAAAAATAGTTAAAATTTTATTAATACTTTATTTTTTAAATAAATAATTTTGTAAACTAAATAATAGCCTACTAGAATTTTCGATAATGCCCCGCAAAGTGTTCGTTTTTCTCTATTTTTCAACACTCTTCCAAGTGTTTCGTGCTTTCAAGACTTCCAGTTTGCTTGGCTCGTTGACATAAAGTTTGAACTTCAAATAAAACCATAAGAAGTAGTCTAAAAGTCATTAAGTCGTGCAATTGCGCCAGTCGGCAACAACATTTTTCGAAATTTATAAATCGAGGAAAAGACTCAATAAAGCATCGTAACGCACGGGCGGCTGTATGTGCTCTGTTGCCATAATTCTGCATCAAACAGAAGTTCTCCGTGTTCTCAACCAAAATTGGCATACAAAAATTTAGTTCTAATGTTGTAATAACACTTCCCATTTTCGGTAGACATCACGCCAGCATAATTTTCGAATAAAAGCGGTTCGATGAATCTTTCCGCGCAAATGCCGACCTAAACTGTGACTCGTTGATCGTTAAGAGGTGCCTCGTGAACTCTGTGAGAGTTTTCAGTGGCATAAATCTGACAATTTTGCTTACAGTCGAATAATTTAATAATGTGGCATATTCCGCATAGCTGCTATCTGTTTTGTTTCTTTCGCTTCTTTTACTTTCAGTTGGAGTAATAGAGCAAAAAAAAAAATATTCTCTATCTCTCTCCTGCTCTTAAGGGCGATTCATATTGTAGAGCATGTCGGTCGAGCAGCTCGAAACTGTTGTGTGCGCACTTGCAAACATGTTGGCGAGCATCAGTTGAGTGTGTTTTTGTTGAATCAACCAAATATTTAAAAACAAAATTTTTATTTCTCTTTAACATCAACTTCGGCATGCGTTTGTTCGTATGTGTATGAAAACACGAAGCTGTTCGTTCCCATGGCGCTGTGGCTGAATAACTTTGATTTAGAGGCGAAAGCGTTTTCCATGACAATCCTGTATTAATGATGTTTTTATTATTGTATACTTTTAAGACAAAAGGTCGTATTTCGACTACTGAGAGAACTGTAGAGTGCAGGTTCTGCTTTGTAGACGACGAAACTAGCATACACCTACGCTGTGAAGTCCCACCTTTGGCTTGACTCAGAGGCAGTTATGTATTTGAAAGGATCACAAAAAAAAAAAAAAAAAAAACTTGCGGTCCTTATCTACTGAACACGCCCAGTATTTATAAGCATTATGAAGTAGTGAATGCGAGCAGCGCACTATGAGTGAGGGAAAGTGAAAGGGCGAAAAGAGGGCACAGCAGACATAGCAAACAACCCGAGCAAGTGCACAATCAGTAATACGTGTACGTCTACAAAGCAAATGAAAAAGTGCAGTGGCCGATCAGTGAACGATACTATGAGCTGCATACAAGTGCGAGGCACTTATAATTCACAAATGGTTTTTACACATTCTTCATTAAGTGAGCGGAATAATTGAAAACATAAAAATTGCGGAAAGTAATGCAACAACGTACTCAAAATAGAAATATGCTGTATGTATTGAATATATTGCTACCTAGAAATATGTGTAGATATAAATTCTTTGCAGTAGAAGAAAGTAATAGGTCTGTACTAATCTATGCTTCATAAGCAATTCGGAGCGCCTATTTTAGAAATAGGTCGCTTGTTGTAGATAGAATCTTTAAGTAGATTTTGACGAATTGTTGCCACGTTGTTTGGGTCGCAGTACCTGTAGTTCCGATACTCTCACTTAGCTTTTCGACATATGTTGAGAAGCATTGAGTACCAGCCTGTGCGAATTAAGTAAACGAGGTTCTATGTGTGCAATGGCAAAAATGAATTTAAATGAATGCTTAACATCTTAACGTATTGAATGTTCAAGCATTGTGCAGAGTTGTTAAACTAAGTTGCGTTTAATAACTATAGCACAAGTCGATGCGTTCGAATAATTACTCTACATTTTCAATTGTGCTCACTAAATGACTACTCTTTTAATGTAGAATAGTTTATTTGTTACAAAATTCACTTTAACTCTATGTAACTGCAGTGTCTACAAAAATTGACAAAAATTGAAATTGAAAAAAAAAAGTAGACATCCATTAAAAAAACGAAGAAATCGAGCATTTCAAAATAGCTTAAAAGTGCTTAGCACTGTTTTTCTTACAATATATACTGGGTGTCTCAAAAGAAAGTTCACATCTGATTTGCTGATTGCGTGAACGCAACTTTTCCGGGGCGCGCGGGGGATATGCCAATCGGTAGCCTAGCTTTTGGGAATTTAGTCGCTATGGAGCGTTTCTTGGCGTACGTGTAGAAAATTCTGCGTGTAGAAAATTCTGCAGTGTTCGACATGTTCGTCATTTAAATGATGCGCCAAGCCCTCGACACATTGGAAAATGGGTCGAGAAGTTTGAAGAGACCGCTACTGGAGTGCAACCAATTCAAAACACAAACATCAGAAACCCCTACATTCGCCTAAAGTGACCGTATGGGCTGCGATGTCAGCGCGAGGAATTATCGGCAATTACTTTTTTTAAGATGAAAGGGGACGCACAGTTACAGTGAATTCAGAGCGTTATGTGTAGATGTTAGACGATTTCTTTGTGCTTGAACTGCAAAACCTTTCTGGTTATAACCAAAGAACATGGTTCCAGCAGAAAGGAGCAACTTCACACACGTCCAATAGGTCTCTACCACGAGTTCATGAAATTTTTTCTGGCAAATTGAATTGATCTCCAGGAGAGGTGACATAAATTTGGCCTCCACGATGAAGTCCCGATTTAACCCCTATGGACTTTTTCCTGTGGGCTTACATCAAATCTAAAGTTTACGGCAACAAACCGACTTCCCTGTTACAATTAAAACAAAATATACGTCACGAAATGGCAGCCATCACGGAGAATAGCTGCTGAGCCGTCATACGAAATTTTAGTGCTCGATTAAATGAATGCCGTGAACGCAACGGTTTAAATTTGGACAATATCATTTTTAAGAAATACATTCCCAAAGTGTGTATTTTAATATGTATAATAAACATTTTTTCAATAAACTACTTACATTTTTTTATAGATTTTTTAAATGTGAACTTTCTTTTAAGACACCCTGTACCTCTCTCTCTCTCTCTCTCTCTCTCTCTCTCTCGTTTACACACAGACACTGTCTACATTTCCTTTATATAAAGTGTAATTAATAAACAATTTGCCTTTTGTGTGCAATAAAAACACGAAGAAAAGTAACTCAGCGTGATTTCACACAACACTAAAATGCGATGAGACCAAGCAGTAGGCTTTTATTTCTTTCTACTTTTCTACTTTTCGATTTTTTTTTTTTATTTATGTTATTTTGTGCCAGTAAAAGCAAATCAAACAAAGCAAATAGCCATGGCTAATAGCAGACGGCCGATTGTCACTTATGTCCAGTCAACAGATACATTTACACACGCTTATATAGACAAGTGAACAGTCTGAGAGTCTCAGATAGTAGTTATGGCGTTGAGTAGTTTTGGTTAGCAGTTCATTAGTTCAACAGTCAGTCACTTTGTTTGATGTTGATTTTATTAAAAACAAAACAAAAAATTAGTAAAAAGAGAATGGAATGTAGAATTTAGAGTTACAAAAATGAAGCATGCTGCAGTATGAGTGTGTGTATGAGACTATTAGATACGCTGTAGTCAAACTAAGTAGTTTTATTTTGAAGCACAGATTTGTTGAATACTCAAGTGGCTTGTTTTTGTAGAAGCTGAACACAACATTGAAGTGTCTAAGTAACAAAATATTGTAATGCTATCTTCTATTGTTTGCCAGAACTTGACATTCATACAGGCAGACAGGCAGACAGACAGACGGACAGGTGGACAGATGTACAGGCAGACAGACGGACGGACATTGTGTCATTGATCTTATTAATAAAGTCTGCAAAGCCTTTTTTTTTTTTGCTAAATAAATCTTAACAAATTTAGTAAAACGCTTAGTTTTCTTTTCCAATTAATTTCAATAAATTTTCAAACTCACACCAAAAGTATCTCATATTCATTATTTTCATCTATTTCCAAATAGATTTCAATGAAACGCATTATGCTAGTCTTCTATTGCATTTTGATATTTTCTTTATTGATTGTTTGTCCAATCAGCCGCAATAAAAAACATAAACACAACATAATTTGGCATTTGAAGCGACAGCGCTGATGTATAAAAGGGTTAACTAGCAGCAGATACAGATACAGATACAGTATCTATACAGCTGTGACTACAGTGGTTACGCACATTTAAGCTATGCAACCTCAAAGTGTGCATTTAATTTGTAACGCACGTTTTGCACGTTTAGCAATACAGCAAATATTATATTGACCACGATAAGCCAAAAAAAAAGCCAAAAAAAACAAAAACAAAAAACCCCCCAAAGAAAATTTAACCCAATGAGCGCATAACGAGCTGATATCAATTCTAGCTACATTGATAAGGGCGATTTTTTACGGGTAGTAATATTATTATTTTTTTTAACCCTTTCGAGTACACTTGTTGTGCAACAAAGTAGCCAGCAGGGCGGCATTTGAAACTCAGTCAGCTTAAGTGTGTTAACATAAAAATTGAAAACGCCGCAGTAAGAAAAGGGTTTAGATTTATACTTATTATTGAATGTAAGACACGTAGCAGCGACATAGATCAAACGCGGCGACATTTTGATATGTGGCACGCCCTACTATAAGCTTCAATAACCGTACGCCCACTTCTACCATACAAAAGCATTACAAAATCAAAACGCAACAACTGACAGCACTGACAGCAGTCGAAAAAATGCAAATTGAAATCAAAAGCAATAAAAAATAAAAAAAAAAATAGAAAGAAAAAGAAAAATACTAAGGAAAATTGTGTAGAATTTTGCTGACCAATAAATACGCATAAAAATGTGTTACACATGTGACGCCTTGGGTGGTTGGTTGAGTTGCTCGATTTGGTATAGTGCGTGTAAGTGTTTGTGTTAGTGTCTTTAAAAAAAAAAAAGGTGTGAAAAGGGTACACTGCGCTGCCACTAAAACGACTTAAAATATAACTTTGCATGCGAGCGCAGAGCAAAGTCACAGCTGTCCAGTTTGAATTTGATTCAATTTAATGCCATTCAAATTCGATAGCTTTGAGATTATTGATATTGTTATTGAAGCTTAAGCTTCATGAAATCCTTACAAATTGGCTGAATTTGAATTTGTATGCATATTTATTTAATAACTTGATCTGTTTTGTTATTTTTTTTTTGTGTATTTCTATATTTCAACTGTTTGAGTTAGAAGTCTTTGTAGGCAGAAATTAAAGTTAAGCGTTAAAGTATTTATATGTTGGTTGTTGTGGTATTAGTTTTAAAGGATTCATAAGAGATGGCGTAACTAGCACTAAATCGCAACGGGTAAACCTGTGACTATATTCATATGAAAGCCTACTTCATAAGCTTTAATTATCAGTATGTGTCATTACACTGACTGACTTTTTTTTGTTTGCTCTTTCAACTTGTGAGTACTAGTTTCTTCGGTTTATAGATGTGATGATTTTGATATGGCGGACAAAGAACGTCCGGGCCAGCCCAAAAAGTTCGAAGATGAAGAATTGGAAGCATTACACGATGAAGATCCGTTTCAAACCCTTTAAGAATTGTCAGAACCATTGGGAGTTGACTTGCCAGCAGTTGGCAAACGCCTCAAAGCCATGGGAATGATTCAAAAGCAAGGAAATTTTGTGGCGTACGAATTGAAGCCAAGAGACGTCGAAAGCAGATTTTTCACTTGCGAACAGCTGCTTCAACGCCATAATCGGAACAGTTTTTTGCATTGTATTGTTACTGGTGCTGAAAAGTGGATCCATTACGACAACCCAAAGCGAAAAAAAAAATCATGGGGACCACACGTTTATGCATGGGGACCGGCCATGCATCAACATCGACGGCCAAGCCGATTATTCATGGTGCCAAGCTCATGCTCTGTATTTGATGCGATCAGAAGGGTGTTGTTTACTATGAGCTGCTGCAACCTAAACAAACCATCACTGGTGAACGTTACCAACAACAGTTGATGCTATTGAGCCGAGCATTGAAGCAATAATGGCCGGAATATGCCAAAAGACACGATAAGTTGATTTTTCAACATGACAACGCTCGGCCACATGTTGCATGATCCGTCAAGGAAAGCTTGGAGGCGTTGAATTGAGCGTTGAGTGCTACCCTACCCGTCTTATAGCTCATACATAGCTCCTTCTGACTATCACTTGTTCAGATTGAGCAGCGCTTTACTTCTTACGAGCATACCAAAAAATGGGTCGATTCGTGGATTGCCTCAAAAGACGAGCCGTTCTTCCGACGCGGAATGCATATGCTGCCAAAAAGAAGGGGAAAATGTTGGACAATACTTTGCTTAATATACATTGTTTTTTTTAAATAAACGCTCAAAAATCGAAAATAATCGCTTTAAAATTAACTCCAACACCTCAATACTTAACAAGAAAAAACCTAATTTACACAGGAAGTCACATTTTAATGCTATTTTCTTGCCAAAAATTCCAACAACTATTTACGCAACCGCCGAATTCTACGTTTGTATAATAATTTATCTCGAAATTTGCGGTAATTCTGTTTCAAAAGGTTTTAAATTTAAAAGCATACACATGCATTTTAGTTGGATTTCTTTTTTTACATAGTTTCTCGCAATGCGAAGTGAGCATAATAACAACTTTTTTGTTACACAGCAAAATGTTTAGCCGCATATATGTACACGTTTTTCGAACTTAGCCACAAACTCTCATCAGTATGCCGGCCGCACATTGCAATTTTTTTATATATGTATATATATATATATATATATATATATATATATATATATATATATATATATATATATATATATATATATATATATATATATATATATATATATATATATATATATATATATATATATATATATATATATATATATATATATATATATATATATATATATATATATATATATATAACGATTCTAAGGAAAATCGTGCTGTGTATTACTATTCATGCTACTACTATACTACATTACAGTTCGCTAATAAAAGTTACATATAAAAACTTATTACAAATGTATTATTTACTTGAGTACTAATAAAATGTATGCTATTTGGTTATGTAAGTTAAGTTAGGTTAGGTTAAGTGTCTGTAAGAACTATTGTTTATATATGTAAATAATTGATTAGAAAGAAATTGTTAATGATACGATAATTTAAACTATGTAGTATTAGTTTCCTATTTTATACTAAAAATCTAACTTACAAATAACTCTAGATTCTATGCTATAAATTACTGTCATATAATAATCAAAATTAGTGAAAAAACTTAATGAAAATAAATAAAAACTCAATTAACAACAATCAACTGTGGTGAAAAACGCAAAATATACTATTCAACTTCACTTTGAGTGCTTTTTAAACATATACAAATCTTTGCACTCTCTTCAACTCACGCGCTCAATTCTGCTCATTTAGTTATTTGAGTGCTACTCACAAACGAGTTTCCGTAGCAAACAATGGCGTCCGTTGTGCGTTTGTGTTTGTGCATTGCAATAGCGCAGCATTGTGAGTAGGCGTGGCTTATGCTGTGTTTCGATTTCGATTCATTCCAGTGCTACACAAATACTACAACAAGAGCCATTCAAATCTGCATTTGCGTATGCGTGAATGAGATGCAAAATGCAATATACACTCCAATAAGATTATTTGGTTTTATTGTTTTTTTTGTTGCTTTTGTTGTTGCAGTTATTGTTGTTGTTGCTGTTGTTGTAGTTGGCGAGTAAATTAAAATTGTGTAGTTTATTATTAAATGAAGCGCAGAATTTCATTTTATTTTCGATTTGTTTTCTGTTTATATATATTTTTTTTTTCGTTGCGAATTTTTTTTAGATAATAATATAATAATGTATGCACATTTATATATACATACATAAAACATTTTTTTTAAAAAGGATGCGCTCGACTATTGTAGCAAGATAATAAAATATAATTGCTATGAAAAAGAAAAAATGATTTGAAAATTATAATTTTACACATTATTATTATTATTATTTTTTTTTTTTGTCTTATTCATATGGGCGTTTAATATACAATACATATATGCATATATAGCATAATAAATGCATTCATATATAACAAATTTATGCCGTAGTAGTGATTGTAAATTTTGTATAAGTTTTAATAAATAAAATTTAAACTTGCGCTTCTATTACAGACATAATAGAAGGTAAGAAGTAATGTTTACAAATTTCGAACTAATTTATTTCATGCAGATTAACGAAAATATTTCGAAACATACACGCTGAAATCATATAATTTGAAAAATTTGCTATAAACGTAAATGGTAACAATACAATATCTCAATTAAGCGTTTTAACGAACATAACATTTGTCGAAATTCCAAATTGCAAATCCAATTTTCGCATTTTGTTTAGCAGTGGCTTAGAACTACATAACTTAATTGAAATAAAGCTTAAGCATTCCAAATTGATAATATAAAGCATTGCTCCAAAAAAGTTAGCAAAATGTTTATCAGTGGTATTTTCTTCAAAACAGTGCTACATTAAAACTTTATATGATACGCTGAACGAAAAAGTCAAACATAGAACATAGAAAAGCCGTGCAGTGGTTTCACTTTTGCCATCAGCGTGTCATAATCGTATTTGAACGAAAAAATTTGGTCATAAAAAATTCGAACAAAGCAGTTTCTGGTAGTAGTAGTAGTATATCAACACTATACATTTTTTGCAACTTAATTAGTGCACAACGCTCAAAAGTGTCTTATACTCGTACCTGTGTAGTTCGGCAGCTGAGTTTATGCAATCATTTTTGCGATGAAACAAATGAAATCAGTAATTAATACTTTCTATTGAAAACTCATTGCACGCTCGTATTGAAAGCTTGTGTATATTTGGTATTTGTATATATTCGAACAAAACAATGAGTGCAGCTATTCAGCAGCATGAAGAGAATTCAACTGTAGCGTACAAGATGCTGCGATACGAAAACTAGCACGACCGAACGAATGAACTATTTTATTTCACTTCGGCGTCAAAAATGAACACACACGCAGCCAGGTTGCCTAACATTAGAGAGTTTAGAAACGTGTACCACAAACTGCATAACCATGAATAACATGTAGCCAGGAATCCTAAAATGCTAAGGATTATTCAATAATCTATGTAAAACCTCGATATATGTTTATTTATTTATTTCGTCTGCTATTTCACGTACCATCGACACATGCACCAGATACTTAATTGCTAACCGAAAGTTGAGTATGATTGCCAAATTGAATATTTTAATATATAATACACAATTTGTTCCTAAATAAAATGAAATGAGTAAGAAAACTAAAGTGATAAAAGCTAGTAAACAAAATGTCTGCTGTAGTGCCGGTATTTTAAGACACCAGCTATCATTAACTTCTAAGCAGTATAATACTTATTGTTATGCAGGGTGTAATTTACTTGAGTAACTCAACTATAGCGCTATTTTATTGTTGCTTATCCAAGTATTGCTACATTTTTTAGATTACCCCGTAGCCACCAAATTAGCGTTGAAGTTCCGCCACTGATTTTAGAGACAAAACATTGATACAACATTACAGCAGTTGTATCCAAAAGTTTCTACTCGGTACACGCATATAAATAACAAACGGATATTGTTTGTGTAAATTTCGTGATTGACTCAAAAAGCTGCGTATGTGTGTGTGTGTGTGTGTGACAGTCAATAGGCAAAAAAGTAACAAAACCACATAGCACGCGAATGCACTTTGCTGTACGCAGCCTAACTTTCGGAAGAACAATGAAATTGTCTGTGTCATGCTTATGGTTAATGCAAAGACCTACGTGTGTCAAAGACCTATAATGCTCAATCTATGTACACGAAGAGCATACAGCCTGGACAACGCGTTGCAACGCTGGCTTAAAGAAATGTTTAAATTTCAACATGCCTTGCTTTAGGAACACATTACGCGCATTAAAATCTATGAGAGTCTATTTTTACAAATTTTAGAAACCATTCCTTTCGGAAATTTCTTAAAAATCGAATACATCTACAAAATATTCAATTTAATACATACAAACTAAAAAATAAACTGCAGCACCTTTCGCTTAAGGCTTGCTTTACATAAATAAAGCTATTTAAATTAATTAACCAAAACCTTTTTTTTTGTTTTTTTTTTTTGGGATTTGTTATTTAACAATTATATTATCAAGTATTCGTTTTCGCATTGTATCTTTTTTTGTGTTTCTGTGCCAAATCTTCTACCTCAGCTACTGGATTTTATGTTTTTTTTTTTATATTTTTTTGGTACAGCGCTGCCTCACTCAATATTTATTGCATTTTAAACAAATAAACAGCATAAGCGGCCTTCATATGCTCCAATAAGAATTCAAGCGATTCCTGAGTAAATGGTTCGAGTAAAGTGGCGCATGCCAGCAACAACAACAACAACAACAAAAACAACAACAACAACAACTAAAGCAACAATAAAAAACAACAAATTAAACAAGAACAACAGTAGCCAAGGCACACACTTCCACACACACATACATATATATATATATATATATATATATATATATATATATATATATATATATATACTCAAATGAACGCCAACTTCAGCTGCGCCATTGTACGCTTCAATCCACTGCTCCTGCTCCACCGCACTGCTCTACATGTAGTCTATCTGTCTGTCTGTCTGTCGCTGCTCTGCTCTGCTCCAATCCAATCCGAAATAGTGTATTTTAATGATGTACATAATAAAATTCCCATTCGTTTTGTACCAATTCCAAAAAATTCCAAAACACTGAGCGTGTATGAGTGCAGAGCTGTGCTGTGCTGCTGCTACTGCTGCTGTACACAGTGATTGTGAAACACAGATTTACGCTCACTGATTTAATAACTACAGCTAACAGCAGCAACAACAACAACAATACACATTGCTGCTGCGCGCGCTCTCGCATATGCTATCACTTTCACACACACACACACACTCATTGGTATTGTGGTATGGATTAAGTTTGCTTTGCTGCTTACGCTTATGGTAGCTATTAAGCTGTATGTGTATGTACATATGTGTGTGTGTGTGAAACGGAAAAGAGCAACGCCTGCCATATTGCTGCACGCCATTTGTAACTGTGTATGTGTGTTCGTATGGAGTAGCTGTGTTTGCACACTATTTTTTGTCGGGTTTCTTGGTTCATTTGAACGCTTGTCGACAATGCGTCGAGTCAATTTCGAAATTCATTCTGTAGTCTTAGGCCTAAACAAACGGACGAATTTTACGGATAAACGCGACGTAATATAAAAATAAAACCGGCGCGTGTTTGCCACATATAGACGCAAAATTATATATTTTTGTTAACACTTTGCAACTACAAGATTTTAAGCTTAGTATTTCAAATGCGTGTGTGTTGTGTTGTGTTGACAAATTAAATAAATAAAAACCAATAAAAATCATAAAACTGCTTATTAAAACAAAAAAATTTTATTATAATTGTGCACAAATTTAAGCAGTTTTGTAAAAAGTGTTTGTGTCTTATTTACTAAAATACAATTAAATACAAATCTCAACGTGAAAAACAAAAACAAAACACTACAAATCTGGGTAGTCCATATTTGTACTGCGCGCCAGCGGCGTCGTTTTCGTCGTCGTCGTCTACTTCAAACAGCAACAACAAATTGTTGCACGAAGCTGCTGCAACATTTCAACTTTCAACGAATTCTGCATTCAATTTAGCGAAAAATTTTGCATACAACTTTGTTAGTAACAGCAACAACAGTGAGGAGAGCAGCAACCATAGCGATCATCCCACATACACACATAACACTTCAAGCCACATGGATCTCATAAATCCGTATATGCGGCATCATAGCTTTGCCGCTGCTGCTGCTGCAACCAATCATCAGAGTAATTCACCGCCACCGTCGCTAAATCGTAGTCCACCGTTGCATACACTACCGCCGCATACACATCATACACATCATGCGCTGGCAAATGGTTTCATGGATGCACATCATGCCGCTGCTGCAGCAGATTATCAACAGCAATTGGCTGCTGCTGCAGCCGGACGTGAACATCTTTTGGATTATCATTCGGCAGCTGCAGCATATGCAGCAAATAATAATAACTTAAGCAATTCGCTGATGTTGCTCAAAGCACCACCCAAAGCACATGGTGGCTCAACATCGTTAGATACAAAATCTGCGCGTTCGACAGAGGATTCATCGACACCGCCACCACCACCGCTGCTGCTGTCGCATGCCGATGCTGTTGCATTGCGTGAACAGAGCACAAATATGGCCCGCCTGCAATCGGAATCACCGGATAATTGTAATAGTTCGTTGCATAATCGTTCGCGTTATGATAATAATTCCAGTCCCGGTGTTGATAGTTCAAAATCGTATCCCGTCAGTCAGCGTAGCAGTGAAGAGGCGTGTAATAATAGTGAATCAAGTCCACCGCCAGCGGATTATAGTCCTGAAAATTTGACTAGTCGCAAATATAATGGTGGACAAGCAGTTGTTGGCGGTAATCCGCTTGGATTGCATAATAACAATAACAATAACAACAACAATAGTAATATTATTAATAATAATAATAACAACAACAACAACAACAGCATTAATAATCACAACAGCGTTTTGGATCACAAATTGCCACTCAGTTTTCTTGGTCCACCGCTCGCTGCGCTACATTCGATGACCACGGAGATGAAGACTGCTCAAGCGGCTAATGGTGTCGCTGCTGCGGCTGCCGCTGCTGCTGCTGCTGCTAGTGGCTATGGTAATAGTCCCAATTCACATTTAATTAGCGAACGCGGCCTTGTTGCATGTGCAACATCGAATACGACAACACATACGCAAGCGAATCCACATGGCATCGATACAATATTATCGAAACCGCCGCCGGTCACTTCAGCGGGTCTAAGTGCTTTAACAGGAGGTGAGTTGTGTGTAGCTGTGGTTTAGGGGTATCTGGGTGAACTTATTTATATGATAGTAGAAAGCAATAGTTCTAATTGAAGCAAATCAAACTCTAAAAGTGAGCTCAAAAGATATGATGTGATTTTTCCAACTCTACCAGGAGTTCTTCAAAGGACCAGCAGAAACATTTTATGTAGCTTTAAAGTTTTGTATAGCAGCTATAGAAATAAGTGAGCATATACTACTTATAAATGGTAGGAAGAGCACTGTAGCACATTGCTGTATATTCTAACAGAAGTATCTATTACAGAAATTCAATCCGTATCAAAGTTTTTATTGCAATAAATTTGTGATCCAGTGGGACTTTAAGTAGAGATAAACCCGTTCTAGTTCAATTCGAAGATCTAGTTTAGTAGTTTAATATTACCAGAGAACTAATCGGTCATTAAATGTATTCAATTTACTGATCACTTGGTTCATTGATCACTTAATTCATTGATCATTTAGTTTACTGGTTATTAGCTTCGCTTGTTATTTAGTTCACTTCTCATTTAATTTTTCTTCTTCAGTCTATAGTTCTTCTTATTTATAATTTAGTTCAGTCATCTAACACACATGTAATTCTTCTAGCTTAATCATTTAGTTCTTCTAGTTCAGTCATTTAGTTTTTCTAGTTTGATAATGCAGTTGTTTTAGTTCAATTGATTAGTTAATTTGATATTTAGTTCTTCTAGTTGGGTTAGGCAGTTCTTCCAGTTCAATCATTTAGTTCTTTTTCATTTAGTTAATCTAATTCAATTATTTAGTGCACCTAGTTGGTTGCTTCAGTTATATACTAAAATCTGAATTAATTTTGAGGCAAGAAACACTGAATTTTAATAAAGTTTAGACTACAATTAGTAACATATTAAGATCAGATACGATAAAGTATATATATGTTCTTGATCAGCATCAAAATTGTAGTCAATATACATGTTTCTGTCATTCTGTCCGTCTGTCAGATCGTCTGTATGAACATCGAGATTCTAGATACTGTAGTAAATAGAGCATTAAAATTGAAATATTTAGATTTTCCTACTCTAACTTCAGATAAAGTGCATGAAATAAACGTAAAACCCCACTATATGGGTTAGCCTCCATACAAAGTTTTTAGACAGTCTTGATTGTACTGGAGAACTGCATATTTTCATGATCTCCACTAGTGCTAGGCGATTCTTGGACAAACTCTTGGCTTGAGCATGTGTTGAGGTGTTTTTTTATTTTATTGCGCTGAGGCCGATTGCTTCTTAGTTTAGTGCATCATCATTTGACAACTGCGATGCACTTTTATAGTAAGAAATTAGGTTCTCCAGAGTCCACATGTGTATAACTTTCGTAGAAGGTTAAAATTTTTCAAAAGTCTGGTTTTACTATAAACCAATGAACTCCATCACATTGGGTTGCGTATTGATGACTTTCACAGAAAGTTCCCTGACATTCGTATATTTAGAAAACTGTCTAGAAAACAAAACAACAACAGAATTTACTAAGAAATTCCAAAAGCGTAAACTAATTTAAAATTTTCTAAAAAGTATGCTTTCTTAATGGGTTGCTAGAAAGAGCACAATGGATGTTGTTGTAACCAGACTTCTTTTAAGTCAAAATCTTCAACTGCAGGCCAAAAAAATTATTGTAATACGTCATAAAACATCCTCTAAACCATAATGCGCACACCACAGTGACTTTGTTTTTGGATGTAAAGGCCACTCTTCCATCATTTCAGGATTTTCTGAGCCGAGTGAGAAATGGATATCATAGTTCGAAAAGTTTTCACGCTAGAATCACCACTTTTGTAATAAGTTTTGACAATTTTATCGCATTGTATGATGTTTAAAGGATCCATTATTCTAAAAATCAAACAATAAAATAACGCTTGGAATGACAGATATATTTGATAGATTACGAAGGACACCTTTACGGGTTTGAAACCACGAAGTGGATACACTCTTAAGTTCATATGGATACCAAGATGACTGAGTAGACGATGTAGCAGTAATAGGTGGACGTAATAGATGTAAGGCAGCATAGGAGGAAACACTTTAGTACACCATCTGATACTGCGCAATAGCTACTAATGTATACTGAATACTGATCTACATATTCTTGGTCAAGGAGTAGTAATCTTCAAATAATAAAACACAAAAATAGCTATCATAGCTATTTTTGTGTTTTATTATTTGAAGATTACTACTCCTAAAAAAATAATAACTGAGAGGACTATCGAAGAAGCATGTGTTGTGAGCTTTGTTGAGCATACCCACAGTTAACCCTATCGAAAGAAAAGTGCGTTTGGTAGTACAGCTAACCTCCAAATTTGTTAAATCTTCTGCTTTATTTGAAGCATTTAATAACTTTAAGCATCTGTAGTTCAGTTTCATTATGGCCTGTCACTGCTCCGAACACATTCAAATCTGATATATGCAATATAGGCGAATATAAAAGTGCGTTATGCAGTACAAAGCAAGCATTTCTCAAACAATAACATTAAAATATTACAATTGAAACTACTCGTATGGCGCACGGGTGTCTCTTATAATTTTATGTCACTCAAAGCCGGTTTGACATGAATTTCGCTTTTCAATAAAGTCAACAACACACAAAACAATAACAATCAAACAGTTCCAATAGATACACAGGCAGATAGACAGATAGACAGACAGATAGATAGTCTGTCTGCCAGTCCCTACAAAACAGACAGACAGACAACAACAATTGCTAAAATAAGAGCACAGAGCAATTAAACTTTTTAAATGCACAATTATGCCAAAAAATCACGTCGATTTTGAATTTTCAAATGTATCTAAGTACATTTTTATCTATTTGCGCACACATTTTATTGACACATGTTATGTCCATGTTGTATGTACATATCTATACCAGTTTAAATCAATAAAATATAATTTACAATACATATGTAATAATAACATGACAACGACGACAATGAAATGATTTTGATTTTGATTTTTGATGGCGCAATCCAATATAATGAGATACTTAAGTGTTTTGGGGCAATTAGTTGTCAAATTGTTCGTAATTAAATCAAATAGAAATATATAAAGTACATGGAGATCACATAAAATTGTATGACGTAGCGTTTTGTTGTCATATCTGATTTGATATGTGAGATCTTTGAGGTTATATGAGCAAAGCATGACAGACAATTTGGAACTGAGTACTTGATTGGAAGTCAAAATTGACAGCTAAAAGACAAAGCGTTGACAATTTGCTGCATAGTTTCGTTTTTTTTTTTTTTTCAATTATTAATTTTTAACAAGCCGGGTGGGCAGCATTAGTTATTGAATGAGGTTTGTTTATTTGTAATAATTAGTTTTGGAAGTTGTACAAAAAGTTTTATATTATTGACGTAGAGTTGATTGGCAGTGGGTCACAAATGAGTAGAGAGGGCAGGCTAATATATACAGCAGATATCATAACTACTCAAATTTAACAGCACTCAAAAAATTATATACACGAAATTCTCACTCTCTCTCTCTCTCTCTTATTCCCATGGTGAATTTAAACTAAAGGTGACATATTCCCCTCAGCTGTGCTCTTTTTATTTCTTATTTATCTTTTGTCTTACTCTATTTCATTTGTTGCGGATAGCGCATTTCCTTTTTTGTTTCACGCGCAAAGAATTTAAGAAAGACACAACACACAGTGGAATACGTTACCTTATAGATAAATCCACCTTGCTTACTCCTTTCTGCGGCGCACAGGTGAAACTATTCTCGTGTACATATACATACTTATACGTTTGAAGAAATATATTAGTCTGGTTAGACTTTCGGCATATAAAGTTACGTGGTGTGGAAGTCAACGGAGAACACATAAAGTATTATTGAATCCATCTAGCCATGTGTGTACATCTGCTTGTCCGTCCGTATATTTTCTGAAAATCCGTGCATAGTTCTTAAAATCTATAAAAGCCAACATTTTTATTTAAGACACAGTATGTGCACCTACCCTATTATATAGTATAGTATAAATTAATAGACTAATGTTTTTATATTACTCTCTTTTACGGCTATACTATTCAATTTTGTTCGAATGCTATAATATTCGAAAGGAATTTTGTCGTTATCTATGAGAATTGGTAACGGTTACATAAATGTGTAAAAAGCGATGCGAAAGTGTTACTAACACAATGATAAAAAAAAAACACACGTACATGCTCACGTACAAGAATTCACACTCTCACACTCACACTGCTTCTCTGATTTGCGCACACACAATTGTTATGGCGCCACCATAGAAGTAATTGATGCACACAGAGGCAATAGATAAAATCAAAATCGAACAAGGGAGAAAAACAGCAAACAACAATGAAACAAACGACACGCTCTAATCATAATGATAAACCAACAAAACATAAGCCTTTTCTCGTTATGCTTTTGCTTTGTCTTTTTTGACTCTTAGTTCTGATTTTGCGTAATTCCGTGCAAATTCCACATCGAGTTTCTTCTAAAAATGTTAAACACAGCGAACTAACTTTTATAAACTAATTTAATAAATAAAGCGTATGCTACTGTCAAAGTAGTTTAAATCATGGAAACTATTCTCTTCTTATCGCTCCTACTTCAGTACATCTCTCACCATGAAATTATGTAGGTTATACTCGTATTATAGTCAGTCAGTACTACTATATCCCTATTTCTTGGCATCATCCCAACAAAAGTTGATAACTTCAAAAGTGTGCTAACTCCATAAAATCAGTTTCTAATTTGAGAGAAGCTTACAAATCTTCATCAAACAGATTGAACTTTATTTCCAAATAAATTATTTTCGAGTAGAAAGTTGTGGTGCCTTGTAAGGCTACACAAACTTAATTTCTTCTGATATTTAAACAAAATGTTACTTTAAATTTTATTCAGATACGTTTATTTTACTATAATTGTTTCACAGCTCTGTATAAGTGTAGTAAATGCTACAAATGGAAGTATAGAATGATCGAGAGAAACAAATCAAACTCGGAGCTAAGCCTTATCTGGCACTGACTTGTTTCTCACAATCATTCAATACTTTCATTTGAAGCACTTTCTACCTATTTGAATCTTTAGTTCTCTGAAAGCATCTTCCCATCTGCAGCATATTAGACGCTGAGACCTAAGCTTTGTTTGTGACTTTGCTAACAATAGCTTTGCTCTTAAGTACTACAAATTGATGTAGTGTAACCTCATTTTTGAGCTACTTAAACATTTAATGCATTTATTAAACTTTAAACTTCTTCTATTAAACTTATTTTTCTTCAACTGTGTTGCAGGTGGCATTCCGCGCTTTTCCATTGCTGCTGCAGCCGCTGGCATGGCACAGTATTTATCACAAAGTCAAGGAGCACCATTGAAGACACATGCTGGACATATAGTCGATCGAACGCATCTCTATTGGCCTGGACTGCAAGGATTAGTGGCCAATCCAATAGCGTGGCGTGAGCGACTCTCGAATACGAGTAAGTCTAACAATTAAATATTTTAAATAATCAACAACTAATTTGCAAATCAATAAACATTCATTAATACAAAAAAAGAGAGGCTTGAATTGCTGAACTGAACTGAAACGTTGATTTAATGATTTGTCAACAATGCAGCAATAAAGCATGAAAACCAGTAAGGGGCACACCTCTTGCTTTCATTAAAAATTTCAAGACCTGACTTCCTTTCGGCTCAATAAAATTATATGAAATGTGACGTTGATTAACAACTTGCAGTACAACAGACAGACAGACAGACATACAGACAGACAGACAGAAAGTCATTCAACAAAATGTTAACAATGCGCAACGAAAAGCCAAGTGAAATGCGAACGCTAATGATCATGACTCAGAAGTTATTGATATGGTTTACTTTGTTGGTTACTGACGAGCTGTTGCTGATGTGCTTAGTATGAGATACAATATTAAATGCAACAGCAGCAGCTGCTGCTGCCATTCAAAATCTGCTTATGAAAATAAGCTCAAATCAAATTTTGTTCATTGTCGTTGTCATTAAAAAAATGAAAAAATGATAAAAAAAAAAAAATGTTGCAGTTGCTGACAGACAGACAGAGAGGCGGACGGACGGACGGACGGCCATACAGAAAATCATTTTAACACGTTGTTCACTGTTCACACTTGAGCAATGACCAAGCAAATTCTTTTTCTATAAAATGTAAAAAAAAAAGATTACAAGAAACATTTTATCTTCAGTAGAACCGAAGTTTTAATACTCTTCACTTCATTCATTCATTGTTAAGTTGATTAGCTCATAACTATGTGAAGTTTCCGTGCATTAGAGACTTCAATATAGAGTTTCAAGTTAATATTGTCTTTAATGAAAAAGTTTTTCATACAAATTCCGAAAAGTGGCGAGTGAGTTTGTATGAGGGTACACCTAAAAGTGGGCGTGGCATGGTAATTGTGATATGTGTTCAGCCTAGGAACATAGGAACATGTCTCCATACACGATTTCAGATATATATCTGAGAACTGAGCGACTAGGTTTAATTCATAAAGACAGGGGAAAGACGGACAGACAGACAAACAGACTGACAGACGGAGTTAGCTAGATCGTCGATTTGATCAATAATATAAGAATATATCTACTTTATGTTGCCTCCGATGCTTTCATCAATGCGGTACAAAATTCAGTGACAACATTATATAGCAATAAAGAAGGAAAAACGTTTACTACGGTGTAACCGAAGTTTTAAACGAAGTGATGATTTGTGGTTCTCATTGTTTTAAGTGGTTAGCTCAACAAAAAAACCGAAATTTTTACCTACAAAAACCAAAGTATGTTTTTTAACGAATTTCAGCTCGATAGCTCAAAAACTACTGCAAAGAACTTTTTCACAGTTTTTGAGCTATCGAGCTGAAATTCGTTAAAAAACACACTTTGGTTTTTGTAGGTAAAAATTATATAGTAAAAATTATATAGAAACCCCTTTTTCACAGTCAAATCAATCTCACGGAGCAAACTTATTTGCTTTCATTTAGACTCAAAGAGCGGAAAAAGACAGAAAAGAGAGTCGCACTTTGTCTGCTTACATAAATTTACTGTTGATCACTGTTGCCAATTCGCATAATTTATCTCTCTCGTGCACACGCGTCAATTTTAAGTTAGAGAGACAAACAAATTACCAAATGGCAACAGTGAGTGCGCTTATACTACGCAGGTAGAGCCTAATTGGCTTGGCTATTTAAAGAACTACATATGTAGTTCCTGTATTAACACCCAGCTATATTTTATGCGTATTCTTTTAGAGTATTACAAACTTAGTGTCAAAATGAATATACAATTCTCTGCACTTTATATGTGAAGTGTAATAAAATGAGAAAAAAAAATATATATAAATCTAACTTCACATATGAAAAATTAATTTACTCTGTAAGATCTTTTCAAATAGCTACTGCTGCGTCTGCTTTCCTCGCTATATTTGAACATACAATATAGTAGTTTCATGTGTTATTGATCTGGTTACTTCATTATTATGTTTGTTATGCTACTCACTGTAAGCTCATTAAGTAATCGTTGTTGAACTCATTTCATACTCGCGTGTTCATACATTCAATGAATCGTCGGTTCATTTATTTGTTTATTTATTTATTTAAACTGCGCTGCCGTACTCATTTTAGTTTATTTCTTATAGTTAATGATCGCCTTTTGCTTGGTTTGGTAGTCCACTTTAATGACATTAGTGTTATTTGTATTGCTGCTGCTGCTGGTGCTGCTGCTGCTGTTGATTTACAGCAGCCAAACTATCCATCTATCTATCTATCGATTCATCCACTTAGCCATCGTGTCACATTCACGCTTTAATTGCGCACTGACTTGCATAAAAATTTGAAATTTGTTGTTAACCTTTTTGGTTTTCATAAGTCGGAAATGTACATAACTACATCTATAATTTACTTATTGTTTGGTAAGCAGATCTTGTAAAATGTTTAGTTAAAAATTTGATTTGATTTGATTTCTGAAGTGCACGCTTGTTACTTATATGGAATCAGACGAATGAAATCGAATAGTGTTTAAACGATTTATCAATTATAGGGTAGGGTAGAAAAATCGGACATGTAATGTAAAACAAGTTTTTACAAAAATGCATGCTATTTTAGTTCATGGCTATTAACAAAGAAATATGCTTAGAGCCTTTACTGTTTGTAGTTATACCATTTTAAATGTTGTTGAAAAATAAAATAATAATCTATTTAAGTAAACTAAATGTAGGTCTTTAAAGTTTACGAAACGGTAAGCGACAATAGAACAACACTGAGCAACAACGAGAGAGCACCATAATACTAGGTATGAGTGAGGTGAGTCGTTGCAATTGTAACTCTTTAAGTTAGGCTGGAACTATAGAGCATGCTTGTCAAACATATTGCGCTTGATGAAATTTTGGTTTCATTTCTTTTCAAAAGCGTTGTAGCTAAACACGCAAGCAGGCTGAACAGTCATATCATAGTCTAAGCTAAGGAGAATGTAGTTTAAAAAAAAAAATAATACTACTAGATTACGTTCAAAATTTCAGAAGTCTGCTTCACTAAGTTTGTGTTTGACAGCCATTAACAGTAAACATAAAAGGCACACAGATTTTTAGTTGCATGGCGCTTGCAGACTTTAAATATTTTTTCTTTTTCTGAGCGGTACCATTTATCATTAAATAACTGCACATTTTAAGCAATCTGCATCATTTAGTTTGTGTTTGAGCAGCTATTAAAAGTAAGCATGATAACCAGACAAACGGACCGAAATCGGAAGTTAGCCGCGTCATACCGGCCAGCGAACCTCACTGTTTCAACTACTGCTTGGCCTCTAATTTATTGTGTTGTGTTCATGCTTCATTCACTGTCATAAAACGACACAAAAACATGACCATACGGCAGTCAACCTATTACTTGACACACGATAGCATTCGAGCTTATTTTCGGTACCCATCTGCTCTCTGTTCGTCTCTCTGCATTTGATAACCGCACTTAATAGCTGTCAAACACATACTTAATGATGCATATTGCTCAAAATTAAACCATATTCTAATGAAAGTTGACACTATTCAAAAACAAACTTGTTTAAAACTGCAAGCACCCTCCTATGTCAGGTCTGGTACTACTGGGGCTATACTTGTATGTATTATATTTATATATAAACATGTAAATATGAACAGTTGCAGCTGCTTGTTAGCAGCGAAAATTTCTGCTTGAAATTGCTATAGTAATCAGATGTTCTTTAACTCTTAGATTGGATAGATATACCGTTTAAAGCAATCGATTCCAGCGCCAACCAATGATGCTATCTTTAAGAAGTTTGTAAAGAATAGTTTTCGTTTTACAAATTAGATTATATGCAACTTTTAAGGCCTCCATTAAAACTAAACAATGGTGCCTTGCATGCTATGACGATCTACTGGCTGTCTCCAAAACGACTAAGACTAAAATATAATACACAACTTGCCTGTAACAAATATTAGAGCCAATGTTTTTCAGCTCAATTCCTAACAAAATAGTGTATGAAAGCTACTCTAAGAGTAGAATTGTAGTGAACTACAGAAAGCAACTGATTTTTTGCTTAAAGAAGACAAACAGAGCGGCAGCTAAAGTAAGATAGAGACGGATGAGACAAGCACTGTTGAATAATAAGTGAATCGAAAGAAAGATGTGTACACGTATGTTTTGCTCATTTGCCTTGTCTTTTTTTTTGGTTTGGGCAATTCTTGCATCGAAACAAGTTCACCACAACTTGTTGGAACTTGTTTGCAATACTTTTTTTTTTTTTAAACCAAGTGAAAAGCAGAATATGAATGATTTGCATGTATACAAGATGTACCTATATATCTAACTTCTAAATGTCTGTGAAGCATCCAACGGAAGTATACGCTAATTATTTGTAACCCTTTGCTGCACTCTTAATTATAGCTGTACAATATAGATTATATCTATAGATAACACCCACAATGACCCACATTTGCCCCATGACTAATGCAATATTTGCATAAAATTAGCAATAATTCGCCCACAAACATAAAACTACGAAAATAGCAAGTGCTAATAAATCAGAATAAATATCATAAACTGAATCATTAATACATATATTATATATGTACTATATCGTACAATATGATTAATTTTATGCAACATTTAAAGCAGACAATAATTACGTTAATAAACAAGTAGCAGAACAGTACTCGAAGCCATGTGGGACATCAATGCACTATACATATATACAAGTGTGTATCTATATGAAACTCTGCGCTATTTATAGCGCCTGTCAATAAAATTGATTTAATTAATATGCAAAAAAGTACAATTGTAAATGACAGACAACTCAAAACACGTGTGTGGGGCGCGCTACCTCATTTAATTGCATTTTATTGTATTGTATTGTATCTGTACATGAATATTTTTTATCAGCAATATTTTTTGCATATATCAACGCGATAATATGCAAAAATATTGAGAGCACAATGGGTAAATACATTAATAAACAATAAAAATAATAATAAACCGGAGACACTATTAAAATTAATTAAATGTTGCATGCTGCATGGCATGGCATAATCAAAATATAAATAAAAGATATACATACTACAAATATAAATATATAAATTTTACATGAGTACAATGCAGTCATGTGTATATACATACATATATGCATATATTAAAAGATGACGCATGTGTTGTATACATAATATATACAATAGGTACATTCTAGTATATACAAGTGTATATAGTATGAAATGTCACAACCACAGCGAACAGATGAGAGCTTGTAGCTGAAACTGAAACAATTGTCTTTTAACTAACAGTGGAATGAGTGAATTGAGCTTCTTTTATGATACAGTTATTGAAAGCAAAGGGAGAACAACTTAAAAAAAAATAAACATTGGGGATTAGCATTGAAGCGCTCACAATTTTGGTGATTAGATCGTGTGAAATTTAAATTTAAAATGTGTGTTAAGCGAAATAAATGTTGCTATGTTTGTGGCTTATTTACGAAATAATACTTCTGTATTGCAAACATACAATGTTATCAATGCGGCATTGACTTTGCCGTTTTCTGTGCCCATGACTTGGCATCATCAGCCATATCATAAGCAACATGATTGGTATTTTTATCAAACCAACTTATCAGGCCACAGTTTTAGGATACGCACAGCTATAATGTACGCTGATGTTTCAACCGTAATAAAACCGATCGCCGCAAGTGGTAGTCACCATGTGATGAGCTCGTATAAGAGTGATGCTGATGAATATGAATATGAGGGCCCACAACAGTTCCTTCCATCAGGATCCAAATCTGCAGAACGACATATCATCTCAAATAAGGATTTCGATGATCTTGTTCGGGACTTGCTTGAGAAATGCTTGGTTCACCATTTAAACAGTGGAATCTGGTAGAAAGTGAATTCTCAATAACATCAAACCGAAGGAGTAGCGAAAGGATGTTACTGGCAGAGAATTTTTAGTCCGACGTCGATAACAAAGACTTTGTGTATTACGTTATCGGAAAATATGTAATAACTTTGCTAATTATAGACAATATTATACAAATAAATTGAATTTTACTATGCTATTAAGCTCAATTTTGAAGATTTCGGAAAGCTAATTTTGAAAGTACTACTCCATATGCATAAATTTTCTTCTACTCATGGCCATGCAGCTACGTAGCAGGTGCTGAACGCTCACCTTCTCTTCTCTTCTCTTCGCTGTTGTTGCAGCTACTGCATAGCTCGGTTTGATGGATTCCTAGCCTGGTGGCTTGTCTGCCTATCAGAGAATTTTCGGTTGGGAACATGCGCCTACACAAGAAGGGTCCACTCTATTAAACTCATCATTGTGCCCTAGAAAAGTATGTATACTCTTTTCATTTTGGTCCTACCTACGCTCATGTTATCGAAAAATTTTTGTATGGAGTTATCGTTTCTGTTTGATTTGATCTCAAAGTGGTTTTATTTCGTCTTTTGTCGTATTCTGACCAAGTTTGTTTGGAGATACCACATATTTGATTAGCAGTTTGCATGTTGACAGAGTCATAACTACCGAGTTCTTACTAGGAAGTAACTTGGCGAAGGTATTCTGCCGCGCAAGCTAGTCTGTTCTGCAGTTATCCTCGACTTTACTGTGTCACGGCACCCAAACGAAGTTTTGATTTTTTTGTACAAGAGTCTAGTGATTTTAGCGTTGCTAGATTGAGATCTGAGTATAGGAATACAATGTTTTGACTCATCGGATAAGATCTTAGAACGTGCATAGCTTTCTGAATGGCTACAACTTCAGCTTGAAAGACACTGCAATAGTTTGGAAACTTAAAATATGCTTCTACATGTATAATAGACATGTAGAAGCATGTACATTGTATAAATTATAAAATATGATGATAAATTTCTAATCATATAAATTCTATGGCTACTCATGCAATTGATTTTCAGACAGATTACTTTGAAAATGAATCTGTTGTATGCTGATACAAAAAACGAGAATATCTTTTATTTTGAGATTTAAATCAGATCATACAAAAGAAAGAAAAAAAAGCAAAATCATAAAACATTTTTTTTTTTTTTTTGCCAGACTTTTGGAAATTTATAAATCACTAAAAGAGTAGATTCTTTTTTTTTAAATCAAGTCCTTTTTCTTGTTCTGGTTCCTGCACTGGAGGCTAAGGTTCTACTAGGTTAGGTAAGGTTCAAAAGTTAAATCGAGCTAGTCACGTCCTTCTGTCCATCCGTCCGTCCGTCTGTCCTTCCTTCCTTCCTTCCTATGTTTGAACAACAAAATCTCAGTGACTATAAACTTGGTAGATCAGGTGTTTTATAAATTGTTGTTGCCACGCCCACAATACGGCTATATATCCTTAAATTTCTTGTTTATTAATGTAAATTATATGAAGTTCAGTGAATCACAGTGTTTTAATAGAATCAAAATCTGTTTGCTTATTAATAACGCATAAACAAATGTTTAACAAATAAGTATAAAGATAAATGTTGAGCATACAATTTCAATGCGCAGACAACTCTTTCTGTGCACGTGCATATAAATTGATATATATCTGTCTGTAACTGCGTCTGTTTGTATATATACGCGTACATATGTATATACGCACATAAAATACGCCATTTTTGTGTCGAGCATATAAAGCTTTTGAAAAGCACATAAAACAAAAACAAGCGCAAATAAATACGCACACATGCACATATTATATACATTACATACATATATATATAGTCGTATATGCAATACTTTGCTGCTGGTGTTAGTGCCTTGTTAACATGACAGCCTACACGCACATAAACAAGCGCCATACAGCTTCCAACAACAACACAACACAACACAAAACAACAACAATAATAATAACTATGAAAGTAGCACAAAATGGAGCCCACCACCACTTCCGGCTGCCATGTTACCGGAAATAAACAACCCCAAACAAGATGCTACCGACATACTTGTATACATACATACATACATACATACATATATACTAACATGCTGCCTCTTTGAGCCAAGATAATAATGTGGCAACATATTCTTTTAGCCGACTGACTATCTTTTCTATACTTGCTCTGCTTACTGCATGGCAAAATGTGAAAATAAAGTTAAATAAAATACTTGCGCCATATTTTCACATGCTACACACACACACACACACACACACACACACACACACACACACACACACACACACACACACAGGAACACTGTCGCTTGACTAGCTTCAAAAGCAGCATATTTAAGCCATGCTGTATGTAGTGTACACGTTTATGCTGCCAGACAGCATAAGATGATGATGATGATGACGTTGCCGGCGTAGTTGCTGAGCAACATTTGTTGCCATTTCCGGCGTACAGCTGTCGCCAACGAACGCCGCCGCCGTCATTGTCTCAACAAAAATATTACATTGTATACTCTTGCATATACAGTATATAGTATAAATAACAAATAAATATGTATGTTTATGTAAATGTGTACACATTTATGTAAAACAGAGCATTGAAAAGTAGAAGGAGTGAAAAAAAAATTATTAAATGTATATAAAGCGAGATTATTATGACTGAAATGTAGGTCTGCGCTGTCTGCTCCGCCGTCTATGAAAGAAAAATCGAAAATTATGTGAAAACAATGAGCAGCGAATAATAATAGTAATAAAATCATATTCTTATTTTTCCAGTCTGTTTAGCAATATTGACGCTGAAGATTACGCGTAAATTGATTGCTTATTGATTTTAATGTTTGCTGCTACTGCTGCTGTTGTTGTTAGACGTACAGTGAAGCTTGCTTCCGGTCTGTCATTAACAACGTTCGAACTTTAAAGTAGCATAAGACAAAAAGTATTGAACCAAAATTCAATCGGAAAACTTTATTTGATGCATAATTTTATGCCATTTAAGTTTTGTACAAGAAATTATGCAAATGTGGTACACTTTGACTGGTACGCTGGCAATATCTGCTTGAATGTTGGCTTCGAGCTCAAACAAAACTTGGAACCGTTGCGGTAAACAAGCGATGGAACCTAAGCACAAGAAATATAATACCATGGTATTAAATCACAGGCTGTTGTTGGCCAATTGTGGGAGTTACTTCTGAAAATCAGCGTTATACTTAACTGTCTTGTTCAAAATAAAAGCACTCTGCATTGATTTCATCAAATACGGCGAACAAATAGTCCGATAAAATGGTATTATCTGCAGAGCGAAGTAAACGCGTGGCATCAGTCATTCCAGTAGAACTTCTTTCTATTAGGGCTCTTCTTATATGTACAAAAATAAAGACTTTAAGTGGGTCACAACATTACTTTTAAGGTTTTAGTTTATTTCGCGTTGGGGGAATCTTATATACTCGTAAGACATCAGCATTCAGTTGAGCACAAGTGGAACATATTTATCCAGTGCTCTTCACTAAGAAATAAGAATCCTGTGATAGTTTTATGTATAATTATAGAAGTGAAATTAAAAAATTGGGCACAGATATCATTTCTGATTTGTGCTCAATATCTACTCTGGTATATTTTCAAGTGCTCTTCGTACAATTTCAGACTGCATTGAATATCGAAACAGAAATGCCTGAAATTGGAAAACACTAGTAGTATTTATTTCTATTTAACAGACGCGTGTTACCAAATAAATTGATAGTCCAAAACTTTATATTTGTGTGAGAGACTATTTTTAAAAAATCACCACATATTAGATCACGGTTAGTTCATTTAAACCTTTTATATGCTTTTTATATATTTGCTGCGTATTGAGGCTTCAATCACTTTGAACCTTGCCAATTAGTTCTGATCACTTTTGAATATGATATAGAGTAAACTGTCGTCACCAGAGCGAATAGCGCAGTACACTCGTTTTTTTTTGGATTTTTCCAAAACTTTTTAAATGTTTCGGGCTAAATAGTGACTATTTCCTATAGAATATTGTCTTTCAAAGCTTTCCTTGGTCCGTGGCTTGTTGGGATAAAGTTTGGACTTTGAATAAGTGGAGACGTTAAGTCCGTCTAGCACGGAAACCAATCAATATCATCATTATTCGAAAATAGGCGACAAAGAGCGCAATAAAGCGATTGAAGTACGGGCTGTGTGTGCTGTGTGTGTGCTGTGTGTGTGCTGTGGTGCCGTCCTGTTGGAACCAAAAGTTGTACATGACGCTGACAGTCAGAACTGGCATGCAATTAATGCATTATCATGGCGTACAAATGGTTCCCATAGATGCTAATGGCTGCTCCAGCTTCGTCTTCGAAGCAGATTGGTCCAATGATTCTTTGCCAAAGCCCAAACTGTTTCTCGTTTGTCGTGAAGAGGTTCCTTGTGAATTTTCGGAGAGTTTTGCGAAGCATAAATCCGGAAATTGGGTTTATTTACGACTCCGTTCAAAATTGAATAGTTATTTTGACGTCTCCATGGACCGATACTTCACATACGTGCTTGACATAAGTCGATTTAAAAACGAATGTGAAAATTAAAGGCTTGCCAGATGCCGAAGCTATAAATGTCCCACGCTGTATATAATATATTCGCATACAAATCGAGATATGCTTCACATTAAAAAGATATTTAAAGACATTTTATTGATAGTTCTATTGATTAGTCTATGCATGTACATAGATGTTGCTCAAGAAAACTTAATTTTATTGAGACAACAAAGGATTTTGTTGTTGTTTCTTGATTTGTCTTTTTCTTGTTCTTCTAGCGTTCTTAAAGCTTCCAATTGCATAAATTAAATTTAAATTAATTGTTTGCCACATCAAATCACGCCAACAAAAAAACATAATACGCACAGCTGCAATAAGCGAATTTTATGGCGCGCCCATAAATGTTGCATAGCACATAAAATCGTTAAAAAAAAAGAAAAAGAAAAGCAGCACCAGCAGCGAATTTACGCATTACATGAGATTTATGTGCGCGCAGACAGATTCTAAGCACAGCTTGAAACAACGCGGATTCCAACAGGATTTTCAGCAGACCACACATCACTCACGCAACACGAAACAGCGACCCGTATCCCGTGTGTATGCGACTGAATTGACTCAATGCAGCTCAACTGCTAAGTCGTCATCGACATGGCGCTTCATCAATTGGCCTCAAATGGCCGCCAACTCCGTCGAACTCCGGCAAACTTTCCATGCAATTGTCACACTGTAACAAGGATAATTCCACGCGCAAGAAAAAATTGTAGCAGTGATAATTTTTTTTGTTTTTGTTTTTTTTTTGACTGTCATTTTCTCGGTTTATTTTTTGTTTTTTTTTTTCAGGAAAGTGAATTGTTCTTACTATGTGTGTGTGTGTGTGTGTGTGTGTGTAGTATCTGTGTGCATTGTGCTGCAGCTGAGACCCAAACAAGTAAAAAAAAATATGTATATATAAACGCGCGTTTGCGCTCAGGAAACAGTCCCAAGGACCCTCATAAATAACGACAAATATGAAGCGTTTATTTGCTCGCTTATTTCAGTCTGTCCGTCTGTTCGTCTCTCTCTCTCTCTGCTACAAAAGATTTTACTATGCCAGTTGGCTATAATCGCATAAGTCACCCTGTTCGCAGCATTTGTTGCATGATTCTTTTCTTTTTTTTTATATATATATATATATATATTCTGTCGATTCATTGTCATATCGATTGCATTTCTTTTATTTTGGCTAATATTTAGCTATTTGTTATTAATAATCCACTGAAAGGAAGGGAGGGAGGTTTATTTGTATTTGTATTATTTTTTTTTTTATTGAAACACGCCTCTCATTTGTCTCCATTTCTTTGTCATTTTGCGAGTGTCAATGCTTTATTGAAAATATTAAAAAGTCATTTATAAAACAATTGGCTTTGATAGCGTGTAACTTAAAAATATACTAATCAAAATTTCCAACAAACTGCGAATATGTTTAGCTGCAATAATTGTAAACGCGTTTCATTTTAATTGCTTGTATCCTTATATTAGCAATTGAAGTACATTTACAGCATTTGAGAACTCTGTTTAAATGTTTCCTATAGCCCAATGTAGACACGGAATAGTACATGCCATTAAGCTAAGCACCTTTGTGGCATGAATTTTAATTAATCGCAGTAGCAACATGTATACTAAACCTGCTTGTTGCGCCTATGTTCATTTGTACAATCAGACGGCTTCATTTAATTTAATGAATTGTGTCAAATGTAAGTGGTTTCGGACATTGGTTTTTATAGCTCTTTTATTGTGAAACACTTGAAGAAAGCCTGTCAGTTTGTTAGTAATGATTTTAAATATTTAAGCAGCACTCGATTTGAAGGTAATACGATATTTGTGTTAACAAAATAGCTAGAATACTTATAATAATTAGGTTTGCATAGACTTCCAGTTATAATGAGTACAAATGAGAGTAGACGAGCAAAATGCTTTCGTGTATCTCGCACTTCTTTTCTTATTCCAAACATATGTATGTAGAATGTGATGGTTTGTGCTCTGGTATGTATGAATAACGTGCAAATGTGTATACATTCTATTTATGCACTTTTGCAGTTAGATAAAAAAACTGAATTTTGCTTGTAGATTGCTGACGGAACGGCAGCTAAAGTGAGAGAGACGGATTAGACAAGTTAGAATAGTTAGTGCCCTGATAGACTGCTCTGTTGGTTCGCTAATTTCTTGTATCTAACCGAGTTCAATTTACATCTGGTAAAAACATTTCGTAATAACAAGTATAAGAAACTTGAATTCACTAATTAAAAAAGGGGAAAACGAAAATGGCGACAAGTGAGCACGAGACTACCATTTATATTTCACCACTTAATAACATTTTATATGGCTAAATGTATAAATATATGGCCAAATAGCTGTCTACGAGTATATATAAAAAATTAATGCTTATCTGTCACTTTACTTATTAACGTCTTAACTATTAGAAAGGTCGCTAGAAAATGTATTGTGTGTGTTACTATCGAACAGGAAACCATTACTCGCTGTGCATCATTTGGAAAAAATGAAATTACACGCTTATCATACAAAAGAAATGCCAAGTTTGTCATATCTCAGCATCTCATATTCGACTTGACAGCAAAATTGGCGGGCTGACTACTCAGCTCGAATTGCCAGTTGCTGCATTTTCGGCGATGAATTTGGTACACATGTAGAGGGAGAATTAAGATATACTGGCAAAATGTGCGTTACCACGCCCTCATATAATAGAAAAGGAAGAGGGAACGTAGCAGCGCACACCTGGTAAGCTAATATAAATAAGTATAGTAAAAAAGATGTATATGCACATTCAATATGCTTACGTATAGTTGTCTAATATTTAGGAAAACTATGTGCTCATCTGTAGCTCCTTCTATCGTGGTATAAAGGCACACATATTATACATATTTAAAAATGTGCAGATAAATAAGATAAAACAATTTCTAAACTGTACCTGCGTATATCTAAGGACGGGTCTTTAACCAAATTTTGTGTATCTAGTCTCTGGCAACTTTTGTTTCAAACTAACGCACAGATGGTCGGACAGATAATTCGCTCTTTAAACACTCTCGAGCTTAATTACTTTATGATAAGTAATTTTCTTATGGTTCATATTAAGAAAACCTAAAAAAAAAGATTTTAAATTGTAAATAAATCATAAAAATTGGTTCCATGTATTTAACAGTATCTAATTAAAGACATTCACTATAGCTTTTTGTATATTTAGGAACTAAAACTGGAAATATCAAAAATAAAATTATTTTAATATACCAAAAAGCTTAGAAACCAATCCACTTTAAAGCAGTTTTGACGACAAAAAGACAAACAACTGCACAAGTTGATGCACTGCTGGAACTTCATTTCACTACTTGTATCATCAAAATGATTAAAAACTTGTTTCAGCAAATCAATTAACTAAGCTGCAGATTAATGAAGCTATTAATACTTTAATTGAAAGCTATAAATTTTAGCGCTTCAGTTTTTTACCAATTTACCTTGACCCATTTTCAGTTGATAAATACCAGAATGCCTACGGCCTTGTTTTTATGCAGCTTAACATTAAATAAGCGCTTTAGTCCAATTTAAATTAATATTCTTGGAAAAAAAAAATATAAATACACCAAAGTATCATAAAGGGACAGCTCCATACACAGACACCCAAACCCATGCAGCCCAAGGTGGAAACATTAAAATATAGCGAAAACCAAATGCTAAATTAAATTAAAGGCACAACATATGAGTAGAGGCAAAGGCTGCAAGGACATAAAAACAAGGACAAGACTATAAACCCAAACAGAACACTTTAAATGCCTCAATGAATGAATGAATGAGTGAATGCCTCAAACAGTGAAAAACCCCTCACGTGTACAAAAACCGGGCTGACATCGTAAACACATTTTTCGACTTTATGCAAAGTAAGGTTGTGGGTTAAAAAAGGGGGCGAGTGTGCTGCTTCAACTTTTACACAACGGCGCTGGCATATTTAGTTAAATCATTTCACATAATTAGGGATCATTTAATAATGGGGTGACATTAATTGGATGACGACGACGACGACGACGACGATAAAGCTGAACGAAGCGTTTCATTGCTAAAGTGTGGACGGGGCATGTATTTCCGCTACCGTTTTTGTTGCTAGCGTACTTCCGAGCAACCACCACTACCATCACCAACAATACCATGCATCCGCCTAGGTTAGGTTAGTGGCAAGTGTTTTATGTGCAACTTGGGGCGCATGAAGCTACCAATTCATGCTTCGTCCCAACCCATCTCATCCCATCGCTGCGTGGGCGTTTTGTTTGCGCTTGTTTTTATTGGCTTATAAAACCGGGCGCACAAATAATGTCACTTGAGCCTTTTGTACTTTTGCTGTAAGGACGTCCAACACTCCATGGACTAATTGATTTGATGTTGCAACTGCCTCCGCTTGCTACTTGAAGCAAATTAAACGAAAATTCCTCTAGATACTTTGGCTGCTCCGTTTGCTTCATAATAAATTTTGTGGTCAATTTGCGTTTGTTAATTGCTGAACGTGACCGACCAGGCGCTAAAGAAATCCATGTCACCATTTTTCTGCTTAATTTTTGCGCTAACTCGATTTGTTGTGTTGAATGCGCAATTAGTGCGTAATTATTATTGCACGTCGAAATAACGAATAACAACAACAAAAAAAATTATGTATATTTTATGTTACTAATTTGGAGTTTGTGCTACGAAAAATTTGTTACATTTAAATGAAATTGTTTGCCATGCATTCAATTCTAAATATATATAAATATATACACATATGAATTTGTTACATGGCGTTTTTCGTGGTGTGCCACAGCAAATGTATGAATTACAAAATGGCTGCCATGTGTTGGCAAACATAATTTTTGGGGTTTCCGTTTTTTTAGACATGCAAATTAGTCGTATTTGGCTTTGCTATTATCGCATATGGAATTTGGCTAATTAATATTGTGTATAACTAAAATTATTTTAAAATATTATTGTGTATACTTTCAATAGTTGGAGGCAACCACGCCGATCATTGTCGAAATAGTAAATACCGACTTCTAAGTTAAGTTAAATGTATGCAATAGAGCCCTGCAGCGGTGGAGTCAAAGCAGCAATTGAATGCACTCTATTTCTTATGACTCACAATGAGTCATAAGGCTCAGTTTCTACAGAATCAATATGTGTCACATGATGATGTATGATTCTAAATGATTCTAATTCTGTTTTCATTCATCCTAATGATGATATATTCGAGTATATATTGCTTCTTACCTTTTTTAAGCTAGCTGAGTATTGTAGATGCATATAACGCAGAGTACAATATTTAGCACAGTAATTCACAAGAGTCATTACTAAGTAGCCCGATTCATTCAGAGTCTATCGTTTAAAAAGAGTGTTCATTTGAGTGTATCTCAATGAGTCATATTCTGGAATGCAGTTGCTACTACAATCATTTCAATTCCCCTTACTCGAGTATGAAATGAGAAGCAACGGAAAATGACATAAGCAAAAGAAACTTTGTAGAATCCATGGTGATATATAAACTCACAGAATTACAGATTTTTTAAGTCTTATTATCAAAACCATGTATAAAAATATAAGAACACATTAAATGTGTTGACTTACATATTACACTTTCACTGTACGAAATTCAATAAATAAATTTTAGGTGAGATGCTGTAATCGACTTGATAACTTTGTGGTCAGCTTAGATTCAGTAAAGCTTTTTAGAGTGCATTTGTATAATTTTTGCGAGTCTGTTAAGAGGGTAACCGGATTCATGATAACACTGTCTATTTGACATTTTTATGAAAGTTAATGGAGTCTCATATGACTCGTATAGGTACACATAGCTCTTCGGTAAAGAAAAATTTCTAGAAGTTTCTTATAAATGAATTCACTCTATGTTAGTGTTGATTCCCTTCCCTAGAAGTTTTAATACTTTCCACACACGTACCTAAATAAAACAGTTCTACAAATACTGGGGTCATGTCAATTGTTGCAAAAGCTGAGGGTCATTTTCGAAGTAATTGCTACGTAGAAGCCGAATCCGGGGTCAGAATTGGCACATCACGTCAGGCTTTTGCGATATTTGAGGTTATGTACCCGAAAAACGATGCGTTTTTTTTTTCCTATTTTTGAGGTTTTGTACAGGGTGCAAAAAATGTTTGTGCTCTGTCTCTCCAGTTACATCATTTAGTACCACTCTTACCTTTTAATTTAAGAGTTAAAGAGATCAATTACGATTACCTCAAAAATATCTCAAAATCCTGATGTGATGGGCCAATTCTGACGCCGGATTCGGATTCTACGTAACAAATTAATTCGAAATTAGCCACAGCTTTTCAACAACTAAACCATGTTGACCTGTATTACACATATTTCGTAATATCAGGTCAGCTAAACAAAGATTTTCGTACAAAAGCGCAAAAGTTTACCATGGGTGTGTATGGTGCCCACCACTGAAATTGTTGGTATCATACCAACTAAGCGGACCAGAAAGTATACCGTTTACATACGATCTTCTTACTGATTTTCTGAAAGATGCAAAGACACACACAGCCAGACTGAATGCCAGACATAGCTAGATGGACTCTTCTCGTTAAGTTGATCAAGTATGTATAAATTTTATGCGGTCTATTACGCCTTCTTCAAAGTTGCATTTACACTGCATATAAAAAGTAGCTGATTACTAACAAGCCCGTCCTGTAGTTGTGAAGAAGTGAGAGGAATTAACTCCTCCAGGCATGGTGCACTTAAAGAGCGCAGAAATCCATCAAATTCTGAGAAATTTTTCTTTTCTTTGTTTAGTTCTTGAATACTAGGCGATGCTCCGTTAGTTTTTCATCTTTATGTGTATCATTTTGTTATTCCCATCGTACCAAATCACATCCATCTGCATATGTACCAACTCTAAACTCTAAACTTTTTAACTCAAATAGTTTCAAATGACGATATTACTTTAGGAATGCAGTGCTATCGCCCATTTTTCCAGTGGTTTTCATTGGACTCGATGCAGTTTACTTACATATGTACTAATGCTCATTCTTCGTCAAATAGGTGCTGAGATATTTTATAAGGCGAGAAGCGGGTTGTATGGTGTTACCGTCCTTTTCGTTCGACTACTACAATAACCCACTCGCTCAATAATATTCCATAAAAATTTCATCAAAATTGTTCGGATAGTTTCTGATTTGGTTTTATTTGCTTTTTGTTTAGTTCTTCACAAAAAAGAGAATAGAGTTCCTCCATGATTGCGTTCTAATTTTATCCATAAGTTTGTTATCGTTCCCTTTGTTATCATTGTACTAACTTTCTGCAGAAGTACTTTTATTTACTGAACTTTACCAGAACATTTTAATTTCTTACATAACTTCATACTTCATAAAGTCAACGTGAGTTGTTTTACTTTATAATAAAAGCTCCGCTGTCATTGTTCTCAGTTCTATGATATAATGACATCATTTTCATATTATATATAACATAATATGGCCACCATTCCTTTCTATTCATTTGCATAAAGATTTATACAACAAATTTAACACAACATTTAAAGAGCTATTAAAAACTTCTTTTCACAAAGACAAGTGACGCTATAAATGTGCTTTGTTTAAAAAGACCAAACCATTACCTAAAGCCCCTGCTTCCTGCATGCTGTACTCCTGTCTAACTCATCATTTCGCTAACAATCTAAAAAATTAGCAGCTGTGTGTCGAATCGCGCACCACGGCATTCGTAAACATTCATAAACAATTAATAAATGTCAAAAAACTTTGCCCGCATCTAGGGTAGATACAAGTAGCGCTCGTATAAACTGTGTTCTACAAAAGGAGAGCTGACGATCGACAATGGCACTGGCGACATTTTTTTTTAATACATTTTATGATGCTGCTTATTGTGTCATAATTAAATTAAAAAATTGGAAAAGTTTCGGCGTTGTAAACAAGCTCTTAAAACATTTAAATTAGTTTAAATGAGTTTTGTATATTAATAAAAATTTAATAGATTTTATGGAGGCTTTGGTTTTAGAATGTAAATAGAATAGTGAGATTTGTTACTTAGCTCACCTCTTTCTTTCTTCTGTTCTTTATAGTGACCGCAAATCTTTCACAAACGCATCCGCATCATCAGTCCAGCGATAAAGATGGCAAAAAGAAACATACCCGCCCAACATTTAGTGGTCAACAGATATTCGCCTTGGAGAAGACATTTGAACAGACAAAATATCTGGCAGGACCAGAACGCGCGAAGTTAGCATATGCCTTAGGAATGTCCGAGTCACAAGTGAAGGTAAGCTAAATAATTTAAATTATATTCTTGAAATATATACGAAATTTTTGCAGATTAACAGAATGTGCAAAACAAAAAAAAAAAGCAACAAAAATTAAAAACTGATAAAGTCAATGAACAGAGCAAGAAAAAAAACTTTACAAATCGTTTAAAAACGTTGTATAAAAGTACAGGCAGACAGGCAGACAGACAGACAGACGTACGTACGGAAACTTTGCAGTTGAGTGTAGAAAATTTGCATTTTTATTGAAACGCAAATCCAGTGGATTTGGCGCTCTACGCCAATGCAGCAACAAAATGGCTTGCCCTTCTACTCAAGCGCGTTTTTTACCAACCACCCATATAGGATTACAAGCTGTACGCTCCCCCAAAAAACTGCGGCACATGTCCCTTTAAAATACCAAGAAAAAAGAAAAAAATACATGAGAAATCCAAAAACCACAACCAACCAAGCTCGTGGTTTATATATAAATCCCTAGAATATTTTAAAGTTTCCTTCATCTTTTTTTAAATGTTATCAACAAATAAATCCTTTTGTCATCAAATTTGTTTGCCATCGACATTGAACGCGTACACGTGTCAGTGCCGTGTTCTTGTTTTGGGTTTGGTTGGGTTGTATTTACGTAGCGTGTGTGTTGTGTAAACTACTTTAATGCCGTATGGGTGGTGTTTTTTCGTCTGTTTTCACACGCCTTGAACAACATAACTCATTTAAATTAAACACAATCTGTATAGTTAATTACAATGTTTGACAGGGTTGTGTAGTAAATGTTTAATGGCAACACGTTTTCTAATTATATCTAAAGAAGTGCAAGTACAGCTTACACGAAATCTGTACACGAAAGTGTGTAATTAGTGTTTTAGTACAACGTCAGATTTGAACTCTTAGTGAAAATGTGCAATTCTTCAATACTACAAGAGTTTAGAAATTTCTCCAAAATAACTACAAAGCTGCAAAGGTAGGCATCCGCACACTGCATGGTTGCCATCAAGCGTTTTTGATGTAAAACATCTTTATTTTCGTGCGCGGTATGGAGTATTTTCAGCGTCGGATCAGTTCAGCGTCAGATTTAACTTAACAGTTGGTATTACACATCAAAGTTTCATGAATGTGCACCACTCACATATTTTTTTTTTTTGTGTCGTTCTCTCGCCGTTACGCGTCAAATCCAAATCGAGTTTAAGTCAAGTTTTGAGTTCATCTAGAAGCTAGTTTCGGAGCAACAATTTATCCAACGTAGATCAAAGTTGATCACAAAGAAAAATAATAAAAATATGCAAGTGTATCATAATTGTGTGAAACAATTAAACTTTTTTGATATTTAAAAGCGTTTATAATACACGATTGGTTCAACATGAATGTGGGCTGCGAGGATCGCTTAATATGCCTTTGCCGTCTTATGCAACAGGTTAATATTCTGACATGCTTTAAATGATTATGTTGATCTTAATTGCTAATTTCTGTTAACATTTGTAAAAATTAATCTAACACATCACTTCCAAGTGCATAAATTTCAGTTTGTTCATACTGAAATTGCATGAACTAGGTTATAAATAAGTGCTATATCAATACATTTTTTTAGATTTTTTAGATACCTTGTACAGTTTATCATTTTAGCATTGAAAACAATATATAAAAATATCTGGAAAAGATGGAAACAGTTGGAGTGAATAGAGTCGTAGAAAGCTTCTCACTCGAAAATTGTCACTGATTGTAGCAATTTATAGCAGAATGCATAGCTCTGGCGAATTCCTACGTATCATAAACCATGACGAGCTCTTTATTTTGACATTTGTCAAATATTCTTATAAATACACAATCTGGGCTTAGCACTTTTTTTAAGTTTCCGCTCACTTTTTTCTACGTTTTCATTGACTAAAGTTCACAGTTCACTGAATAATTCTCAATATTTTCCAAACAAAGAAAGACACTTCATTCGTCCAACAATCTTCTATATATCTAAATTATTTGTAGAGCAGAGCGACCAGCAGACTGATGAGAGCTCATGGCTGAGTTCGAAATAAGTGTCTGTAGCTAAAACAAAATCTGTGTAATAAAATAGTTGTTATTGTTCTATCGTTTAACAAGGGCAAAACGCTTAGTAAAAGAATACAAAAATTAAAGCACACAAAATCCCAAAATTTAAAAGATTAATTCTCTAACCGATCAATTTGTATAAACATATTATTGAATTTTAATTTTCTACGTTATGTAACCTTTCCAACGACCCACGCATTTCAGCTACATTTGATTATCCCAACTGAAATTTAATCACGCATTTTGACTAATGCGAATTACAAAATTTATGAATTTATACTCTATAGAACGCTGACTATGAATCTGTTTTATACAAATTATGATTCATTCATGCATGCAGATAGACATTTGCTTATAGAAAGTCATTAATAATGCTACTAAATATGCGCAGACAGACAAATAACCCGAAACAATATACAGACAGATATACAGGACATACAAAATGGCGTACAATTTGCATGAAATGATTGCTACAAAGTCCATTGTTGTTGTTGTGTTTGTTGTTATTGTTGTTGTATGGTCCAAAAATGCTTTTAATTATGATAACAGCACAATTATTCTTGTCAAGATCATTGCTCATACGCATAAATACTGACATATAGCATAGGAGTATGTAATGCATCCATTCCGCAGAGTGTGTTGTTGCAAGACAAGTGACGCCCACTTACTCGTCTAGTATACAAATAGAGCTACAATGGCGCATGTCCTTGTTTGCAACTGATTTGCATATACTACACTTGCCATCCCTCGTATGACATAGTATGTCATTTTGGTGGTGGTATGGGATGGCATGGTGTGCTTCATTTGGTTTAGCTTGGACTGCTCTAGCTCTAATACTCATGGTTGTACAACATTTTTGGTTACATTTTGTTGTCAATTTGCATACTATCATCGTCATGGCTGTTTTTCATTCTGACACAAACACACACACACACACACAGACACATACAGAGACACTCTAATTGAATATGTATGAAGAGCAATTTAATTTACACTCACCCAAAAGTCATGCAGTCAGTTGGCATGTCTATCTCTTGTTGTATATGCTTGCTTGTCCGCATATCCTTTGTAGCAAATGAAATGCTACAAAATGTTGCTATACTGCAATCAAGTTTTCGTTTTTCGTTTCGACGAACAAGTGCAAGTCATCAATCTCAGCCATTTACTTCATGCAAATTATGATGATGACGACGACGACGAGGATGTTGATGTTGATGAGCAGCACATTATTCTCATCATAGACATGAACGAGAACGAGAACGTCTATCTAAATGTGATACGTTCTTACAAATGTCACAGCTTACAATGCCAATGGCCTCATTTTTTGGTAATTAATCATTTTCGAGACGCATTTTGTGCTTTTGCACTGATTGCGCAACACTTTTCAAGTGTTTAGTGTTGATAAATGTGTAGTAAATTCATTTACAACACTTTTATTATAGCGGTAATTTAGTTTATTATGCGCAATTTAAAGGAGTACAATCAAATCCATTAGATTAGACAATAGAAAACGTTTTACAATACTTTCAAAATCAATGCTTAAATGCTTCTTTGTGGTGTCAATTGTGAAGTTTGTAAAGTTTAGAGATTTTATGAGACAGTTTTCAATGCTTAACAATGATCTAATTTAAAAGCTTGTAAAGCCTTTTTTAAAAGCTTGTTTGATAAGATTTTGTGAAATGTTTTATATTTCAATTTCCGTCTGAAATGAATTGCAAGAGATCAATTATTTACGTAACTCAACGACTGAGGTGGATCTTGTAACAGAAATGGGTCTGCTAGTGTTGCTTAGTTGCTATGTAGCATTTGTTGACTCTGTCGCACATACGAATTAGCACCAAGTTAAGTTGCAGTCAAGTCTTAAAATCATCTAGAAGTTTTTGAGTGCGAGGGAGACCAAAAAAAGCTAAACGGCAACCAAATTATAACGCCACTACGTTGGGTCCAACATTCACTTTTTCAATATTGCCTCTTTTCAAAGATAATTGTTCGATTTCGTTAACATGTGAGTGGCAAAATTATACTCGCTCAACATAAAACAGCTGTTTTGGTTGGTTTTCATTTATGTTTAGGTACAAATAGTGAAAAAGTGAGAGAAAATTTGATTTAAATATGAAAACCGCAATAAGAGAGCACAATCGGCAAGCGCACATGAAGGTTTACGAATTATATCAAGAATTTGATGAATTAAGTGCGGAACTCGCTGTTGACGACTCAGTGCAGCTAAAAACAAGAAAACGCAAGCCTACGTTACTTGTCGTCGCTTTTGCGATGAAAAATTCTCCTTCAACGGGACCAAAAAAATAGCCTCACAGCCTTGCGTTTCTTGTATATCTGAAAGCCTTTTTTTTTAATTTACACTACAATATTAAACATTTCACTTACCTTCGTTAAACTATCACCTGTTTTCGGTAATAATATCGATAATTAATCGGTCATTTCTTCGATAAATACATATTTCGTGCGTGGTGAAAGGCAATATTCTTCCAAAATGTTGAGAATATACAGAGTATTGACACTTATAGGAAAATGTACAGGCAACGTTTTCTACTTTCGCAACATTCAAAAATTTGTTTCTAAAATTAAAAAAAGGAAATATTGAGGCAATGTGTTTGTTATGTTCTTAAATAGTATATAAACTGATAATCTAATTGAATAGTTATGCACAGACAAACGATAGAAAATTTAATTATCTTTAATTTTAATAAATAAAATTACAAAATTCATCGACTATATTCGGAGATATTTGCGATTAAATACGTTAAAAAATATAATTTATTATTTTTTTGCGTTTTCTTTTTTAATTAAAATAATGGAAACAGGCCTAACTTTTTTGAAAATGCAAGACAAACAAAATATTGCTGTTTCTATTTTGCATAAATTTTGCAAAATTTATGTTAAATACTTTTATACTGCACGAACCGTTAATGTATTTTATGAGGTATGTATCGGGGATAATTAGTAGATCTAATTAGCTTTAATTTGGTATAAAATACTTCGAAATCGATCAAGTAAATGCGGAGATATTTGCAATTAAGTAAAAATATATTTTCCATAAAAAAAAACACATAAAAAAATAAAATTTTGTTGCTTTTGATTTTTACATTTAAATATGCAATATGGTTAAAAATCGTTGTAAATTGGAGTTAGATAACACCATATGTGTTTGTTTGTATGCAACTGTATGTGCTTTTTATAGGTTTTTTTAGTATAATAACTCTAACAACTCGTATTACGCGCTGATTTGCTTCAACCAGAATCATTCAAAATTTTAGTAAAGTATAACCAAATCCTGAATAATTTGAAGCAGTTCCTCTTAAACAAAAAGTGTTAGTTAACATTTTAAACAGCATGAAAATTAAAAAAAAAACTTTTAAAGACAGCATAGCATATTAATTTTCAAACACAATAAATTTGAAATGCAGCCAACAATTAGTCAAATAAACTTTTATTTTTTCTTCCTTTTTTATATAACGCTTAACATTTATATAACTTTGAAAATCAATAAATCACAAAATGCCATAAATTCATGCCTACACACATGGACCTATAATAACTCCTACAGTACAGGCAAATACCAAAGCATCACTCAAATTAAAATTTATTGCAGTTATTTAAACTCGAACTCGATGGCATCACATTCCCCATATATAAAATAAGTACAAACATATAACTCTCACCTTGTTCTGATCCTCAAATGTATTAAACGATAAAAAAGAGCGTTGCCAGAGATATGCGAAAATACAACAACAAACAACAACAAAAAAAACCAAAACAAAACAAAACACAAGTTGTAAATTTTGTGTTTCTCAAGTCATATAAAAAAAAAAACTCAAATATATAAAATGGACACGCTGTTCCAATGCTGGTTCTGCACATTAAATTCTACCAGTAGTACCCTGTTATCCCCTATACACACACACACACATACACATACACATAAGGTTCACAGGCTTATGTGTAAATAAATAAATATCCAATTTGGTCAGCAGTATTTTATCTATAAAATGGAAAAAAAAGGAAAAAAAGGAACTGCAGCAGTGTTCAAAATTCGCCTTGCTTCCAATGAATTTACATATTTGTACCCTATATGCAACACCTGACGTCGCATTCGTCTCGCCCTGTTGTCAATGTATGTTGTCTGCTCCCTTCTGAGCAATATTTGAGGTAGCTGGCAACCTTTCGTGGTATCGTGTTGCAATAAATAAAAACCATAGCGCGTCAAATTGATTGCTACAATATTTGATTGACTTTGACATGTTGCTGTCATAAATTCTTCAATGTTCCAATGCGGCTTTTAGTTTGGCTATGTTTATATATCTTTGGCTATGATACTCTGGCGGCATTCTGGCCCATTTGATTGCTTCGGTACTATATTTTGACTGTCTCCAGTCGACATTTGCCTGTGAATGCCATCTATGTGTATGTGTGTGTGTGGTCATAAAAGTGTCGCCATTCGTGAAATTTTCTTTGGGTTTAATGTTTTCCATTTCGGCATTTTATTTTGATTGTTTTTAGATTTATTAGAGGAAATGCTTTGAATAGAAATACGTAGGCATAGTTGATTGAAAAATTTACCATTTTTGTTAGTTTTAATTTGGTAATATAGCTGAGATTGAGTTTGAGATTGGAATTTTAGATTTTGAGATATGTGTATAAAAGCTGCTCGAAGAAGACTGTGGCACTTGGAAACTGTGAAATCTTGTTAAAAATCTACTCTAAAGATTTTGTTTTAATACACATTTTGCTCATTTACTAGAGTCGACTTTATCTCATAAAGGCAGGACACAATTCAATGTTGACTTTGCGGAAAAGTCTACTCTAAATTCTTCGCAAAAAGTCAAGACTGAATTCAATATCATTCTAACAAAATCTCGACTTGTCAAAAAGTCGACTCTAAATTTATCTTACAAATACACTAATTACTTCAATTAAGGTCCATCAAATGCTTTAGTGTTGAATCTTCTAAAAAGTCGACCCTAAATTTATCTAACCGACAATATTTCATTTATTTTTGGTCTAACAAGTGTTTTAGTGTTGACTTGCTGCAAAAGTCGACTCTAAATTTATCACCAAATTCAGTACTGCATTCAATTTGGAACTAACAAACGATTTAGAGTCGACTTTAACTTGACAATCCTTAAAATATCGTACTTAAAAACGTTTTAGTATAATCTTTTCAAAAAGTCAACACTAAATTTTGTATCGACCGAAGCTAGAAGCTAGAGCAAGTACATATATTCACAAATAATAATGCCATTTCCATGTAGTAGCTGTTTCTAAATGCTTGAAATCGGAAACGACACTAAAGTTAGAGTCGACTATTATTAAATGACGCTTCTTTTCTCTACTTTATTAGTAAGACTACAATTATTCAGAACCGCTTTAAAGCCAATTCCTAAAACCAACCACAGGTTTATCACCACATTAAATAGCTGCTTTCTATTTGATATCTTAATATTCTCTTATAATTTACAACTTCATTTGCACATTTGTGTAATTATTATTTGCAACATTATGCGAAATAAAAATACAATTAATTTATTTTGCCGCAAAAACAAAATACTCTACATACTTCGTATAGAGTAGATGTCCACAGACTGTTACCATTGCGTACGTGCAAGGACTATATACAATTTTTTGCGTACTGCTGCTATTATTGTTCCTTGTTCCTTCATATCTTTAGATATACTCCAGCGTTGAACAACAACAACGACAATTGTTCAACAGCATTAGTTGGCATCATTAAGGCTGCTTTTCATGGTCATTATTTTCTGGCAACAGCTGTGTCCAAGGATTTGCTGCTTTTTCTTCTTCTTCTTATTTTGTGCTTTCCGGGTAGCTATTGCCAGCCACTAGCATATTTTTTTTTTGGGTAGCTCGTTGTTCACCCGGATGCTTCATTTTTCTCTTTTCTTGTTGCTTTGGCGTATGATGAATACTATAAGGAACACATAATAAATGCTAGTAATGCGCGTATGTCGCACCCACTAAAATTCAACTGATGTTTTGGTGTATGGGTGATAAGTTATAGTGTAATGTGATTGTACAAGTAGTGTTCTTGAAAGTATTGTGCAAGATTTGGTACAGTTTTTAGAAGAAGTCGTAGAGAAATACAATTATATGCTTTTCTTCCAGCTAACACTCTACTGTCCTCAATACTGATTAAAAAAGTAAAATAACAGTTCCACGAAGTTTCCCATACAGAGTTTTTGAACTTTCAATTCATTAGCATTGATTCTTACTTGTTCTAACTCGCTTGTTTTGTTTATAATTCATGCATTATATGCAACTATTCCAAGAGTCTAAATATCGTGCAACTATTCCAAAAGTCTAAATATCAAGTTTTACACCAAATATTTACAAACCAGCAAACTATAGATTATTACTAGAGTGCTGCATGAAATAATTCATTCCAGCTGCTTTATGAATATTTCTTCATTCACATTCAATTAATAAATGCAAAACATTTTATAGTTTCAACATCATTTCATACAATTAATTACACTTCACTAGCATTCACTTTGAATGAATGAATGAAATATTAATTCATTTCACTATGAATGTACAGACATTCGAAACATTCATTCATTTATTCAAATGTTACGAATGTTCGACTAAATTCTGCTGTCGGTCACTTGCAATATCAACCAGAAGACGAAGAAAAAGTGTGTGTGGTAACTCTTTCGATATTCTGCGTTTACTTTACTAGAAGCTAAGAAGAAAAAAGTGGAAAAGGAGAGAGATTGAACGATACATTAAAATGAAGCACATTCAGAGCATTCGAATTCATTCATTAATGACATTTAACTTCACACGTTTGTGAACGCTAGATTCACTAGATTCGAATGAATTAGAATTAATGTGATTTTCTCAAAACAATTCAATTAATTCACATTCCTTAGATGTATGCGAGCTTCATCCACATTCACATTCAATTTAATGTTAATGCTTAATTTGGCGTTTTATTCTCATTCATGCAGGGCTCTAATTCTGACATGCAGGTTTATTATAAACCGACTTTAATTAAGAAAATGTTGTAGGTTTTGGTCTTTTTTTATTTTATAATCAGATTATTGTTCTCTATATCAAGAGTGAACGAAATTAGAGAGCTATCATTTTTCAGCGTATGATTTTTACCGATACATAAATTTGCCATTCACAGTTCTAATCCATATGTTGCAACAAGGAACGAAATAAGCATTGCAAGAAATAACTGAAATCATACATTTGTCAAGCTGAATGAAATTAAATAAATAGGAACAAAAAGGAAAATGAAAGCAGGAAAGTTTGATGAGAACTTGTCATATAGTGCATGGTACTTTTTTATTTTTTATGATACAATGTGTTTTTATGACAACAAGTGAATGTCAGAAAATGATTTTGCGAACACATGCGATTGACAACTATTTCATCTACGCGAAACACTAAAGGAATAGAACGCATTATATTTGGGGAAATCTTTTCGAAACTTTTTCGAAAAAAGAGCGAAAGATGAAAATCGTTCGAGTTTTTCTTTATTAGTAAGTCTAATAGATTTATATGATAGATACGATTACAGATATCTGCTAATTTTTATTTAGCTATAGCCATTCATTCACAATGAACTTCAAAACTCCAAAACTCTATTAGCTTTTCTCACAGCTCCAAAATGGGCGTGTGTAAGCTTTAAACGCGCCCATTGCTATGATTGATGAGTTCATATTAAACTGAAAGATAGAAGACGCGCGCACACAGCTACTGGCAAAAGTGTGTTAATGACTTTGTATCTCTTTACACGTATGTATCTATACATGTACACGAATAGTATCTCGCTTTACAACCGCGTGATGATGCGCTCAATCATGCTGCAAATGAACAAATTATGCCAAATCTAGACAGCGTGCTAAAACTGACGACGTGCTATGCGCACAATTGTAAAAAAATTGTTGTGGAAGTATACAGTAGACAGGGAGACGAAGGCTTCTGAATCGGACTGGCAGCATATGTTGCCACTGCGGCATGATGTGTTGTACTCCGATGTGGCATAAAGCGCAACCAAAGACGTTAGTCATGGTTTTGCCAACAGCAGTAGCAAAAATCTTTTGCATACATTTTTTCTCTTTTTGCTGTTGTTTTCCAGTAGCTGGCAACACATTGTAGGCCAGACAGGACAGAACATGCCAGTGCATGGCTTAATATTGTCTTAATTGAGGGTTAACCGGCGTTGATGATGCCTAGAATAGTCTAGGCAGTAGTATAAAACTCAAAATGGACTGTACTGAAGGGGTGTTTTGGGTTGGTTTCGTTTCGTTTCGTTTGGTTTGGTTTATTTGCAAGTGTGGTCACACACTTGTGCTATATGCTTTATACAGACGGCACACCAAAAAGGACTTAATGACTTTGACGCTAACGTTGTAACGTTGACGTTGTCTACGAACTGCTAAGTAAAAGGACATTTGTAGCAAGTGTACTAATTACACTTGCTATTTTTGGAAAAACTTTGCAGCTTATTTAAAACTTTAATTGCCGCCGAAATGTGATTTTATTAAAATGTATGTTTCCACTTTCTTTTGCTTCGAAACTATTTTCAGGTTTGGTTTCAAAATCGTCGCACCAAATGGCGCAAGCGACATGCAGCAGAAATGGCAACGGCCAAACGGAAACAGGACGATATGGGCGGCGACAATGATGGCGATTGCAGTGAGACCATGGATAGCGATAATGAGAGTCTAGATATGGGCGAGAATCCGGCGCAGAATAAGCGTTATCGTCATTAAAACGAATTTATTAAGTAATTAAAATGTGCAGCACTACAAGCAGCAGCAAAAAAGGATACTAAGCAGCAGCGGCGTTAGCATAAAATTTAATTATTATAAATAATAAAATATTAATTAAAACAAATGCAGCATAAATTACAACAGCAGCAACAAAAAATTAAAACGAAGATTAAATGAAAACAAGCAAAATTCAAAACTTCGGCGCAACCGAGGCTTTTTCTATGCTTCACACAACTGGAAAGTCAACTTAAAAGTCCATACCCTGAAACCAAGAGTTACTATTTTGAAAACGAATGAAGATTTTGAAGTAAAAATCATGGTTTATGCATTTTCACTAATAAGGAAGAATATTTCGACGAAGTGTAGAAGAAAACTTGAATTTATTTTGTGTGGCACTTGTCTGATTTGAGCATGATTGGCGAACTGAAGCAGGTTTTGTAGTAAAACGTGTACTTTTTTGTAGCGTTGAAACAAAATCCTTCATCAAAAACTTCATTTTTACGAAATGGATAACACAACAACTTTGATAGAATTGTTAAGGCGCTTAAGAATTTTAGGATATTATGCTGAACAAAGTTCAAATTAACGAATCGCTTAAAAACAACCAAGAAAGAACGTTTTGAGATACCCTTAATCTTCTTTAGGCATTCTTTTGTGAAGCAGAGATTTGTGTTTGTACACAAATCTTCAGCAGTGCTATCTGCACATAGTACATATGAGCGATTTTTATTAGAATTAACGAAAGATATACCAAATTCGGCGTATCTGGCTTAATTAGTTTAATTAGTTGGGCATTTTTTTATGGAAACTACCACTTATAAAAGGGTTAGCATGTCCATTTAATACATATTATCTGCAGAGGCAATTGTATAGTCGAATATCCAAGCTTAAAACCTCTAACTCTTATAGTCTCCAACAACTTGATGTTGAGACAGACGGCCAGACAAGACTTTCATACAATAACTTGAAAATTTACAATGGGTTTTCTATTTAAGAACGTGACATGATTTTCTTCACTCAAACTGTTTGCAATAAAAAGAAAACTTCAAACCAAGTTTCAGCTGGAAGTCTTTAAAACTGAAACACAGACAGCCAGACGGACAGAGGGACATAGCTACATATGGCGACTTAGCTTGTCGAATTGTTAAAAAATATATACGATATTTTATAGAATCTCCGCTGTTTCTTCCAAACATCTACACTTTGTGTGAAGCGTATTAAATAAACAAAACTAAAACAACTAAAAACGCGCGCTTAATGTAATAAAAACATTAATTTATACTAATTTAATTTACAAAAATAAAAAAACTAAAAAACACATAAAAATAAAAGCAAAGGTTTTCCAACTTTATAGTCTTCTGAAGACAAATTCTTGAAGCTTTCTATGGTATTAATTAACAAAGCTCTATGCATATAACAAAAAAAAAAAAGAAAAAAACTATTTTGTTTTTAAACTACAAACTATGTAAATAGTTAATTTAATTCTAATTCTAATGTAAAGCTAATTATTGCATAAAAATTGTACTTAAATTATAAAATAGGCATTGAATTTAATTATAATATTAAAAATACAATAAAAACAAATAAGGCATTCTTTAACTTGCTAAGTCAGTGAATCGTTGCATGAGTGATTTTGTAATATTTAAGTTTTTATTTTCAAAATGACCTTTTTAAGATGAGATTGTTTAGTTGTAGTAGTTTACGAGTACGGAATCTACTTCTTAGCTCGTGTCTTATTTGCATTAGGCAGACTTTGAATTTTAGTTATTGTATAATATAAATATAAAATAAAATGCAAATATGAGATTGAAAACAAAAAAAAACAAAAAAATGCATAAAACTTAACCTTAAAGCAGTTAATTATGTAATGTATTAAATTGTAATTTTAATTATTTCCAATTCATAAAAATAAATTTAAAACAGAAAACAAAACTAAAGTAGAAAAACGTTTAATTTCGAACTATTGGGTGAGCCTTGTTAAGTTATACAGCACTAGAGTTGGTTCTTTAACTCTTTTTTGGAGTGTCGAAAATAAAAAAACTTCGGATGAAAATTCGGACTGATTTAAATAAAAACATTTTTATGCATTTTACAATACAAATCACTATTATCGTCTTCAATATAGTCTTCAATAATGCAAAAAATTCAGGTCTTTTGGTATGAGTCCGGCGGCAACGCGTTTCATACCCAAAAATATAACCAAAATGTGTTGAGTCGGTATAAGTCGGTACATAAGAGATGTTGAGTGTCGCTGCTATCTTACTAATGCCAACACGACGATTTTCGGCCATAATTTCCCTCACTTTTTCAATGTTTTTGTCGTTAACAGCGGTGTATGGACGGACGACTTGCATGAGGCAAGTTTTCTACGATTTCACGACACACACTATATGCTTTATGCCACCCAAATACTTGCGTTCTCGAGTCCTCATAAGATTTTTGTAACATTTTGAATGATTCCGTTGCCGTTATTCCATTGGAAACACAAAATTTCAAGCAAACTCGTTGTTCAATTTTCTTTTTTCCATGTTAAAAATCGCCATATCTCAATGTGACAGCCTTAACTTAAGAAGAAGAACCGAACCGATTCGGTTTATCGGTTCGGTTTAAATCTACCAGTCCGGGTCAATTTCGTTCCAGAGATAGACTTAAGCTGGAATGTCATTTTTTTTTCAAGCATTAAAACAACTTACAATGAGTTGCTTGTAACTCGAATTGGGCTCACTTCCATAAAATCCCCATTTGAGTTGAAATTTGACACGAAATGGTTGTGTATCATTCATAATTGACCATCATCGTACATTGGTCTAATGTAAGAGTTGCGACAGCGACTAGTTTTCCGAAAAAAAAACAGCAGACCATTTGCTTCAAAGTACTTCGTACGCAAACCACTTTTATTGGATTTAGCTCGTCTTGGAACACCCACACCGTCGTTTGTTGTTATGTTTCGGAAAGAGCCATGATTCAACCAAAGTTAAGACATTTCTTTGCACCAATCATACTGTATCAAACGCGTATAAATCTTCTTGACGGTCAAATATGCATGTTATATCGAATGTATGCTGAACCTACTAATGCCCAAGGATACGCAATCACAGAAAATGTCACACTATGGTCTTATCTTATCAGTTCATGCACAGCATCGATGTTTCGCGGGAGAACAAATGTTTTTGGAAGACCTTCTCTAGATTCATATTTAAGCAAACGCCAAACACGTTTGAATTTAGCACAATTGTTATAAACCGTAATTTTTGATGGTGATTCATCTTCAAAAATCGAAGTAAGTTTATTGATGTACTCTAGTTGAGATTACATCAAGTAGTAGTACGATTAAAAATTGAGAGGCTTCAACCAAACTTAGTACAAATATGTGTTGACTTTTTCACATAGTTTAACTGAGAATTTTAAATGTAAAGTGGTACATTTAAAAAGCGACTATATTTAATTACTTAACTACAAACTTAACTGGCTATCTCAAAAGGTTAATGACATCTTAGACATACAATTACAATTACATGAAATACAAAATCTCTACAGATACACCCACATAACATACTACATACAAACCAAAAAATCCAGCCTCAAAGCAATTATATGCCGGAAATGTGCTTAGTTCTGAACAACAACAGAAAACAGTCAAAAAATGCTCAAAAGGATTAAATATGCGTATAAAGAAAAGTACCAGAAAAGTCACCAGATGCATGAATGAGAAACTGTAATGAATGTATGAATGTGAATGACGAATGTTAAGAAATGTGTGAAAAGAATTCATACAATAACTTTCAATGCTGCAGCAAGTATTTATGAAAGAAAATGTATCCAAAAGATTGATTAACTGTCAATCAAAAAGTGTATAAGAATGAATGAATGAATGAATGAATTATACAAGCTAGAATATCTAAAGTACAAGAGCAGATATATACATTGGCAATAATAAACACAATCAACATCATCATCATCATCAAATTATTAATGCTCAAAATGTTTTTGATGCGTAGAAGCTGCTGTATGGTTATTTTTTTTGCTTTTCTTGAGTTAGGCATAGTCAAACAACTTCGTAGCAAGTTGACAGGCTTTGAACTACTGTCTCTGTTTGTAGATACATACCAGTATATAGAGTGCTAGTTAGATGTAGAGAGTTGCCTATTTTTGACTACAATATAAGGCATACCTGTTACTTGACTACTTTTGTTTGACGACGCGCTGCCATCACTCCTACCAACAATTGATGGACATTAATCATACTTTACTTTTGAGCACAATTGTGTTAAGCTTGAATTGAATTTGAGGAAACAAAAAAAAAAGAAAAACCAGATACAAAATCTAGCTATATAGTATACAAACAATGTCTGCGAGTAGGTAATTAAACAGTGACTGGCTGCGACTATGCGGTAGATCCAACTGAACTTCAATACAATATTCAAATACCATTAGCAACTTGTTGGTAATTGGTCATTTGACCATTAGCGGCAACTGTATTACACAGCAAACAGCATACACTAATGTGTAGTAAATATTTCGAAAAAAAAGAAAAAAAATGAAATAAATCTTATATAATGTCATAAAAAGAACATCATCAACAGCAACAGCAGTCAAGCATTCTTCTGAAAACGTACAACTTACTGTCTGTCCGTATGTCCGTCCGTCCATTCATACCAGTTTTTGTGCAATTTTTTTTTTTTTTTTGTTTACTAGAAATTTATACTAGTATTACTTCCTGCGGAAACACAGCAGGATCAAATGAAACTAAAATACAAACACTTTCTTTGAGTAAATTCTCTAGTACGCGCCCAAAGCCATCCACATGCAATTGACAGACGAGTGTGAATTGCCTTTTCGGGCCTTTATACAATTTATTTTACACGAATTTTTGCCAACCAGCTGCGCATGCGTGCGTGCTTCTCTTGGGATTTGTGTTCTTTGGTTTGCCAGTCACTAAGTCAGTCAGTCAGTAAGTCAGCTCGAGTATGCCTACCTGTCTACCAATTTCACTTCCAGTTTTTCACTTTAAGCGCTTAGTGTTCTGGATTTGTGTTTGCGAAATACATTTAAGCCGATTATGCATTTGGTTTTAAGTTAATAGCATTTCCGCAAATCGTACGTGTCTCTGGGGCATAATCGATTTTCGTTTTTCGCATTCATTCAGATACTTGTTGAAAAATTTATAGCATGAAATGTGCATACGGAGTGTCCTCTTTCAGGCTGTCTTACTTTAATTGATTAATTGCTTTATTGTTTCGTGTGTGTTATTGTTTGTGAAAATTGCGTAAAATTATTGGTTTTGAGGATTAGCAGTTCTTAACTGCGTGATTTTTGTGCATGCGAAAATATGGGTAAGTTCTTAACGTTCAAAGGTAATAAGATGAGTGAGAAAACAGCAAGAAATTAGATAAATGATAGACTGAAAAAAATTTCAAAGCAGCTTATAGTAGAAGTAGTCCAAATTGCAGGATTCCAGAGCATTTAATTCTGTATTTATCTCGAGATGTTTGATTGAATGATTTAAATCGTTGACTTTTATATTCTGTATCAAAGAAACAGAGGTTTAAGAAGTTTGTGCGTAAAGTATCGTATCGTATAAAAGAGATATAAGAAGATGTTCTAGACCATATTAAATACGATAGATACACATACACGTATATAGGATTAAACTTGATCAAAATCGGAAACTTAGTCAATATAGTCAGGTCCATCTGTCTTAAAACTATAAGTGCTATAGGAAACTTTGGTAAATAGACTCTTTCATTCATGTTGTTGCATCGGCTAGCTTGATCCATCTTCGCAGGCTCAATTTTACAGTACATTTTCAAAGGTTTCGGGGTCTATTTCACGAATAATTAGCCGAATATTATGCTCAAGAGCCTGAACCGTTTGTCAATAGTCCGCATAACATCGATCTTTCACGGCACTCTACAAAAAGAAGTCCAACGGCGTCAAATCGGAGAGCCGCGAAGTCCAATTGACTTCACGAAAACGTGTTATTATATGATTAGCGAACTTAGTGCGTAAAAAATTGATGGATTATAGGCTTGAGTGGCATGTCGCATTAACCTGTTGAAACCAAAGCATGTCTAAGTTTTTTTTTACTAAATTTCTGACCACAAAAAGTTAATTGTCATCGCTCTGTAATGCTCTTCTTCAACGGAAAACTCGTTGCTAGCATTATTTTCGAAAAAAAAAGATGCTGTTTCTCCGCCAACCACAACATAATCACACACCATGCGCATGCATTGGCTTCTCTACGTTTGCGTATGTGTTTCCGGAAACCCATATATGTCAATTTTACTTGTTTACATTACCTGCAAGATGGAAATGCGCCCCATCCGCGTGTAAGCATGTTCAATTCGTATCTCGGAGATATGATACTGAGTTTTTGTTACATTTTTGAATGAATGTCAAAACAATAAATGATTTAAAACGAAATCTGTATATAGCCTACTCAATACATATTTTACTATGTATATAATTTCACCATGGTGTGGTGAAATGTACATGTCGTATTCTGTAGCTCACTTGTTCACACTGTTTCCACTATTTGATTAGCGTGAACTCTTTTATTTTCTTTGGCAAATATCAAAAGAGATGTTCAAACAAGAATTCAAGTGGCGTTAGATGACCGACACACCAAAAGGTGCCAAGATCAAATGCGGAGCGGAGGGACTGCAAAAATGGTACAGAATTTTTAACTGTCTAGAATACCTAGAAAAGTAAGAAATTATATGTTTACCGATTAGTAAGCAGTGTACAGCCGGTTGGGGTAAAAACATTTCTCAAGCTCTTAACGCTTTTTAGATGACCAATCAAGGGAGTTTTCTACATATTAGATATACCTATACAAATAATTCAAACCTAAAACTAAACTGAATTATCCCTTAAATGTACAACGTCACATTTAAGGACACCGATAGGTTAAGAGCTTTTCCAAATGCCCTGAACTTTTAAGAACCGAGATTTTGGCAGCGCGTAAGGTGTTTTACTTCTACTGTATGCAACAGTCAAATAAGTCATGGAACTCAGCAATCGAATTCATATTTAATACTGTCTAACTAATAGAATTGTCTAGTTTAGTTCATTTAGTTCATTTGTACATATTCGTTTTATGGTCTTTACTGCATTGTAACGATTCGGTAAATTACCTTAGTTTACATTTAAAAAGGTAAAAGTTTTTAGTATCTTCCAATAAACTAGTAAGCAGTTTACTAAACTGAACTAATAGATCATAAACTAGAAAATGAACTAAATGAACTAGATAACTAAGTAGCAAGCACAATTCTCTTAGTTAGTCATAAAGTCTAAACAGTAGGCATTACAGTATTATTTGTTATGATTTAAATAACCAAATTTCAAGCCTCTACAATCTCTCTATACACCTACATTGTGCTATATATATAAAGTGCTGCCAACTTGCTCAACTTTTTTATTGTACGCTTAAACAACATTCCCAAGCAACTCACAGATTTTCAAATAAAATGAAAAACCTACAAAAATATACACCTAAATAGTTATTTATATATAATGACATTGTATCCATATTAAATCGAAATGTAATGTGAACAATGGCTGAAATATACAAATATCGTATTGTATAAAAAAAAAACAAAAACAATACTCCAAAAAACAATTCAATGTTTATGGTATGTCCTTTATAAAAAAATCAATAAAACAATAGAAACAACAGCAAAAACAATATGAATAAAATGCTGATTGTGCGCGAAAAACAGCAGCAGCAGTAACAACAACTGTAGACAACAACCAGAAAGAACTTTGAAGTTGAGTAGGCACGATTTTGAGATACGCTGTATCTTGTTTAAGGCTACTTATATGAACCAAAGATTATCTGCTTTATTGGTCGGATCTTCGCATAGTAAAATTCAAAATGGGTGGCAGGTTTGCATGGGGCTAGTCCTTGGAGTAGTTCGCTCTTGACCTATATGAAAAATTTTACAAATATTGATGTAAGATACGCCATATTTGACACTTTTAGCTTAATTAAGTATAAAAACCAAAAATTTTCATACAAAAACTTAAAAATGGAGAACAAGTTGCTAATGGGACTATCGCTTAAAGTAGCGTTGAAATGTTCTTGAAATACTAGTTATATGAAGCGAGAAAAGGAGTGTGTGAAAATTTAAGCCTCTATCTCTTATAGTCTCGGAGATGCGTTCATTTAAACATACTGAAGGATATGTCTATGTATATCGACTCGCTTTCCGATGTTGATCTAGAAAATATATACTTTATAGTAACTGCCACGCCTTCTTCTGCTTGTTGCATACATTTGCAACATATTAATATACCCTTTTATCCTATACAGACCCGGTACAGAGTATAAGCAGCAAATGTAGATACTTACAACAACAGATACGAATTTATATGCAATATGTATACATAAACTTATACATATATAGTAGATATATATATATATATATATATATATATATATATAGCTTTGCACATACATAAATAGACATAGCAAGCGAAAATAAAATTTACTTCACTTTCGAAGCGATTGAGCGGAATTTATCTGACAATGACAATTTTAAGCAATACTAGCACACTGGAAAAGGATATGCGAAATACATACATACTCATACATTGTCTCATATAGTTACACATACATATATAGACAGTTGTACTAAAAAATGGCTGTCGTTCCCCATACTTGTTTTCTTTTCTTTTGTTGGAGTTTGAAGCATCGGCCATGAACAATGGCATTGCCAACTATGAAGTAGCTGATATCTCACAGATACACAGATACATATGCACTTGCTACTAAATTGTCCCTCGACACAAATTCGAAATCGATAAATGATAAAAATCAACAAAACTTCATGATGATGGCAGCAGCACTACATATTCCGTGCGCCTGTCCTCAGCTCTTCCGCATTTGATGCTGCTATATGTCCTTGTCACTGTATCTGTTATATCGTAGTATCTCAATGTATCTACGAGTATACTATATGAGTGTGTGTCTGTGTGTGTGTGTGTTTGTGTGTGTGCTCAATTCATGAAGCTTTTATAGTCTGTCTGACGCTCTATTTCTAAGCTTTACAGCACACATAATACATGCATACGACTAGATACTGCCATGCTGATTTTAACCAACCATAGCGTACTTGTACTAGTATCTGACTATGCAAGTCCTTTACTCTTTCTCTCTGTACAATTTCATAGGATTAGATGCGTCCATTTTCCCCAAATACCGCGCCAAATTTTCGAAAACTTACCAAATTGTTTTCGTTGTTAGGTTTTCTGGGTGGATTCAATTCTGATATACGAGCATTGAGTCTGTCGACTGGGGAAGCATTAGTCTCTGTCTATATAGAGTTAGCGCGTTTGTCGTTTTTGTTGTTGTTGTTGTTGTTGTTGTTGTTTTTTCTCTGTGCATGAGTAAAAGAGATAGTAACAAAGTCAACTGAATTGATTATAGCTGACTGACTGGTTGTATGAAGCGGCTGTGCTGTGCTGTTTTTTTTTTGTTTTGTTTTTTTTTGCGATTTGTGTGTCTATTGCAGCTACAAGCCGAGTACTACTACAGCAGTATGTGTTTCAGATATTAATTTGAATTATTGTTCATGATTATGGCAAAAGAATTTCTTATCGCAAAATGATGAGCGTGTTATATACGAGTATATACGAGTGTATATCTGGGAAACGGAACTTGTTAGAAAGCGTTAAGTTAGTGAAGCTTAATTCGAAATAAAGATTATGGTTACTTGGACAAAATCGAAGGCACTTGTATCTGCTTTAATGTGCTTCAGAAGAAAAGTCGAAGCACAACAATAAAATATTCTAAATACATAAAAACAGATTGGTCTGCTAACTTAAACATAAAGCTAGCAGACCAGCATTTAAATAACGATTGACCAAATAAAAATGGATGGAAAATCGAATTATATATATCAGCAACGGTGTGATTCTTCATTCAAATCATCGCCTTGACTGTTCGTTGGGTGTCATTTTTGATGATTCGAATCAACTATTATGCTACTACCCCTTAGTGCTAGCGTATGTCGTGTGAACGATGTCCTGGTTTAATTAGAGCACGAAACTAGCTTTCTATATATACATTTTATGAGCGTAGTAGACCCAACAAAGGCATATATGTATGTATTATTGATACACATTAAACTTTTAGTCGCTATATATATATATATATATATATATATATATATATATATATATATATATATATATATATATATATATAGGTCCGTCCGTCTGTCTGACCATCCCTTTGAACGACGAGATCTCCGAGCCTATAAGCAATAAAGTCTCCTAGTTTGCACATATTTAGACTCTGTCAGCTATCTAACACTGCTACCGGTTCAGTGTATTAAATGAACACCAATTTCACTATTAGAGGTAGTCCCCATTCGTATTGCTATATTGTTTTTATACTCTTCACATAGAGTGTGAATACAAACAACTAATTTAGTGTACCTTACTTCAATCCTAAGAAGAGGTTACATTTAGCTCCATATTGAAACATAGCTGCAATACAAATCTATGGTTCAAATAAAGAGCCTTATGACAAGGTACAAAGTATCTGGATATTTTCATTTGTCCATTAGCAACAAATTTTTCATTATAGCACAAATATTAGCTTTACAAAACTTCGTTTCAACGTGCATGTCTTTGCTTATATGTTTTTAATATTGCTCTGCTAACTTTTTCTAAAGTTAGCAGACCAAGCGGTTTCTGTTATTTAAATACGAGCACTAAGTAAGTCGATTTGTTTACTTTATTGACATCCTAATTCTAATATTAATTTCTATCGACGATAAAATAATTCATATTCTTTTGAAAACTCCTGCTGAGAAAGATTATGCCGAACAATCTTCCTCCATCTTAACGCTCTCTTAGCACCTCATGACACCAATCTTTTAAGTCATGCCAAACATCATTTTTTAGAAGACCTTTAATTTACACAGCACATTGTATGGTATGTATAACATTTTGTACCCTACACCCAAATTGAATTGTGGTATTTAAGTTTGTGCAAATTTAACAGGCCAAAATAGGTTTAGCATAGCTATATTTTTGATTATCGTGAAAACCAAGTTGAGACAGCCATGTCCGTCTGTCCGCTGGTACATTCTTCCATCCGTATTATAGAGATAGAACCACCAAAGTTAAATTTTGAAACTCTTTAAAGCCCACTTCACCTAAACTTTATGAAATGCGCGTGCCAACGTGACCCACATACAAACCTACTCACATTTTCGAGATTTATTAAGAACAAGTTTTTTGTTACTTAGCTGCAATCACTAAAATTGTTGGAAATGTTACTTATGTTAATCTCTATTATATATCCTACACATGTAGGTGTACATCGCACCTATACAGAGTACAGTTATCATATAAATTTATACTTCAAATCGAGACCATCAGACTGGATAGAGATGCCATTCGCTTTCGTTCAATATACATACAAGTACTTAGTTATTTTGAGAATTCAACTGAAGCGCTTTTTTTAACTACTTGCTTACCAAATATGTATATCTAACTTTCATAAACTTCGCTCAACACTCGCCATCAAGTTTGCGTTATGGTTCTGTCGCTGATTAAGACACGAACTTTAATATAGAACTTATAGATACAATATCTTAAATGTATCTTTTAAAGATACTCAATAGATTCGCTTCGAAAGCAACTAAAACAATAAAAAAGACCAAAAAACAGTCACCGCTTGTTAATGAGCTCAACATCAAAAAAAGTTCCTCATATAAACAGACAAACGCAGCAACAACAAAACACACAAAACACCAAGCCAGCCAAAAAAAAAAAAATAGTATAAGCACTTCAAAATGCAATCATACAGCAGCACAGTGACGTACTCTGCGAGTATAAGGTCAGCTATAAAGCAGACTCAATATTCAGCAGAGAAATAGCAACAGCATCAGTACCAAATTCATACAAAATTCAAGCAAAATGCAGAACAAGCACAAATAAAATTAAACTGCAAGCAAAAAACGAAAAAAAAAAAAAAAAAAAAAACACTCAAAAACACAAAATTACTCAAAATACGCTCAAAATGTTTAGCGCCGCCCTCGCAATACAACTGCGCAGTAGACAACAAGAACAAAAACAACAAAATGAATAATGAAAATGGTTTCAGTAGTGTTTCAAATGCCAAAACGTTTCACAGGCAAACACACACACACACACACACACACAAACAGCGCAGACGCAGTCAGCGTGCGACAGATTAACTTGATTTGAATATGATAATAAAAGAGTACGAGTGTGTGACAGAGAGCGAGAAAGAGAGAAAGAGTCAAGTAGCAGACTGTATGGAGCGCAATGTAGGGGGGAGCAACACTCGACATGAAAATGAGCATGAAACGTGCGACAAGCGATGGAGTCCATTTTGAGTTTATTGTTTGATGATTTGAACATTTTATATGTTGTGTGGGTGTGTGTGTGTGTGTGTGTGTGTATTTATGTGTGTGTATGGCCGATCTATGTGCTTGTTGTTGTAATTGCTTTTGTGCTACAACTACATATATACTAACATATATGTATGCTTGTTGTTGTTGTTGTACTACTGCCGCTCCTAGTTTTATGCTACTACTTGAAAGTCTATCTTAAAAGTTTGCACCGTCGCACAGCTTCAAAGGCACCGCCACTGTTGCGACTGCCATTTAAAAAAAAACACCAATACTTATACATATGTATATGTATATGTATCTGTGTGTGTGTCTAGTAAATATAAATGTATTTGTTTGCGCTTTCATATAAGCGAGATAATAATATTTGCTGGGATTAAACGTCTTTCAACTTATTTTATTTTTATTTCCGCTATAGATTCTTACACCACTTCTCGCGCATTTCTAAGATACTCTCCGTGTTGTACACAACTTCAATGTAGTATCTATATATCTATATACTTTACCATAAACTCATTTTTTGCAAGTTCCACTGCATTGTTATCTTGACAGTTACTTGATTTCTTCTTAAGTGTTATTTTAGTTATTTAAGAACTATTATAACTTAAAAAACTTAAATATATAATCTTTTTTATAGAGTTTGGTTGCGGTTTGTTGACTGCGAGTGGTGTTTGTTAAGTAATAGCAGTCGTAGCAATAAACGATGGCTGCTACGCTACAAATAAACAATTTTTGTTCTGAAAAAAATTCAAATTGTATTGCACGAGCATTTTATGGAGACCATTTTTAAATGAAATCATTACACTCACATCGTGCCAAACTTCTTCAAAAAAGAAGGAACGGAAAAATGTGAACTTCTTGTTCCCAAAATTGCGTAAACATGGACTGAAAGGCCTTCGGTTTCAACAGAATAGATCTACAAGCCATACTATTAATGGAAGTATTTGATGACAACATAATTTTCCGCGTTGTCTGGCCACCAAGATCGTGTGATCTGATGCCGCTGGACTATTTCTGTGAGCGCCTTTAAAATCGCTGGTCAATGCTCAGGTTTGGAAGCCAACACCGAAAGCACTATTCATAATATACGGTCTGTAATGGCCGGAAAATTAATTGAAAAAAACTGGATCAGGATGCAGTTCCTGACACGCTCCCGCAGTGTGTTTCTGCTAAAGCATGAATAAATCTTCGTCTCCAATTATAAACCGCGTGACTAAAGTTTCGCAGTGAAACGATATGTTTAACAGTAAGTTCGTCCTTTGATCGTCTACTAACTATTCCCATCTAAATCGATGCTTCTTCTCTTCTTTTTAAGAAGTTTTTTTTATTGAGAGTACGTTCAAATTTTGAGCAATCTGCGTCATTAACTTTATATTTGACAGCCATTGAAAACAGAAATCAAAGACAGACATATATTAAAAGATTGCCACGCTAAACCGTCCAGAGAACACCATGTTTCAACTACTGCTTGACCGCTGATGTTTTGCGACATTTTCATATTTCATTAAACGGCGCAAAAAATTGATAAAGTTTGCAGTTAACCAACGCCAAACACTGCTTCGAAGTTTTGCTACGTTTGCGTTTGAGATTAATTTTGGTATCCACCTACTTTATGTCCGTCTGTCTACCTTTCATATCCTCGGTTAATGGCTATCAAAAACAAACTTAATGTTGCAGATTGCGCACAATTTGACAGTAGTCTAATGATATATGGTATTAGTCAGAAACAAATTTGTTTAGAAACAACAAACGCCAGGTGACGTCAAGTTGGGTATTTCAGAGACTACCCTTCTATGCATGAAGATCTGCTGATCAATTGACAGAAAATCCTATTGATCATGTGCTAACATCAGAATCTATTCTCAGACTCTAGAAAATGTTTTCGGGGATTTTTCTTTTATAAAAGTCCAGCTCGATTTCATTGCTCGGTTAGTCGCCAGAGAGAGCTGGCGACTAACCATAGTGGTGGATTTCGGTATTTCTATTGACGAAGAATTCTAACCAATGATGGTTTTTAAAACTTAAAATTTTGCAATAGAGTTTTAAATTTAAGAAAATCATTTGATAGTTTATTCTTATTCTCTAGCTTGGAACTCGTAGACAGATTAAGCAGCTTGAACTGCTAAGAACATAGCAAATATAGCTTGTATGACATGATAACTCTTAAAGCGTAGATTGACATGAATTTACAGATGCTACAGAAGGCAGTGACTCTCTATTTATTGCTGCCTACCACGCACATTCATCAAAAGTGCAACAAAACATGTTCTCCAAGTAGTTTATCGGAAGTTGGACTTCTTTCTCCATATATGTCTTTTACCATTATTTTGTTTCTTTGGTTTATGCCATTTTTGGCGAAAGAGTTTGGACGATTTATACAAGATGATGAGCGTATTTAAGAATTCTCTGGCTACAATGGCACTTTAATTTGAAATTTTTATTTGCGAATTAGATTGCATTTACAGAATTTAATTTCGCAGTCTTTCAGACAGCGAATACCTCCAACTGCAATATGCTAAAATGCTTTAGTAGCTTTAGTAGACGCTCTATCGTTTATAGTAGACTTCTCTGTACTCACTCGCCATACCAAAACAACGTAGAATAGAATAAATATAACAACTAGCACGTTGGATCAGTGTTTTAGATTTGTTGAGAGTTCACATAAACGTACCTCTGCAGTTGCTATCAGTATATAAGAGGTCTTCTTTGTCTGTTACACCACATTGAATCTTCATGACAGCTTGTGCTCCAGTATATGTTCTTGATTTTGGGTAGCTGCATTTTCTTTGTATATGTTTTGAATACAGAAAAGTACGCCGTTTTTATTTGGCTTCAAAATTTTTTGATTTTTTTTCAGCAACACAAAGAAGATTCTTGGTTGGAATAGACGAAGACGCCATACTTACAAACTGGTTTGGCTACTGTGTGTATAAAAAGCAACATATTAAAAGTATGTATTTAACGAACCAAGCATTCTGTTCTCCTATTCAGTCTTTCTTTCTCTCTCTCTTTCTATATCTATATCTGACTCTGTCTCTCCTTACTCGACTAACTTGCATTTGTCTTAAATTTATGGTCAATTGATTGACAATTTGTGTCTGCAATTATTTTGCCATCTAAAACATTCGTTACACTCGAACTCATCATTTCGTACGGTTGTACTTGAGGCATTTGTCAACTTCAGTGAGTTTATTAATTGCCAATTGAATTTATTGTTGTTTTGCAATATTTGTTAAATAGGTTTACGTTTATAATTTGTGCGAAACTAATTGATTGGACGTCAGAGAATGAAATAGAAGAAAAAGAAGTTGCTATAGCTTTAAATAGTATTCTAAATTGTGCAAATTTAATACACTAATTAATTATAGCTTGTCAACTTGTCAAAATTATAAACCAGAATAAAAATGAAGACGAACGTGCACACAAACATGATGAAAACAACAAACAAATAAATAAAATTACTTCATTTTCGAACACAAAAACCATACTCAAAAGACATCAAAAGGTCAATTAAGTGTATGCAAGAAGTTGATTTTGAGGAAAACTCTAAACCAAATGAAGCAAAGCAATAGCTTCAAGATGAAGCAACAAATTGTCGCTCTATTAAAAAAGCAGGAAAAGCAGCAGCAGTTACAGCTACCAACACTCTGTGTAGCTATATATATATATATATATATATATATATATATATATATGTATATAAAAGTCCAGCAAATCTTCAACTGACATTAAAACCATATAATTTATGGCCTTTTAATTTAATGGGCTGGGCTGAAAATTGCTAAAGATACACACATGCACACATACACATACAGATACTTTAGTTAAGTTTAAGAGTCAGTGTAGCAGACAAAAAGCATTAAAACGCATTGCAGCTGAATGCTGAGTATGAAACAGACGCAATTTAAATGAAAGCAGCTACTGTATTCCATGGGCGCAGAGTTCATTTAACAAAAGTATCTGTGTAATTTCTTCTTTTCTTCTTTTTTTGCTTTGGGGTAGTTTGTTGTTTGTGTGAAGTGTAGCAAAAAAAAAAGTATAACTTTCTGCATGATTTTATTGCGCTTTATGCGTGAAATATTTAATCTATTTATATCTATAAAAATCAATTTTGTGTGTACGCATTGTATGCACATATGATTAGACTAAATGTCATTGACAAAAATTGGTAGTGTTACGCTCTATAGTGGTATATGACAGCGTAGGATTAATTGCAGATGTTATGATTTTTGCAAGGGTGCACTTTGAGATACTTTTCAGTTTAGTTACTTTTATTTCATTCACATGTGCAAAAAAATGCATTAGAAAACCAATGAATAGATATTTTCAGCTCATTTGGCTTGTTAAATGATATTGATAACTTTTGGCACAGAACAAAAAATTGCGATTTTTAAAGTTTTGTCATAAAAAGTATCTTAGAGATACAATTTCATATAAACTAAATAGTAGCTTAGAAAAACTCTAATACACATTAACTAAAGAGTAGCTTAAATAAACTAATTTGCTTAAAAGAATAAATATTTTAGAGATACTAATTAAACACTATCTTATATTTTTGCTTAGTCGTAAAAGTATCTTATACTCATACACAAAGCTAACAACTATTTCATGCATACAAAATGTTCTACAGAACACAGCCAAAGTATAAAACATTGCACTACTTTAATAGACAATTCATAACACAACATGTATCAACAAAATCAAAAAGTATCTCATAGCTACTCTCTACTACGCAAAACTACCCCATACAAAAATAATAACATCAAGACAATTTATAACCGAAAAATTATTTCACAATAACTTTTGACTGTTTTCGTTTTAAAAACGCATTCATCACACTTTAAGTACATATCTACAACTCATGATGCATGCAGGCAGGCAGACAGACAGGCAGGCAGCAATTAAATGATGAACAATCAGAAAAAAATTTTACAAAAAAAAGTATCTATTACAAAGCGAGCAAACGTGTATGTAAAGCACGTGAAGTTGCCATTCTAAAGAGTCATTGAGGTGCAAAATTAGCAAGGATAATGGCAGTGGTAACAACAGCGCATAAAAGGACAAACGTCGCACAAGGGTCGCCGCCGTGCCGTTGTCATCAAGCGTTAGCTACTTCCGATTCAAAAGTACTCGTAGAAGGGAGCAAGCAAACTCATAGACTGCGTGCGCAATCTGGTTTAACCGGAAATAGGATCACACGACAGAGCAGTGCAGTGATATGCATTGCTGCTGTCCAGCATGCATTCAAGTGTGGTAGACAGAGTGAGATAGAGCAGCTAAGACTGCCAGCGTACGCGTTATTTTGGATGATTTGATTGATCACCGACACCCAATTAGTGAAAATGCGATTAGGCATAGAATGTGAAAAAATATATTATATACTATACTCGTAGAATGTAAATTATAAAGAAAGTGTGCGATCGCAGCTGGAACACTGAGAGAAATGCTGTAACATATTTTTGGCAATTTCATAAAGTTGCTAGTATATTACGAGTATTACGAAGAACAAGATTTATCGAAACAAACACTTCTACACCAAAATGAGAGGATTAAACTATACATAGTTTGCATTTGTATTATCTTCAGTTGAAAATGCGCATTTCAACTCAATTGAATATGTTGAAGTGTATCAAAATAGAGTTGCAAAATTTATATGTTTCAAAGTAACATAATTACGGTTTAGATGAGGTTGTATCTAAATGTTTTCTTGACTAAACACTTACGGCTTTGATAGTACGATGAACGGATTTTTAATCTGCCCACATAATTCCGGCGATTTCCAACCATATCGGTGTTATATATTCATTTGCATTTTATTTTATTGCCTGCACGCATCTATTTCAACTTTTTTTTTGCAAGTGTCCCAAAAAAAGCATCCAACTAAAAAAAAAAGTAAATTAAAAAACATTAATGTAATTGTTCATATTCTAGATACTCTACTCTAGATATAGTTCCTAAAAGCGAAGCTATTTATGGCTGGATTGGGATAAGCGCACAAAATGTTATCAAAACGACAGAACAGAAAGAACAGTGGTGAAGAGAGAAAGTTACAACGAGGAAACAGCAGACGTATCAACAAACGACAACAAGAAAAGTGTACGAACAAATTATTTTTCTTCTTTTGTCTTTGCGTTTCACATGTAAATTATTATAGACTCGCGTCAGAAAAATGGAAATGACTACTCTGAGTTTCTGAAGGTTATATATAGGGAGTGAAAATGCTTCAGTCTACTCATATGTAGGATGTTGTCTACATGTTCTTTCATAAGATTCAATGCGCGTACAGTCTCTATTGCTGAACCTTACAAATTTCTCCTTGACTGTTGAGATCAGTAAGTCATCATGATTAACCGAATTGGTGCACCAACTATCCTACGCAGGAGTTTCGACTTTAACGATTGAAGGATATTAATGTTAGGTTCCAAAGCTGACTTTATTATTGTCTCATGGTAAGAGCTTGCTCCTCAAACTCAGTTGCCATCTAAGGTTCAGCAGCCAGTTTATCTTGAATAGTTTGAGATTTAATAAGCCAAGTAAGCAGTTTGTCGAGTATCAGGCTAATGTATTTTGCTGTGCTGCTCATGAAGATGACATCGCTGTTGAGAAACATTGGAGGAGTAGCTGGTTTGCCTCATTCTGGTATTTTTTCACTGCTATATTCTACAATATCTAACGAACTAAGATATAAGGAGGTGAAACTGCTCCTTTAGAAGTCTAAGGATAACAGCTGTATCGCCATTCGTTGCCGTTTTGTCGCGTTATGTAGCTGTACTCAGCTTAACGTCACTCACTAACGGAATATCAGCAGTGAACAGCGTATATATACTCCCTGCACTGCGACTATCTTGCTTTGAAGACGCGTATATGCGTGCTCACTTATGTTGTATTGGCTACTTGCTCTGCGCATTCTGCTACGCTCATTTTGAATTTCGCTCGTAAAATTAAGATCTGTGCATTTTCTTGCGTATTCTCTCTGCTGCTTTGTTTTGCATTCTTTCTGCAGTTGTGTGTATTTTTTCTAGCTCTACTATGCATACTAATGCATTTTGATCTATAAAATAATTGCTTACAAATAGTACATAAATTTTAAAACTAGTTCGTAGAATAACTGTACATTTAATTTAATATGAAAATACGAATGATATATACAAAATATTAGCGAAACAATTTCTCTAAGTGTATCAGCTGAGTTATCACAGTTATAAAAACACATGAACAATTCTCGCTCTCATTCTGTTTGGCGCTGCCTCTCTCTATCACTCGCACTCACTTCACACAACCAATGTCATACGACATATTAGTGCACAAATTACTTTTCACTAGCACTGTCAATCCCTCATCAAATTATAGCCGAATAATATACATCCATGCTGAACAAAAGGATTTTTGCTAAATTAATTTTCCAATTGACTTCAGCGACTTTCAAAGCGACTCTGTGTCAAAAAAAACGAAAAACGAAAAACGAAATGAAATAGAGGGAACTTTTGTGCATTTTGCTGTTTCGTTGCCTGTTTTGTGTTTATCATTAACTGATCACAAGCAGATCATAACTGACTGATAGGGGAAACTAATTAGGGGTGGATTTTGGGTTTTGGGACTACCAATACACCCTAAGCAGTTTAAGCAGTTTAAGCAGTTAAGCAGGCTAAGTGTTTTGTATTTGTCATTGAGCTGCTTCGACTTTTTGATTTTGTGTGAAATTTAAATGGTTCGTTTTCGTGTTTAGTGTCTTGAATGTGAGTTCGGAGCTGAGAGTGCGTTAAAGAGCCACACACAAAGGTTTAAAAATGATGCTGCAGGCATTTAACGCAGTTATGGTTAATCAAATTGACTGATTTATTGAGCTATTGATTTGATTGTGCGTCGCAACGCAATTTACTAATTAGACGCCAAAGCGAATGAGTTGCAATAAATTTATATGCAAATTTATAATTATAATTTATGCATACAATTGTGTGTGTGAGAAAAGTTGAAACATTACTATGAAAATTGGCAGCCCCAAGAACTCTAATTAGATTGCTTGCTATGCATAAGAAGTAATTAGTAAAATACGCTTACTCCAAACACACAAGTACTTCTAATGCGAATGATGAGTAGATGTTCAAATCGTAAAAATATGCTCAACGACAAAATTAGCCAGATAAACCACTTTGGCACACATGAGTCTACTACTGCTCTCCCTCGAAATCCAACTGGCGTCGTAAAAACATTTAAACAAATTAGCTACAAATGCAAATGTTTAAATGACTGCCAAGGAAGATTCGGCGTACATGCAAAACTCCGCCACTCTCTCATTTATCCACACATATGCGAAGATATTCTGCAGCAAAACCATCTTGAAAAATAATTAAGATGTATGTAAATGGGGAAAAATGCTAAAATTGTTAAAAGCATAATATTTCTTCGCATGTCGTAAGTAAGTACGTATCACTCATACTCGTACCAACCAAAGAAGTTCGAATATACGAATTCCCAAAGTGGCGCACATGTGTTTTGTACTTATTTCATTTGTAGCGCATTCGCTGAGAAGGATGTTCTCTGTATAATGCAGAAGTTATGGCTTTGGTAAGAGAAGCTTAAACAGTTTTTTTTTTTTTTGGGTTTGGTTTGGTTTGGTTTGGTTATGGGAAATGTTGCCATATTCTAATTCAATTATCGCTTGGTAACTTGCCTGAAAAGCAATTGTCTTGGTATCTCAGCGTCGTGGTATGACAAATGTCAAATGATACTAAAAGCATTGTCAGCATGATTTGTGAATGGTTATGTTAGTGCTTTTGTTATATATATCAGTGTAAAGTTCATGATTTATTAGCTGAAGAGACTTTAAATAGCGCGGATCACGGAGTATATTAGATATGGTCAGCATACTTTTGTAAATTTCTATAAAGAAATGTTTTGGAGAACAACTTTGGAGCACTTCAGAACTTGTTTGGGAAACTTCTTTGGAGCGCGTTTAGAAAACTGCCTTTGAAACATTTTTTTTAATAATTTGTAACAATAGAACAGCTTTTGAGAACTGGTTTGTATAACTTTTTTCTGAAGTTTGTTTCTAAACTTTGTTTTTAAACTTTGTTTCTAAACTTCTTGAGAGAACTTGCTTTGAAAACTTTGTTAAATATTTTTTTAATAATTTCTTTCAAAACATCATTGGAGAACTACTTTCGAGAACCTCTTTGGACAACTACTTTTAATAACTGGTTTGAAAAACTTTTTTTAAAATATTTTTCTGTACATATTTGGAAAATTTGTGAAGAACTTCATTTGAAAACTTCTTTTAAGAATTATTGTATTATTTCTTTGAAAATTTCTTTGGAGAACTATTATGAAAAACTTATTTGAAGTACTTCTTATAAGAAATGCTTTGAAGCACTTTTTTCTGAACTTCTTTTAGAAACTTCTTTGGGGAATCTTTTGGAGAACTTCGTTTAAGAAGTTCTTTCAAGAATTATTGATTTTTTTTTTTTTTAAAAACTTCATTGGAGAACTGCTTTGTAGAACTTGTTTTGGTATTTTTTTTTTTTTTGTTGGAAAAATCTTCTTGAGAACTTGGTTTAACAGCTTCAACAGCAGCCAAAAACATCTGTAGCTGCCACAACTTTTGTTGATTACACTATAAAAAAATCACGATAAAAAAATCACGAAAAAAAAAGTTTTTTTCTGAAAGAATCTCCACAAGGAAACTTCTTTCTAAACACAACTTCTGCATTTCTAAGCCATAGTTGTAAGTAAACTATTTCTATGATTTAAGTGTTTTAGCTTTTCCGCAAACAATAGAGTTCCCAACCAAATAATGTATCTCATGAATTGCTCCATATAAACCAAATAAATTTACGCGAGTAAATAAAATATACCATATAAGGAAAACTTTGTCTCAACTACAAAATGTTCTATTGAATGTTCTGCTTATAGCACGAATAAATTCTCGACTTACAAAATTTTTGACTTGTGGCAGTAAATTTTCTACACTTGTGTAAAATTAATAAACGCATACGTCTACACAAAATCTAATTAGAAATAATAAACGCAAAGATTTTGAATTAGAGATTGTGCAGAAAATGTCCTTCGAAGAAGCAGCAGCATATGAGTTCATAATCCATTTGTAGCAAGTTAAATGAAATCCAGCATAGTTAGAAAATTAATATTCAGATTTATGTATTAATAACATTGCTACTTGGTTTGGTCACGCATGCCAGAGGGTTGAGATTGAATTTAATGGACGCTGATATTGTAAGGTCGGTCGTTCGGTCGTTCGGAATGGGTCGGTCGTTTGGTTTGGTTGGTTGGGTCAATTTTGCTTATCGTATAATTAAACACCGAAAAGTAAGTACTATATACAATAGTATATAGTAGTATGGTAGCATGTGTGAGTGTATGGTGCACATGTGCAGAAGGCATAAATGACATAAATGAGTAAGTAGCCAAGCAGCGATTACATATCATAAGTCGTATCATAATTAAGCTGCTTATTAAAGCAAATTGTTCTCTATATACTCGTATTTATTCGCATATATACATTTATATTACTCTGAATTAGTGACTGCTGCATGTGAGTGCTATAAACTTATAATGATTAGCATTTGTTGGTGAAAAGGATTTGTTGTTTAAGTGGTGTGAAGGAAGTTTTGGGCAGACAACTAGTATTGTACATTGTATAAAAACGAACTGGAGATGCTTCGAATATATTAAAGAATGAGCCAGCCAGCAAAGTGACAGTTCCAAGTCTTTTTCTCAATCAACCTATATCTAGTTCTGGTTCTTATAAACGGAAACTTTTTTAACAGACAGATAAAAGGTCGGTCGAAAAAACGATGCCAAAAGATGTCATCTGGGAACAAGAGTTTGTCCGTCATACAAAAACACTAGTTTAAGAGAATCTTCTGGTTTACCAAAAAAATCAAGGGAAACTTTTCTGCTGAAACAGCACTCCCCTGTGGTCTGATTTTTTGACACAACTTGCTCATGAAACTGATAACAAAGCAGCTTGTGTTGTATCTATAACCAGCTAACAAATCATAAGAACATTAAATCTTTAAACACAGATCATGTCTTTCTTTTATAAGCTCATCTTAGATCCACTTTGAATTTTTGTTTGGTTATATGCACTTACTTTCATCAGGCATTTCAGACGTCTTGAATCCTATCGTTCTGATTGTTCTTTAATTTGTAATAGGAACTGAACAGACATTTCCCAGGCTAGCTCTTAATAGAGCTTGACACTCTACCTGTTCGTCACGACGAAGTTTAGTTTCTAACCTCTTGAGATGATTACTGTATTTAGCTTGTCCATCGAATCTTTTATGAATCAGAACAGGCGAATCAGCAGCTCCCAAAGCAACTAATCACTCTTCTTATTCGTGCTTTCTTATTTCGTCATCTTCGGAAGAACCATGCAATTGAGAACATAGTTTCCCTGAAGCTTGAGTTTATACTCTTGAAAGATTTCATTTTCAAAAATTTAACTACAAAAAACAAATTAACGTACGTAAATATTTTTTATTAGACAGATACTGAACATCAATTTGAAATTATAAACACTTTTTTAAATATAATCAATTTTAAGTAAAAATCGGCATTTGTACTAATTGAAAGGATCTATTCCATTCCATGGATCTTTCACAACACAGCCCAACCAAGCAAGAGCCGCAATGAGTTTTTGAGGAAGTATCGGCGTGGCAGATTCGTCTGTCCGCTTGTCTGCCTTTAATGACAACTTTCTATCGCAGTTAAACACCAACGTAATGATGCAAATTGCTCAAAATTTTACAGTAGTTTATTAATGTAATCAGATTATACTTGTCAAGAGCAAACTTGTTTAAATACTATGTGCACGAAATTCTAGATTTCGAAAGGACTTTACAGCCTGACCCCTTTAAGCGTCAGAAATCGGCTTTTTAGAACAGGAGTGCCCAAACGTTTCAAATGGAAGAGCACACACCAATGCATACGAAATTGTTTCTTTTTCTTTTTCTCTTTAATATAAGCACAAAAATAACGAAGTATAATGTAATTGTTTGTATAATTAACACTGTTTAATGCAAAGAGCTGCGTGTGTGTACGACAATTCCCAGCATAGACTGAGTAGCATTACAGAAACAAAGATGCATGAACAATATACTCTTTTCCAAATGGACTAAATCAGCGGCGTAGTGTGTCTCACTCCACCAAACCAAAGTACAACCAAACACAACACATATTCCGTATACCTGTCTAGGCTGTCTCATCTAAGTATCAAACTCTGGTAAATAGGCACTTCTCTTCTATATATTATCCCTTTAGAATCACCGAACAAATCTTTCTTCAACTAATTACACTATGCAACACAATTTTTATAATGGAGTTGCCACAATTTATACACTGTACTCAAATGGACAAGCGTATAAACACAAAAAACACAAAAAACGGCAATAAAGTTACATTGAAAGGTAGCTTGTTGTCTTCGTAAAGTCTTTTCTTACGTAAAAAATTATAAACTAAGCATTGTATACACTTTTCGAATTTATTCCGTCGATTGTATGAAAATTTTGTTTTCAATTTTGACAAAAAAAAAATTACTTTTCTGCTATATTTCTACCTATAACGCCGTAACTACCTAGCCAATTGACCAAGTTCTTGAACATTAGTTGTAGCTAATTTAATTATCTTTGATTTGGTATTCTACTTAACTAAATCGGTTAAGTGTTAGTTGAGTTATGTAAAAATATATAAAACTAATTTAGAAAATTAGAGAAAAAAATTTTAAAATTGTTAACTTAAAATCATAATTATATAGAAAAAAGTACGTGTTCGTTCATCAGCTCTAAATCTATAAGAAATAGTGGAAAAGTTTTTTTTTTTTTAATTTTGTTGCCTTAAATTACATTCAAGCTAATTATTTACCAACTTATTTCAGTAATCTTTGGAAAAAACCACAAAATGTCTAAAGTTGCCACAGACTACAATTCAATGTCCATTCTTTGGCAGAATTTACAACTTACTATTTTACTTCAACTGTCAACAACAAAATGAAAGCATTTGCACATAACGATACCACAGTGTAAACAAATTAACTAAATCACTTACTAATTGTTTCAGTGTCTAAGTATCTTTAGATGAGTTTTGAAAAATTTACGAGAATTTATTTTGTTTGTATCTTTGCGGTGAAAAGTTTCTGGTACTGGTTCCGTTCCGTTCCGTTCTGTTGAAAACTAAGTTGTTTACACGCTGTCATACAGTTTTAAAAGTGAGTTAAGTGAGGTGTTTTGTATAATTGAGCAAATATGGTTGGGAAAAAGTATCTTTTACGAAAAGGACATTCCATATGTGTTTTGAGACAAACATGCGTTCAGGTAACTTATAAATAGTATCTATGACATGCAATTGATTAATTAGCATAAGCAACACATGTAATTAAAGCAATTTCTACCCAAACTTCATTCATGCAACGAAAATTAACCCATGTTGCATTAAGGCCTACATTAGCAGCATACGCATTCAATTATCTTCAATTAATCAAATTAATGCATACAATAATCTAACACAAGAAATCAAATCAAATTTGTGTATCAAATTATGCACAGAGTCGACTTCTGTCAATTCCAGCTGCTGCCGCTGCTGCTGTTGCCGGATACACTGTGAAATAATATTCAAAATGCCGAACACTCAATCAGATTTTGAATTTGTCATTATGCGCGCTCGATACGCTGCTAATATCATCCAAAAAAAAAAAAAAACAACAACAATATTCTATTATGCAAATCGAATGCGCGCAATAATCAGCTATGGAAATTCTGGCAAACAGCCGCGTCGAATATTGCAATTTCATGCTAAATCTGGCGGTAATAAATGCACATTTTGCGACTCTTATAGCAACAAAAGCAAATAAATGATATAAGAACGAACAAAAAAGTATTGATTTGGTGGGTGTGTCACGCAAAAACAAAAAAAAAAGTGTTTTTTTTTTTGGAGCAAACAGGCTGCTGGCATGCAGTTCAAAGTAGGAATATACTCGTACATAAGTCGTTTTAGTGCAACGAATCGAAGCAATAAATTTAGATTTTTTCCAATTTTCATTTTTATACCCTTTATAAAATTTTTGCAAAAGAGTATTATTGAATTGTGAAGCATTTTTGAAGAGCGAAGTGAAGATTCTTGTTTAGTTTGGCAATGTTATTCAATGAAGACTATCTATTATACGCGAAGAAACACTATTTCGTTCAATGTCAGTTATTTATTTTATGAAGTTGCATACTTCTTGTATCAGTTTTCATGCTAACCATACTAATATGGTTGCAAGAACGGTTGCAGAAATCCACATATTAGTGGAGAAAGTTATTAATTGCTATTAGAAATAGCCAAAAACGATTCTGCAAATGGTCCAAGCCGCTCACAAACAAAATGTTGAAAAGGCAGCCTCTTAATTAAGGATTGGTTCACTGGGTTTGTTTTCCGGCACCGCAAAACTTTTATCAGTGAAGACAAAGAGATAGCCTCGGATACGATCTCGCTTTGATAATGATCCACGGTACAACGTCCGAGAGGGCGACCGAACACACGTTGGAAATACCAAGTTTGCAACAAGCTGCGTCAACTTGGTATTAGCAACAACTGGCAACAGGCGCACTGGTGCGCCTTTCTACGTGCGGTCGATTATAGCTCCAAATCAGTAAGTTAGAAATCCACAGCAGCATTGCATCCGGATAAACTTACTGTTCGGTGTAGATTTTGATCAGGCTGCGTCATTGAGCCATCTTTCGAAACGAGAATGGTCAACGGGTGACTGTCAATGGGGAATGATATCATGCCAATTTTTTAGCAAACATTGAACAAATTTTAGGAAACGGTGAACTTCATACTTAGAAATTTAGATTGGAACGGCCAACAACCCCCCCCCCCCCTTCCCCAAACATAATTTTTGTTTAGTACAAAAACAATTTTTTTGATTTCATTTTCATTAAATCATTTTGTTTTAGTAGTAGAATTCCTACACCCCCCCCCTCCCCCAAGAGAGCGTTCTGGATCCGTTTTTGGATTACTTAACAAAAAATATATATTGTTCCTAAGTATTTGTGCTCATAAGCGAGATGTTTTGTATAACGTTGAGAGCGACGTGCTGTTCAAAAAGCTATTAGATGTGTTTTTTTGTATATGACTTCACAGACAGGCAAACTTCTGGAGATATGTTTTTGGCGTTTCGAGCATAACGTTTGATAGAAAGTATGAAGTAAAGAAGAAGAAGAAGAGCATATAATGGTATAAACCGAAGTTATGTTTAATACTTTCATTACAGAAGATTTCAAAACTTCAAAAGAATCTGAGCATGGTTGGTTAACAGAGGTTTTTCACATGAAAACCTCTGATTGTTAAAATATACAGTTAAAATTTTTAGTTCCCAATCCACGATTGGTGGTTGCCAGCTGGGGAATATTAAAGTCGATGAGAAATCTCTATAGAAGGTTTCACACCACTGTATAGAGGCGAAGAGCTACAGAAGATAAGCTAACTTAAATGAATTCTATTAGTCTTAGTGGAGATTTTTAATCAATCGACAACGTGCATCCCTATCTTTCCTAAACTTTACCGAGTGCAGAATACTGTTGTAAGCTATTGAATTTTGTTGTAAGCTATTGAATTTTGGACCAATATGTTCAGAATGCATAATAACATTCATTGTACTTATTATTTATTTTGTAAATTCATGTAAAGCGTATTAAAACTACTATAAGACTGCACGAATTTCTTTACTCTTATTTTATCCACTCTTCATTGTGGAAATAAAATTTAAATCAAATACATTTTCATAGTTCTTAGCCTACTCCATGGCAAAATCTATCGTTTGTTGGCAAAAATTATTGAATTTGATGCGCTCGAATGGCATAAAACGCGCTTTACAGATTTATAGTGTTGCATGGACGGACGGACGGGGGACGGACGGACGGACGGGCGGACGGACGCATAAATGGTTGCTTGCTGCAGCTGTGTAAGTTTCCCTTTTTTTATGAATTTTAAAAGCATTTTTATGGATTTTTTCCTACAATTGTTCTATTTTATTTCTAGTTTCTAGTTGCGTTCCGCGATTTATTGTACGCGATTTTTTTCTTTCTCCATTTTCATATGCTTTTCTATTCGCTGGGCGCGATATTGAAAAAGAATCACCTGAAATCTAAATAGCATCATAAATCAGACACCGGCAGTTTTTCCAAATACAAATGCTGGACGTCGTTGCACATAGTGAAGGATGATGATATATGAGAACGGGAAACAGGCATTTCAATTGAATATCGGCGTGGGACGCTTTCGTGCAATATGAAAATTGAAATCGTTTGGCGTTTTGTATGCCAAAATCGCGCTGAGAAGCGAACACGTTTGATTTGACTACTATTTTTGTTGTTGTTGTTGTTGATGTTGTTCTTCTCGATGATATTCCCAAAGGTATACTAGAATTACTAACGTACAGAGTACATATATGCAAATATTAGAATGGAACAATAGTACGAACGCATGCTTCATAATGGTTGCCTGGTGCGGTAGTCGAACCATTTGCTTTTTTTTTGTTTTTTTTTTTTTTTTTGGTGGCTTTTGGTTTTTTGGCTTGCCCTACGCTGCGCATAAATAACAGCTTCGCATTGGAATAGTTTATGCCTTGGTATGTGCGGCCTTGGAGACTTTGCGTTCTGGACCAATCGTTCAAATGATCTGAGCCAACAGCGACCACCACATGAGAGCACCACAGAGCAATCGTTTACTTATTTATTGTTGTGCGTTTACAATTTGTAGTGAGAATCCTATCTACGAGGCAAATTGAATTTACAGTGTATGTAAATTGATTAGAGTTGGCTTAGTAAAATTTCAAGTTGAGTAAGAACGGCAAGCAATGAAGATTTGTGAAGATTGGTGAAGATTTGTGGTTTTTGATAATAAATGAGGTGTTTACAACAGATCAGTTAATAAAACAGTTTCTTTTCAAAATCAAGTTGTCTGCAGCACAGCATAAGTATGGTAAAAACATATGGTGTTCCACACCGTAGTAAAATAGTGCTCGGTTTTAGTTCACTTTATCGTCTGAACTTTGAAAAAATAGATGGTCCTACCATTAATTGCTTTGATTTAGAAAAACTGCCAGTAAAACTATTCAGTTCAGAAGTTAAACTGCGGCAAAAGTTTTATGCTTAATGCCCGATAAGTGGTAGAGCAGCTGTTTAGCTAAATGATATTTTTGTTGGAATAGTTTGAGATTAATGTGAACTGAACAGATTGTAGAATTGGTGTTCATAGCATGCCTATTTATGGCCATACTAACAGCTTCCTGTTACATTGTGTTCATTGTGTGCTAGTTCAATAAAAAATACCGAATTAAAGTGTTGATTCACTTCTCTCACGCTACTCTAGCTGTAGCGTGAGAGAGGTGAAGCTTCTTCTAAACATCTTCAGAAGTTTACTAATGCCAGATAACCTATAAACTACCCAAGTTAAGTTTGCAACTCGCCAGCTGATTGAATGGCTTTGCAATATATTTTGGATAAACTTTGAAAGTATCCAAATATAGAATTTTGTGTGGTAAATAATGAAGAAAAATTTGAAACAGTCGCATTGAACAGCTGCTATTAGCTTGTAGTTCAGCCGGACTGAGCCAATTGCGTTAATGACGCCCATTGCCTTCTATGTTCCGATGAAGTTTCCCATCTTCATTTGTTGCATTAAAATTTTCATGAGCTAAAATAAGCTTGTAAAGTTTGGTAGGTGCTTAGCCAAGTAAAATTCTCAGATAAAAATTAGTACAGGCAGATTATAGTCTCGTATTCTCAAAATAGATCCAGAAATATTTCTAGAATTTCTATAAATTCTGTAGAATTTCTATAAACTAACTAGAATCTCTATAAATCCACCAAAAATTGAATAAATACTCTAAAATTTCTAAAATTACCTAGAATTCCTGTAAATTATGGAGAATTTTCGAAGAATGTGCTCATTTCTTTACAAATGTAGAGACAAGCGAGCAGTTTGGTGTTCAAGAAATTCTCATACTATACTGGAAACTCTGGAATTCGTAGAAATGCTTGAAATTTTCTGCAAGATATGAAGATTTTCTAAAAATTAGCAGAAATATTCGAATTTATGATCATCTGTGAATAAGGACACACACTTGTAGAGTTTAATATTCTTGGTACATATAAAGAAATTTAAGAGCACATGTGAAAACTGTCATTTATTGAATTCCTAGATATTCTCAATAATTTCGTAAAGCTTTTGATTAAGTTCCTGGAATTTCACGAACATTTGAGAAGTAAGCTCATCTTACGCTAGAACTTCTAGAGATTCTTGTGAATTTCCTGAAATTCACGTACAATTTTGAAGATAACGATTGCACAAGATTTATCTTCAAAATTTCAAGAAATTCACAAGAGTCTCTAGCAACTGACAGTTTTCAGTTGCATTTTGACACACTTAAAGTATATTAGTTGCAAGAATTCTGCAGGAATTTTCGAAAATTTCTTAAAATTCTGAGGATTTCCTAAAATTCTCGAGAAGAGTAAAACAAAATAGTTTATTATTACTTGAGATTTCACGTGTTGGAAGTTAACTGAATATAATCGACTATGAAGATTTCTTATATTTACTTCTGGAGATTTAATCATGGAGGTTTCTTTTAAACTGTAGTAAAGTTAATTTATATAGTCACACTAATGTTTCTTTAATTAATAATCTCTCTCTGTTAGAGTATGATTCACTAAATTTGTTAGCTGCGCAATATACGAACATTTTCCTTGTCTATTTCATGTGTTGCTATTTTACTGCACACTGCTGTGCTTTGCTCTTGCACGAATTCATCAAACCATGCGCTTGATTTATCGGCTGCCAGCGATAGCCAGTAAAAGAAAAAGCCCTATAAAAATTATGCCACATGAAGATATGTACTTATGTATTGTCCAAAACAACAATTCCAAATCATAGAGTGTCTTTCGAGACAGCTCACACAGAGCGATGGGAAGCAACTCGATATATTTTTGTACTTGTAAATTTCTGTCTTGATTTGGCGCATGAATTATAGCATAGTTGTACAAATATTAAAATAAATAAGAATAATAAAGCTATAAATCATAAATATTTACAAAAAAAAATCTAACAAAATAGAAAAAAAAAATATGAAGATAAGAAATTGAAGCAAATAACATGGACAAAAAGAAAATATTTAAAAATAGTCTGTATTGCATAATTTCTAACATTAGAAGAAAAAAAAAACAAGTATGGAGCATAAACTCCATAGTATGCTTCTGGGATCAACTCTTTTACTTGAAGTCAAAGGAGCTACAATCTTTCATAAAGCCAAATAATAATTTCCTTTACATTTTTTTTTTTTCAAAATAATGTCTACACTTATTAAATAAAACGTAAATTATCATAAACAAATTAAAAAACTTCGTGATGTGTCATTTAGGGAGGAAGGAAGAAAGTAGATGCACCACACACAGTCAGTTCTCGAAGGGCGAATGTTGATGACTAAAACTTTAATGCTTTTAAAAGTAATAGCTAAGCCTAGTGGGAGGTCTCAACGCGCTGTAAAAACACCCAACCGAATGCAAAAGAAAAAAACCCAAATCAAACTTAGGCAGGCCTCAAAGCAAACGAGCAGCATGAGGCAATTCAAGTGTTGAAATAAAACTCCCACTGGGAATAGACGACGCAAGCGGATTGTATGCAATTTGTTTGAGCAAAGTAAGTTTGGAGCGAAGATTTGACTGACTGACTGACTGACTGACTGAGAGACTGGTTGTTGGAGAAGGTCAAAAAGGGGTTGTTTAAGCAAAATCACAGCAGCATCAGGTTGATGCGCTTAAGCGCCACAGTACCAAACAATCAGTCAAGTCAAGCTAGAGTAGTCAGTTGCCTTTATTTTATATTTCATACATTCATCATGCAGCTATTATTTTCATAATTTCATTATTTACCCACAATTACTTTGAATTTGTACATATTTTTTGTTTTGTTTTGTGGGTTTGTATCATTGCCGCCACGTGTCCATACCCAGACTCAGACCCAGACACGTGACATTCATACTCTATGCTGAGAACGACGCTTTGCAACACTGATTTGTTGCCCATAGATGAAATGCGACAACACTGCATATAGTATTTATGTAGCATGTAAACTGCATGTAATCACAACAAACATGCGCTAAGTGGATGGAGGATTTATATAATAAAATTACCATTAAGCGATTTAATAGTTGCTTGTTGGCAAATCAGGTTTACATGCACAGCAATCAGTGTTGAGCGGAGGGTGTTACTGCTGTCTGTTTGGGTGGCTGGCTGCTGTGGTTTCGGTTTTCCTCGGCTGCCCATGATGACGCGTGCCGACGCCTCATCAGTCATTAGTAAACAGCAAATTCTCCCTCCTTTTTTTGCAGCGAAGCGTAGAACGCATAAGTTCCCAGCGCTTCACAATTTAAATTATGCGCAAATTTTAAATCGATTGTCTATGATAACAACACTTTCAGTCTAAACTAAGCATAGAGAGCTACGCTAAAGAGCTCATTTTAAAATCGTGGGATTTGTGTGCAGGATTTGCTGTTATGAGAATGTTTAACTTTAGAAGAATAAAGAGGTGGGTAAAGTTTAGCTTAACGTTGGTTTTCTGTAGCTATAGAAAGTCTTTGTAAACAAACGTTTTTAAATTTGTTCAGACAGCTGATAAGTATTGTCTGTACAGTGTTGGAAAATTATAAAAAGTCTAATTTAAGTTTCTAGAGAAAGGTTTTCTATGGAAAAGTACACACTCTGCTTACAAAAAAGCTAGAAGTATGCCATATTAAAAATGTATATCATCTAATTTTTGCAGAGCACTACAAAAGCAGTGCAGTTTAGTAGAGTAGAGCAGTTTAGTAGAGCACATCCATAACAGTCCGTCTGAACATTTTTCCTGGTGAAACAACTGGAAGACACATATCAACAGTATTTTCCTTTGAAGCAGGAGTTCGATGACACTTTACAACGAATTCAAACATGCTACACCTCAGATGTAAGGTTTCCATGTCAATTGTCCAAAAGAATCACAGAAACCAGAGAACTTTGATCCCACATAAAGAAAACATCCGTACGCGTAAACTTTCAAAATGCCGAAATACGTATTTGTTTTTTTGACTCCCTTTTTCATAATACGCTAACAGAATATTATTACTTTTTTCGTGTTGTACAGTGTTATTACATTGGCAGATCCAAGGGTGGAACGTAACACACCCCCCCCCCCCCCAAAGCATTTTTGTTCAGTACAAAACAAATTTTGCTTCATTTTTTAGTACATACTATTTTGTACTTCTTACCGGAAAACCCTTTTAAATGATTTTAGGATATTTCAGTTTAATTGGAGATGTGCTGGAAAACACAGAAAACAAGCAAGAAATCCAAAACAACGCTTGGCCAAAATTTAACTGTCCTACTTATTTCATACATTTTGAAATCACTGATTACGAATTTGCTTTCAAAACTTCCGGACACAAAATGACGCATGATGGATTTTGGTTGGAGGTCACTTATTACTTATGTATGTAAAAATTTCTGAAAATGGCGAGTCCAACACTTTTATAAAGTGTTTAAAACGAAATATAGTGGGCTTTGAGTGGCTGACATCAAATGTGACACCAAAATTTCGGAAAACAAAATGGCGGACTTTTTTTTTTTGACAGTTATCGAATCGAAACGAAATTTTGGATACAGGAAGTATCCAAAATCACTTCCAAATGGGATAGTTTTCGGAGTGCTTAGTCACAAATTCAACAAGACTCATAAATTCGTTCATATAGAAGTCTTCTAGAACTCCTAATTGCGATTCTAGTTGCGATTCTCTTTTGTAGAGCGAAACAGCTCTTTTAAAACAAAAAAGCGCAAATAAAGAGCAATAACCTAAAAAATGAGAAAGAAAAGCGTGTCGAAAGATACTCATGGTTTGCTGAAATTTGTATAAGCAACATGAATAATATACATGCATTCGGCCATACAATAATAAGGTAGTGTATTGAGAGCGAGCGCCGTCTTATTTCATAGGCCAAATATTAGTATGCTTTGAATGCTTGTGCTGAATGGTTGTCTGCAACCGTTTCTAATTTTATCTCTTCGTAAACCGAACAGCATGCGTGGGTGTTACGAAGTACTTCCTTTAGCTTTATTTGAATTTTAATTTATATAATTCAATTCCGAAACATTTTAAATTGTTCGCTCGTTTTTCTCATTAGAACCATTAATTTGCTAATGGGCAATGAATAAATGAAATCATAAATAAAAACAACTTGATTTACTTTATGCGCATTAAATAAAGTGCAACAATTGTGTAGAACAAAGGGCTATAATACGCAATAGAGATGTATCGCACTCAAACTGAAATATACACTCAGCTGCGCACTGAAGCGTAAGTATACGCATTAGGTTACGCAATTGCCAAGGTCCTGTTAGCGCACGGCGAGGACAACAGGAAAAACAAATACGCAAAAACAAGCAGTGTAAATATAAATACCAAAGCAAGAGCAGGGCAGGAGTTATTGAAGATTCCAAGTAGAGAAGATACACAAACAAATTTAATTAAGCAAAGCTTTACTAATGAAACATAAATTTTAACTTCCAAAAAAACAAAAAAAAAAAACAAAAAAGGAATTATTAAATTCTATTTCTATAAAATTTAATTACACACATGCTACGCTTTAATAAACACATTAAAAACGCATTTAACATATGGCAATTAAAATCTTATTTTCACTTATTACTTGAGCGAGTCCTTGCAGTAGTCTCAGCTGCAATTGTCTCAAAGTCCTTTGCAATAAACACTTCGCTTGAATGAATATAAACGAATTTTCCACAAGTTGGTAATCAACATTTTGTAGAATTTTTGAGCATACTTCTCACCGAATTCAAGCCAGAATACAATAAAAAAAATTGTCGCTCGATTTTCATGCAGCTTACAAATGTTGCACGTACTCACTCCATATTCCATAGAACTTTGGGAGCAATTTTCTACCTGTTTTCCATGCTGCTGTCGCGCGTAATTGAATCATTTTAGCGCAATTTATTTTGCCGCTTATTGTTTGTACGTTTATTAGAGTGAAGATTTTTGGTATGGGTGTGAAAGATTGGCGCGTCTCCCTCAGGACATAAGGTCCTCGTGTGCACAAATCAACGCTATAAACATAGAAATGCGTAAATTTATTTTATGATTAATGTTTGCAGTCAATCTTCGCCTGTAAGTGTATGTGAAGCATATAGAATGAGATGCTTTGGCATCAGGTGGTACTAGAGTTCATATGCATTTTGACAATAAATGGAGAACAGTTTTTTTTTATTTTTTTTTTTTTTTTTGTAGACGTTCCTATTAGAAATTGTGTTGAAAACTTTTAATAATTTAAGCTGGAATTGAGTTGAGTTGGTTTTGAGGCATCAATATGAAAGCGAATAGCATAAGTTGGATGCAGCAGAAGACATACACTAGGTCTACGAAGTTTTTATGGTGAAGTGAGAAAAATCAGCTGCAACGTAGAGGAAAAAAACAAAACGTTTCTACATAGCCAGATAATACAAAGTTTGTGGAAACTTCAGTAAAAACATCTGAAAATGAACGGCTGCACTGGAGAATTTCATTTGATTCAATGAATGTTAAATATTTTTAAAACATCTTAAAATAGGTTAGATAAACCTCAGCATATGATTCAGATGTAATTGAAGCACTCCTCATCCCTCAAAAGAGTTATTCTAAAGACTCTACCAGAGGAGAACTTGTTCATCCTTTAAAAGAACTTTAAAGAACTCTTAAATTCTGAATTACAAAAAAGAGTGAATGACTTTTAAAAAAAAATATCTCCGTCATATTAGATCAACCATTTTTAATTTCGAAAAACTGAAGTTACATCACTTTGTGCTCTGATATTTTGACAAAAAATTCCTAATCAACGATCTCAAAACTCGCTGTATCCTAAATTTCGTGTCGCTGTCAAAAATATAACTCATATGAAACTAACGGATTATAATGGGAATTACATACATCAACTATCCGCCTTCAGCGCCTTCGCGCTAAGTACAGGATGTTGTATCCAGTGCTGAGTGACAGAATATCTAAAGAAGTCCGCAATGAAGCTTTTGGACTTAGCGCAACTAAATCCAAAGAAAGCATCTGGAGCTGGTCAGTTGCCGATACAGCGCTAGAAAGGAATTTCAGTTCTTTCGATACTGCTGTGTTTATATTTAATTGAAAGTTGTTGTAGAGTATCGTAGCATCGTAGAATCAGTTTTAAGAAATAATATCAGAAAGCTAGTTCTTTAAAAGCCGCTTGGATTAATGAAAAGATGGTAATAACGGCCCACTTAATACGCTTATCCAAAATATATCGGGCGCAGACATCAATAGCGTGTACGACAGATTGAAATACCGTGGGACAGGTACTCATGGCAATGGAGATTGTCTGAAGACATGCGCACCTGTACCAGTGTCGGTAATTTAACCATTTAATCGTTGATGGTTAACTACCAGGAATGCTCTCTAATCAATCTGAGCGTCTAGGTCTTTCCGACGTCTGCCGAAATGTAATTCCATGGTTAAACAATGTGATAAATTACAGATTTCGATGCCAGTAATATGTTTGAGAATACTATAGTGTCCCAAATTTTCATAGCGCCTGAATAGTTACAGTCTGAAGTCTCAAAGCCTCATTTGCTGTTAGGGATTAAATGTGCAGCGGAGTTAGACCATTGCAGCAGTGGGACAAACTAAAACCACAACATACACTCTAGATGCCTGAACCTAAGCTAACTGGAGTACTGGCTTATTAAATATGCCAAAATTATAAAAAACGAAACATTTGTCAGCAAACTTCTGATAGAAACTATTAATTTAAATACGAGTACAGCTACAGAATTCCCATCATTTTCCTGCAACATTTCATTTGAATTGAAATTATCAAAGAGATACATTGTCTTTGAATGAACTCGAATTTATTTTTCATTTTTTGGAAATTGTAATACTTACTTAGAAGTCTTAATATGTTATTGTTGGCATTCGGCACTTCGGTCTTGCTTAAAGACACAATTATTTCTTGAGCAAAACCCACTCCACTACACCTGCCGCAGTGCCACACTTCTACTTCTTTTGCATTTATTTATATTCGAATGACTCAATTCAATTCAATTCCAAAAAAAAAGAGAAAACAAAAATGAAATTTTAATACCACCAATGTCAACATGCTGTAAAACTATAAAAAATAACATATAATTCGTGCAAATCTCAATCGTAAAAATTCGCAATGCGAAAATCCGCAACAAATTGAGCAACTCACCCACCGCTTGTACGGCCCAACTTGCAAACCAAGGGTAGCGTAGCAGCAGAGTGCTCTGTGAAGGTATATGAAAATTAGCCTATTGCAGCAGCGCGCAGATACGACACAACAGGACTTGACTCGACTCGAGACACACACCGCGAGGCATAAAAATTCTTCATAATGCGCGCATTTTACTCTGTGGTAATAAAAAATTATAGATGTGTTGCTGATTTTTTACTCAAATCTTCTTGCATATTTAAGTTTTATGCCTAAATATTGTTGCTCTGCTTATTGTTGTATTGTTGATTTCTTATTGGTTCGGTTCTCATAGCTCCCATTGTATATATTTTACTTGACTTTGCGGTTTATGACAAATTCTGCATCAGGCGCAACTTGTTCACCACATAGAATTTCACAAAAATATCGAATGTCATATGTAGACATAAAAATCATGCTTGTTATATGCACAGCATCCTTATACACATCCTTATAAGTAACACAGTAAACGCAGCTGCCATTGCCCTCCAATTCAATCCAATCGCGTCATGTGACCCTCGTAAAGGTGTTTTTTGCATAATCGACATTTTTATTCTAAAATTATTTTGCTATTTGATTTTATTTTTACTGCGTGTATGTTGTGAGTTTCGTTTCGGATTTCGGTCTTTTGGTCACTAATAAAAATTTATTTTTATAATCTTTGCATGTGTTGTTTGCTACCGCAGAGTACAACATATTCTCTTTTTTTTATGTATTTATTGTTATTTTCCGTTTGATTTTAGGTTAGTCATGGAGATTCTAACGAAGTCTTTGGAATGTGTGTGTTTTAAATAATGCCATTAAACAGCATCGTTTGCTTTTTGAATTGTTTTAATGGTTTTTCAGTGCTTGAGTTCGGCAAAGCTTAAGTTTTAAGTTTAGCATAGTGTATCATTTTGTTCTAGGCACTAGAAAACTCCGAAATAAGTTCGTTAAAATGTCGAATCTGACAATGTGTGATAGTGAAATCAGACGAGCAGAGACGTTTCGCATGTGTATGCACTTTTGATTTAGAACTTGAACATCAAAGCTTTTATAGCAACTACAATTATGTTAAAATTTTGTGCAATCTGCATCATTAAGTTTGTGTTTGACAGTCATTAAGCACACATGAAAGGCATACAGTCGAACAGTGAAACGAACTGCCAAACTTTACTTCGAAGTTGTCACAAGATTACATTTGTGTCCATCTGTTGGCCTTATAATTTAGCTTTCAATTAGGCGATTTAATCTGAACAATGAAGTCCAAAAGTATCAAATTTAAATAAAAAGTTAATGCTGTTCTATAAATCCGTTTACAGTTTATTAATAATACACTAAAAGTAGTAAAGTACTTTTTTAATGGACGACATTTATGCAGAAGTATATCTTTGTAATGCACAGCTCAAACGATCGCACATAATGGAATCGCAATGTTTTAAAGCAGCTCGTAGTACACAACCACATTTTTGGACCCAATACGCGCCCGTGAACATCGAACCATATAGTTTTCTTCTTGGGTTGTATGTAAAATCTCATTACCAGTCACAATTTGTTGTAAAAAACCGATTCTTTGTTGCATTACAACCTCGGTCGATTTCAGTTCATAAAGGTTTGCCTTGATTTTTAATCATTTCCATGTTTTTCAATCGTACAGAAACTGCTTGTTAAGTCACTTCCATGATTTTGCAAGCTCCTATTGCGTTTGTTTGGCTCGGGTAATGTCTCCAATTTATTATCTTCGAACTTTTTTTTCGGTCCAGCGTGAGACTTGTCTACAACGCTGAAGTCACTATTCATGCAACGTCGAACCATTCCCTACATGATTTATCAGTTGAAGCATTGTCACCTTAAACTTCTACAAGCATTCGTTGCGTTACAATTAAATTCCAATTAAAGCCGAAAAATAATTATTTCCAATCATTGCATGCGCAACAAAATTATACAGAAACTATCCAAACCTATCCAAAACCGTCAAAAAGACAAAATTCATGCCAAATGAATAAATTTTATTGTATGTATTAAAAATTGTTAAAAGGCAAACAACAGCGTTGACGAGCATTCCACAAATCATTGTTTTGGGGCCTGAAACTTTGGCAATTGAATATTAAACAAGACGTAGATCGTTTGAACCGTATGAATTTCACAACTGTATTCTGGCGTTTGCGTAAATATGTAAATGCCTGCAAATTCATTTGGAAGCGGAAGTAAGCTGTGTGCCATTCTTCGTGCATGATGAAATATTCTCTTGTTATTTGATGCAACTATGAATAATCCTTTAAGATCAGTAACTCATAAGACCGGGACGTATACGAGCTGTTGGTCATAAGACAAACGACAGATCCGTAAGAGAAAAGGTAAATAGATAAAATAATTAAACTAGTTGTGTATTTGTAATTCACAACTAGTTTTAACATCATCATAGTATGTTAAATCTCGTCTGACGGAGACAATGCGAAAATACCACATATCGGGCTCGAAAATTAAGAAGTTTCACATCAAAGCTTTCCGTTTAAGCAGTATCAATTGCAGAACAGTATATCAAAAAAATATATCAAAATATACAAATTGTGACGAAACATCGCTTAATATCCGTAAAAATTGCGTGCTACCAAATCGTTTCGCAAGCTTTTAGTTTTTCTCTACGATTATATTAAAGCAATAACTGATGTGAAACTTCTGGAACTGTAATTTTCAGTTCAGTTTTGGCTTTATACTATTTATCCATAAAAAACCAAAAAAAAAAACCTTGAAAGCTAAACCAAATATCACACTTCCTACAAAGCTTCTCCCAATTAAGTACAACACGCACCCCCACTAAACAAAAACTTCTCAACAAAAAAAAAAAATCTTCCAAATACGAAATCATTTAGCGAAACGTTTAATTCATTATTACCCTTAAAAGCCCATGCAGCCACCACAGAACCGGAACCGGCAGAGCAGCAATGCACGCGGAAGGGCGCACACAGAACTCACAATCAAATGAAACTAGCAAAATACAAAAGCATTTTCGGCAGTCAAAAGCGCAGTATGAGTCAAATTGAAAAAGTCAAAAAGTGTTCAACAATTTAGCGCGAAACCCCAAAAAGAGAAAATAGATAATTTTATCTAAGTGAATGACAAAGGGACAGCGTGCTGAGGAGGAGGAGGAGGAGGAGTAGAAAAGTCAAAACCTAAAAACCGTAACGGAAGCGATACACTAATAGTATAACACCCCAAACAGAACTGTTAGAAGTAACTATTTGAGAAAGGATGTTTGCGCTGTATCAACAAGCAACCACCCAGTCAGACAGATAGACCACTTGTCAAACAACCACCCACTGTATAAGTAGAAAAGATACAAGAGCCACCCATGGCGTAAAACCGCGCTAGGCAGTCACAGCACTTACAACACAGCTATATACGAGGGCAGTTCGAATTTTTACTAAATTGAATTCTTCAAAAAACTGATAATTTATAAAAACCTTAACCTACAGTTTTGCCAGTGAGTTGCCGGCACTGGTTCATACAAAAATACATAAATTTATCAGCTGTCGAAACCATGTAGGTGCAGAGTCGTACAGAAAAATATTCATGTATAACTTTAAGTACTAGACTTTGAGATGGTTTCTTCAATTCATGTAAATATTCTGACCACTAAAAACTCCGGACCGGACCTCTCGATGACCATGTTTTTAAACGACTCTAAATGTATAGTTGCTGATTGAAGTACAACTTGAGATGGTGTATGTAGATCGTGCTCCTGGAACTTCTTGATAGAGATGAGCGAAAATTATACGATCTGAACCATGCATATACTCGAATGGTTCCTTTACAAGTCCGTTCAGAAAAAATGACATTTAAATTGTCCGCAAACATTTTTCTGGTAATTTTTTTCTAGACCGTACTAAATGACACTACAAAAAACATACTCCTATTTTCTTTAGAAAATTCCAGGTGAGTATATTATATAGGGACAAAATTTGCTCATTGTTTTTGAATTTTTTCATTCGAATTTAACAAACTATTCCCACTTCCATCGCTCTTATCCTTATACTGACTACGCGCTTAGTAATCAGTTTAAAGATCATTCTCTGGTCAGATTTTTGGCTATTTCATTTCATTTCATTTCTGCTGCAGTGCCTCTGCGTTCAAACTATGGAGATACGTGCCTTCTCTCAGATGCTTCTCAACAGTCACCTGTATTTTTCCATTTGTTATGAGAACTCCAGAAAAGTTACCAACCCCACAGTTGAGAAAACTTTAACAGAATATTTAAACTACCCTCGTCTATATAGCATAGCTCAGCCATACACTCATGCTGCACGCGCTAAATCGTTGCCATACGTTTTCAAGTTTAGTGCTTTGTCATAAGCATTCCCAGCTTTGATGCTCACAATCTCCAACGCTATACGAAAGATATAAAGATATAGTCAGAGTTGTCTGCCTGTTTCACAAACGTAACGCATATCCTTCGTAGTCGGCGTAATGTTTCACACAATTGTGCTTTACACATGTTCGTTTAACTCCGTGAGTGGATGTCAACTGACGGGAACTGTCGAGACAGAAATTACTTTAGTACGAGTATACGAGCGCGATAGCATCATTTGATATTATTCTATTTGGCGTATTTACATCCTATTTGTTGCTGTTTTCTCTGTTTACATGATTTTGGCACTAGTCAGCGCCAATATTGTAGCAATTTGCTTTATTTGAACATTGCGTAAACATTTAGAAGGCAAACATACATAGAAAGAGCACGTCGTACTCCTACGGCTCCGTTGATAACACATCGTATGGTGCAAATGGCAAATAGTTTTCTGCTTGACATATTTGCAGAATAATTGGTTCAATCATATTTACCTTGTCACTTTGATTGTTTTGGATAAGTTGATTTTTTTTTTGTTTGACTTTTACGTGCAAATTGCTTCACTAGATGAAGAAATGCAATTCAGGTTGATTAAATTTGTTTTGATAGAGTAGAGTTTTGTATAAATGGCAGAAGAACACTTAGGATGTGTAGCAAGACATATCTTATTATTGAAATAAAAACAAGTGCAAACTTTAACTTTTGTAGAACTGAAACTTAAATAAACTTCACACTTGCCCTTTGCTCGGCAACGATGGAATTTACTTTAATTTCACTAAATTTTAAAAATTTAGTAAAATATGAATATGAAACATCGGAGTCAGCGTCCAAAAATATAAGAAAATGGACTATTTTGGTCCAAGGGGGTATGTATGGAGACCCTATTATTTTGACGAAAAATATGCATCCAGACAAGTCATTTTCCATATTATGGAAGCTGGTGCATTTACATATATCAAGACTGCATCACCAAATTACAATACTATTTCTTTCTAAGCTCAAAAAATACTTACCTCCAATTCATATTTAGTGACCGAAAATCAATCGGATGTGATGTAATATAATAGCTGCTTGTAATGCATTCGCGCCGAATGGATGAGTGCAGCAGTTCCTCCACACATGCGGTTGTTATCAGGATGATATGCTAGGTGGAGTTGTGACCTCCGATCAGGTTATAGTAAGTTCTACTGCAGAGATGCCTCTCACTCAGCACAATGATATCTAAATATTGTTGGTATATGAAGACTTCAAGTTCTTTTGCTTCATTTGTCAATCCATTGGCATTCCAGATGACAATGCGCGGAGCTATTTCATGGAATTTAATATTAGAATTGACAGAAGATGCATTATTTGATTGTACACTTGGCCATGAGTGCATCGAATTTTGCTTCCAACGCATATGACGACTTCTGTTGTGGCTGACGTTGCTAAACCGTGTTTAAGATCGTCGACGTTAGTAAAAAGCAAATTCCCACTATTGGCATTTGGGAACGATGAACTGGATGCAAAGTTTTTAGTATTGCATAGCACAGACTTAACTTGGCTTTGCAGAGCGCTTCTTTTGAAATCAACTACTGATATACTTCATACCCTTTGTAGTTAGCCGTATGAGCCTCATCACATTTAAACATAACGAATGGTCGACCTGTATAAGAAAATATATTTTTTTTAAAGAATCAGAAATATATTTAACGCCAGTTCAAACATCTCGAAATCTTTATCTGTAATCTTTACTGTAACAGACTGCACACACATTCCCCAAAACTTGATTTTAACTTTTTGAAAACATCTACAAGCGAATCTTTCAAATATCAACTACAACAAAGACTTAAATACATTCACTTTCCAATAATAAATCATAAAAAATCGCGAAAAACTGCGACAACGACTGCTGCAACATCAAGTGTCACCAACATGTGGCAAAAATTAAGCCAAATAAAAAGAAAAACTCAAACTGCGCTATAAACATAACTTGACTTTTTGAGATGGTCAAGTGTAAAAGAAAAAAAATATTACAAAAAATTGGAAAATTTCTGAAGAAAAAAAAGTATCTAATTGAAAAGTCAACGTGACATTTTTCGCGGCAGCTGCTGCCACCTGCATTTGCCACGCCCAGTCTCAGTAGCGCGCTTCACTAATTAGAAATAATGAAAGAAAAAAATATATAAATAGTATAAAAAAATAATATTTTGCGTTTTTTAATTGAATTTTTTCTTTTGCTTTATATTTTTTTCTTTCTTTTTTTTCAGTTACAAATTTTAATAACTCAAAAGGTGCGCAGCAGCAGCAGCACAGGCGCTAAAATTTAATTACTAACACAAAAAGGACAATGATATCGAAAGTGTGCTGCAGAACAGTGAATCTTCATTTTGGTTGCGTTTTATTAACAAATTTCTCTTGATTTTGAGCATTATTTTTTTCCGCTGTTGTCTTTCACGGTTGTAAAAACCAAAAAAGGAGTTAATTAAATTTGTTACACTTGCTTATCGCAAAACACGGTGGTGTAGAATATACAGGATATTTAATATCAAAAGAAAAAAGGTTCATTTTTGATGTTTTTGTCATTGAAATTTGTGCTAATCAAAATGTTAATGTGTGTGTCGTGTGCGTCAGGTGTAAAAGAAAAAAAATATTACATGTTTTATTTTAAAAGGGAAGAAAAGCAGGCAGAAAGGGAAGAAAGTTATCTAATAAACTATATCCAAAATTAACTACCCAAATATAATAATCTGTTTTATCATTATCTAAATGCAGACAGTAGCAAAGCGGGGTCCACAGAACGTCTACACAAAATGAATCCGGCAGGTTTAGAAAACTTGGTTTCAACGACTTATAACAATGTTAAAAGAACTGATAGAATCTCAATGTGATATTCTATAATGGAAAAGTCATCACATTTTCACAAGAAAACTGAATTCACATCCAGGAAGAAACTCAATACTCATATAAAAAACCATGAAAAGTTCGTCATTTCTGTAATGGAAAGAACTAAAGCGCCTTCAGCAACAAATTTGTGATGAGACAAGAGTGTGCAAAGACATTCGTAAACTTATTAACACTCTTGCAAAATTTGGCTCTAAGAGAACATGCAGAATCCATTACTAAAGACTCTAATCCAGAAAATTTTCTCGTTTCGTATATTTGAGTTATACGTACTAGAATAAAACATTTGATCCTAGAATGAAAGTTCATGTAGAAACAATTTCCGTCAAAACGTGCCGTACAGACATATTTTTCTTATTCGAAAATCTATTATTTCGGCGATCAAGCACACATTCAATTAAAACTCCTACGTGCCGCCATAGAATATGTCAATAATATATAATCTACGATAGTATGCAGAACTTACCTGTATTATACCAATCGCATGGAAAGTAGAAACCTCATGTCTAACAAACTTCTTTCTCGAAGGATGTAGGTAGCATGTGAAAACGAAATAAAATGGCGCTGGAAGTCATTTACTCAGCTTATACAAAAGCACTTCATGCTAAAATCGACCAAACGCATATTTCACATTAAGCTATACAGCAGAGCAGTGTTAGAATCTCATAAAGTACTTCTGTCGTATTTAGTACTGTGTGCCGTATATATTTACCGCATAGTGTATTTATTCCGTACTCTTACTAATGTAAAAGGACAACTCTCTACAGACACCCTGTGACTGCAAGTGGTTTAAATATGAAATAATTATAATAAACAAAATAGCATAGACACAAACCGCACCTACTCACCTAATGACAAACACAACACGCCGGTTTCAGCGCGTTTTCCGCGCGTTTTTCTATCGACTTTCTGCCATTTTGCTGCTAAAATTTCCCTACACACACAACTTCCATATCAAATCCTTTTTTTTTTTTTAACAATTTACTGCTCCACACTCTCTTTATTCGTCACATTTTTATACTTTTGCATAATACCACGCGCCAATTTAAGCTCTGCCAGCAACGCTTTCATATTAGCTCTATCGATATTCACAAGATGCGTTGTATCCTGTGGCAAACCATCGACCAATTCCTGTGAGATCTTAAATTCGAAAAGTCCGCATTCGCTTTGTGTTTCAGCAGCAGTAGCAGCAGCAGCAGCGTCATGCGTGGGAATGTAGCGTACCGATGCAAGTTCGTTGACTAAATATAATTAAAAAACAGAATTTAAAGTTAATTTTCATTGAAGATATAAACGATATGTCACCTACTTTTAAAGGACTTATCAATTAATTGCTGTCGTATGGCTGCAGCATTTGCTGCCAACACACGACACATTGCCGCTGCATGCTCCTTGGGCAAGCCGAGCTGTTGTATTTCTTCACCGAATACCGCTTCGCTGACATTATGACGTGTTGCGTTTATGAGTAGATAATGTATGCAGGCCACTGCAGTTTTACCGTCATTGGAGACTTCTGCGGTAAGCGATTTGATGACGTCTTCCTGGGAGTGGGTTTTTAGAAAGTCATCAGCAGTTGTTAATAAAATAATTTATTATGTTTTGATAAAATAAATGGTAATGTTGGTAGGAAATGTAACAAGTAATGCAGAAAATGTAGTTTCAACTTTGAAATTTATTTACACATACGACGCGGCGGAGGGACCTTAACAAATTAATGCAACATATCCATATGAATACGCTATAAACTTGGAATAAAAATAAGCTTAAGTGCTGAGATTTAGTTGGACATAAAAAAATTATTTTAATAACATGTTAAGGAACTATCAGACGTACATCTTAAGATCAACTCACTTCGTCTCAAGTATATATACATATACATCTGTGATGTCTGCTTTAGTGAGTTATATTATACTTTTTGACTAACTGATAATACCCTATTCACGATATATGTGGAGGGTATAAACATCGAGTACCTTTAGACCATGAACAGGGGAAACTTTTCTGTAACAATAGCAGTGCGCACGGGACTCTGAACTATAGGCAGACCTGCAGAAGTATTGGTTATCTCTTGAAAAAAGTAGTTCATTGCCTGTGGGAACAATGTGAAGACTAATCGGTTTCTCCTTCCTTCTCTTTAACTGTCCAGAACTACAATAGTAGCTTAGAAGAGACTTGTGACCTTGTGGAAAAATTTGTAAAGGAAGTGCTGGGCTTCTAATAGTTCAATCCCCTTCCAACTTCTGCAACAACACGTTTTAGTCGAAATTTATATTGTACGACATATGCATGTAACACTAACCGATTCCGGCGCACTCTGGTACACAACCGTTTTGTTTGCTGAATATAAAAAATGATCTATTTGTTTAATCATTTTCTTTTATAACAAAACTTGCTGTACTACATGGGCGTGACATGGCTCATTTTTCAGTGAAACGTATTTCTTTTAAGGCCCTTCATATATCCGTATGTACAAAATATGATCATTCTATCTTCAAGAATTTCTAACATTTTACTTTGTACCACCCGTGAAACCATCATTTTTCGAATCCCAACCTAAACTTTATCGTTTCTCTATCCTCCAAAAATATTCCACAAAAGTTTTATTAAAATATAGTCGATAAGTCCAAAAGCAACGGGCACACAAAATCTATGTATTGAGATATGGTATCAAAAAGTGTCAAACAAGAAAACACAATTTACTCTTGCTACAAATATAAAAACTTTCAATAAACAGTGCGACTCCATCTAAGCATATTCGCCGAGAGGAAATCCAAGCCCAGAACTGAAAAATCACGGTCTTTTATATAAAAACGAAAAACATTCGAAAGCATAACCAACTAATTTGCCTGTGAATTACGCGAGCCACCGCCAAAAATCGAAGATCCGTTCAACCCGTTTCACACCCTCCCCCACCCCCGGTTGGATGGATCTAAATCTAAATGTTCCTCGTGGTTGGAATTTTCCAATAAAGTTAGATGATGTTCAGTTGATAAATCAGTTTTCGGCATAAAACTTTCGACATAATCTTTTCCTCTTTTGCAGGTTTCTCTGTTTTTTCTTCAAACTATAAAGTTTTGGCACAAAAAGTTTCTTCACATCTACGATTATTTGCATTTTATACAATAAAACCTTCACTTACCTCAAAAGTTTTGCCAACAATACGCTGAGCAACCAACGTAGCCAACTTCTCGAGATTTTTTGTGCTTAATACAGAAAGTGTAGAGATAATTTCAGCTAACACCCAGTCCGGGCAATCGCCTTCGCCGCAAAACCGAAATTTCTGCAAAAATAAGGAGCATAATTTAAGTTAAAATTCAAAAGTCAACATTTCAAACATAAATAATGTAGCTGCTACAAACGTCTATTAAAATTAGCAGCTCCCATAAGGACGCTAAACAAATAGGACACGTACAGAGTATGTAGGATACATATAAAAAATGTGCAACAGACGCGTAAAGCACTCAAATAAGTAAATAATAAATATATTTGCTTATTATTTTAATACGCTTGCATGGTAATCAACAGAATGAGCATGGACGAGAGCTGTGAGTATTGTATGGGCTGGTGGGCGGTTGGGGCGTACGCGAAATCGAGTGGCTAATGAGCACATTGGGCCGCAGCATTCCTTTCAATTATACACGCCATATTTCACTCATTTTTCTAAGGATATGCAAAACACACATGGGATACAATATAAAGGAAGTTGTTTTTTACTTCCTCGTAGTAGCGAACAAAATGGCGAAAATAGGAGAAACTGTTGACAGCTAAAACGCTACAGAATTTATGACACTTGTTGCAGTTTAACTAAAAGGAAGCAAATAAGTAGAGAGCTAGAGCTGTATGATGAATATGACTTAGAGTTAGATAGTAATAAAGGGTGTTTCTTTAGAGGTGAATTGAGTTAAAATATTATAAGGTTGTATGCCGAGATCTTTACATAAAATTTTTCCTAAAGTAGATACAATGGCGGATCGACTCATTTGGGTCCTTTCCCATAGTACGCTCTATAGCAGCAATTGTTTTTACGGTGCGACGTCTTTCCGAAAGCGTATTATCATTTAGAGTAAACGTAAACCTAATTAAACGCTCGGATGCACGATTTTGTTGACCATAAAATGGACGTAGCGCAACGTAACCATCCCGAACTTAACCACGTATCTCGAAATAAAAATAGAAAATGTGCAAGCGTTGTATTTGCGTTAGTAATGATAAAATGGCAAACCAGAAGGGTCAAATCTGTTAAGCCTTATTGGAACATGTAACTGCTAAAAAGACAACCTGTACATATTGTCAAGTTGTCTTTGCTGTTGTTAACAGCTAACTTGACAAATAGATATGTAGATATGCTGCCTTCTGTTTATTGTATTAGTAGTTGTTGTTGTAGCTTGAAGTATCTAAGTATCTCAATGCGACCTTACCGCGCAACTCAACCCTTTCATTTGCGTCGACGAGGGCGACCCACTCGTCATCATTATCAAATGCCAAAAAGCGTTGCTCAAATGACGCGGCGACGTGCGCTTATTATTTATCTTTTTGTGTGTAACGATTTAGAATGAAATTGCTGCTGCCGTTTGTCGTTTTATAATTATTTTATTAACTGTGTGCAAATGCGCGTATCCTGCGTACATACGCTGGAATGAGAGATCCTTCGAGCAGCAGCAGTAACTATATAAAGCTTGTTAGGCAGCGTCAATTCAAACAGTCAATTGAAAACGTTAGCAGTGAACGAAAGTGTTGCAAACTGAAGTGCATAGAAAAAATATACAAGTTAATTTTAAAATTAAATTTATAAGCGTTCCCTCCATACGCAATATATACCAACAACAAATACCACAACAAAATGCACGCGATACGCGCCATTCTATTGACTACATTGCTAAGCTGTCTGTATAAGCACTACAGCAGCGCATTGCCACAGCTGCCGGTGCCGCCACAAATGTCCGCGCATGCCTTGGCCGCTACAGATGAGCTGCTCACTTGCGAACAGCAGCTATCCAAGTATCGAAAATTCCTACTACAGGCTATACTCAGTTTTGAGGATGTCTGTGATGCGTACAATGCACGTACACCCGCAGCAGAGGATTTCCCAAGCAATGCCGCCGATAGCCTATTCCGTCACTATCAGCCAGCCGCACAGCAGCGCACCGAGATCTGGGCATTCTTCAAGCTGCTCATGGCACAATTTAATGATATTGAATTTACAAATGTTATACGTGACGCCGTCATCGAGCGTTGTCATATTAAATCGCAGCTACAGCGCGATGAGAAACGTAATACAAACGGTTTGGTGCTGGGGAAGAAACAGCGCTTCCATTCCTGGGGCGGTAAACGTTCACAGTTGCCGGGCGGCGCATTGGCCGCGCAGTCAACGCTGGGCGCTGGTTTATTGGATAGCATGTTGGACTACTAGGCGTACACTAATGAACAATTAAAATGAACAACGCTTTTGAAATGAACTATTCGAGATTTATGTTAATGCACACAAAAACAAATTGTATGAAAGCCATAAACACATTTTTTTAATAATAAAACAAAACAAAAAAAAACAAATACGCGCAAACTGTCTGCACTGCAAACTGCATAAAATTAATTGAATATTGTTGTTATTTCTGTGGGTGCATGTGTCTTAGTATTTGTGCTTACCATTTTTGTTTAAATTATGCTTTAATTTTGTTGCAATTTATTTAACAAATCAACTTTTTTATGCAGCCGAAGTAAACAAATGCCAAAGTGAAATACTTAAACAGCTGTTTTAGCTTCAGTTGCACTGCTGCGCCATCTTTTGTTGCTTTAAGCAGGGCTGGGTGTAGCGTGCGCTAGGTGGCGCCAGTGCTAAATTTCCGTTATTATTAATATTGAATTTGCAAGTGAACAATTTTATAGAGAAACGATTTGGAAAACGCTCTAATTTCATTTCTTGAAATGTTGATATCATAGCTAAATATATAGAAAAAGAAGGAGAACAAAAGAGCTATAGTGAATATTTGAAGCCTTTATTCCATTTTTAAGTTGCTTAGCTTGACAGAAAAGAAAATTTTAACCATAAACAAAAAAAAAAAAAAAACAAAGAAGTAGGTTGGCCTTTATGTAGACAGCCTTTAAGTGGACAGCACACACCCATTAACAATTACGTCAAAAATTTATTCATGTAAAATCCGATGAGTAAGCTGTAGTTGTATGTATTAATATGTATGGAAAAAGTAAGTGAAATAATCGCTAATTAAATTCATATTACTGTACAATCTACAAAATATTAACTGAAGATTTGGGTAAAAGAAAGCTGTGTGAATGTTTTGTTCCAAATCAGTTAAATGATAATCAAAAATCGCTCGTATAGAGCATTGCAAAGACATCATTTCAACAGCTGAAAACGATCCAGATTTTCGTGATTCGATCATAGCTGGTAATGAAACATGGTGTTTTAAATATGATGCTAAAACTAAGCGACAATCTGTAGAATGGAAGTCAAAAGACGAGCCAAAACCTTAAAAATTCCGTTTTCAGAAGTCAAGTATCAAGAGAAAAATGGGTGGTATATGTAAATATATATATATATATATGTGAACAATGTGCACATAAGAAGAAACCAAGTCGTATTTCAAATTGATTTTGACTGCAAAAACCCAAAAGCGGACGTTGGGTTTTTATGCCATAGTCAATGTGATAGATATTCAGCCTAGACACATATTTAGTCTCCAAACCCAATTTCAAATCGATATGTTAAAAACTGAGGCAATTGTTTTGTTTCACACAGACAAGGGAAGAAAGACATGCAAAGTTCTTTCAAATATCAATAAGTTCCAAACGAAATCTTAATATGACTACTTGTCAATTTATAGATCGAAATAGTTTACGAAAGCAACATTTTGGCCAAAATTTCGTGTTCATATTTTGTGTGATAATACCTTGTGATATTGTGCAAATTCAGGTGATATGCTATAAAAACTAGCGCAAGTTAAACTAAACCCATTTACCAAACACAAGCCACAGTTTAACTCAATCAAACCAGAACAACAATATTTATTAAAAAATTAATAAAAATAAAAAAAAAATCAAATGGAAAATACCAAATAATAACAAAAATATTATAGTTCAAGATCCCGCCTCTATATATGTACTATATATAAGTACGAGTATATTTTTTGAATTTAATCTAAAACATATTTTACACCTATCTCTCAATGCCATGCCAATGTGCACCCTCCAGAATGCTTGACCCATCCCCCTGAATGTTCGATCGATGGATCCATCGATCGATAACGATTTGTCTAGTTACATAGTTTAACCCCAGATAAACCGTGTAACACGCTGAAAACAAATGTTAAGTATTCTACAAATCTATTTTAGAAAAACACATTAAACTAATTGATAATACTAAATACTACTTATACGAGTACTAGGGTCTATATAATATTAAACGTTTATATTTATAATCGAAATAAACCGTATAATCGTATACTTGTATGAGAGTTTAATAAAGACAACGCGTGCGCTTTGTTTTGGCTTCGCTGCGAAGAAGCTTGGCGCCCATACTGGGGATCGCCTGGAATAGATAGATAGCACCGTATAGTTCTGGCAGTTTTCGATGCCGTGCGATTAGCACGTTGCGAGAAGTCCGGGTTGGCTTTATTAACATCTGATACTTTTTGCCTATAGTAGGTGGATGTTTGTAAACAAAATTAAATGAAATTAATTTAAAACTTAACGAAATTCTTCGTATCAAAATTTCAAAATGAACACTGAGTATATTTTTTTTGTTTAAAAATCGAGACATGTTACATCATGTGTATCGGTAAAAATATGCAAGCTTAAACGATTTCAAAATATGTTTCGTTAAAAAAGTTGTTCGGTTGAAAAAACTAAGCGTAGAAAGAAGCATCAAATTTGTTATACGTGTATGTGTCAGCATTATTTCAAACAACTTTGCTGTGCTTAAACCAGTAGCCACTATCGTTCTCCAATTAGAAATTTAGGCATTTTTGGTATGGATTTCGAGTAAAATTACAATGTACAGCTCAGTATAACTGCAGTTGTTGTCTCGCTTACACAATTACCTTTTTGTATAACAGTTTAATTATATTTCTAGAAAACCTGCACTTAAATTTTGAACAAAATTTGTTGATTCTGTTTGTGATGCCCCAATAAATTTTCCATTGACTTACTCTATGCTATCCCATACCCTATAATATTAAATTCCTGTAATTCCTTTCTTCTAGAAACACTGCATGACTCATTCAAATCAATATGCCAAACGACCATTCATAAAATCTCTGAACAATAGAACAATTCTTAAGCTATTCTATATATTTACATACATTTGTATATTTATAAAGACTTCGAGCGATAAGCCTTGAAATGCACTTCTCACTTGTCAAAGTGTATCTCACATAAGAAATTTCTTTATAATCTATTTGCACTTTTTGTTGTCTTAATGAATTGCTACTTTATTTAATGTTTACTGAGCTCATAATTTAAATGAAACATTTTTAATCAATCTTCTTCTTTGATTGAATTTTTTGTTTGGGTTATTTGTAAAGAAAAAATGGCAAGATGAAAATACAATCAATACGAAAAATCATATATGTATAATCATTGCCACCGAAAAACTAGGGCAGTCTTTATGTATTTATACATTATGAGTATGTAGTATTTATAAAGTCATATACATATGTAAGTATACAATATACAATACACAGATAAGAGATACAATATGTATTAAAAAAAATAAAAGAGTCATAAAGTACAAATTTTTGTCATTGAACTTCACATTCTGTTTAGCAAGTAAGTAGCCTAGCATCAATAACAATCTTTTTTTTTTTTTTTTTTGTTAAAGATTAGAGACTTTGAGACAACGTATACCCAATATATACATATATAATTGGTGACTTAACTCAAGAGCGGAAGAAATGGATTTAAGGCAAATAATAAAGAATTCATTGCCCTTAAAGTTTACAAGGTATATGCTTGAAAATGTCAACGTATACCACCATCGGGAGATAAGTTCGCCACAACAACGTGAAGATCGTTCACCATCAAATCGAACACGTAATAAAGAAACAAAAAACGGATGAAATACCAGAGGAACATGAATTACGCATTCGACAAATTACAATCAGAGCATTTATTTCCAGAACAGCTAAAACGTCAGGTCATTGTTATTCGCGTCTGAAACAACTACGACGCAAAGAAAATCCAACTTGATTCGCGAAAGATCATTTTTCGCACGGTATGAAAGTTTTTGCAGTGTGTTACAATCGATAAGGGGAAGATTATGGGCTAAGCTCCATACACTTTTCACCAAATTATGAAGAAAAGTTGGAGAGTCCGCCGATTTTGGAAACATGTTGTACCCACGTTTCACCTAATGATATAAAACCCTTGTAGAGCACATGTTGATTAGCCGTAGCAACACACGCCGGGTATCCGCTAGTATTAGCCATAAGGGGCACTTCAATGGCACGTAGGAGAAGTGGAAGGACACCTTTTATATCATGTATGCAAAGGGACAAGTGTATAATAAGATTGTGTGAATGTATACAACAAGCAGATAAAGGCATGGTTGATGCGTCATAAAGTATATATTTAAACCTGATAAGCAACGAAAACTCAGTCGATGAAGAAAGCTCCATCTGACTGTCCGTCTGAATGTTTGAAACCACAGATCATAGGAACTAAACGAGCTAGAGACTTAGACATTTAGATTCTCCTTGCCCATACATAGATCGCATATATAACATTTTGTGGATGCCATGCCCACAACGCTCACCACGCCTATAATACGGTAATTTGAACAGAAAAAATGATAACTCCGATATCTCTCTAGCAATAGCGGTTTATAAATGAATTAGTCAGTCCGTCAGGACAAGGCTACTTATGAATATACAAAGATTATTCACTTTCACAAACACTCTCTCTTTTCTGCGTACTATTATCGTAAATAATGCTTTATCTCTATAACCAGAATATTTTCATAAATTTGTCATACATCAAAATTTTCTCAATCTCACAAAGCATTATCACACGAAATTTGACGAAGAAGAAATTTTTGGCAAATTAACCAAATATGCCATTCGAAATGTATTTTGATCTACAAGTTTTCAAGTAATGATATTGCTACACTAACTAATTGTTCATCTTAAAGGTATTGGATAGACACTTACAAAGATATATTACTTGTTACAACATATTAACTCGTTTAAATTTAGTACAATAGTCCCGCTAGACCTCCAATAATACTTGAATGTAGTTATTTTCAGCACGCTATATTTCGGAAGTGTTAAGATTGCTTTCGGAATCTAAGTTTCAAGAACTTTTTTTTAACGATAGACAATAATTCTAAATTAAACTCATCAGTAGAAACCGCAGTCACGCTGAGATAGGCTACTGTCACTGGTTTTCTTGTATATCTTTTGTTTCTATTGCCTTTTTGTACTATTAAAAAATAAAAAGTTGATGCAAAATCCGCACCTCTTTGAACTTATCGCACTCAAGCATTCCTAATCGAATGTGCTGCCTTAAATGAAGTGTGCCGAAATTAGCATTAAAGGCGACAAGTGACTTGATTACCTTTTTCAGGCAACCAACAGACTTGCAGTGCAAGCAACATTTGCTAAGTTGCAAATATAAGACTTGGTATAACGCGCACCACATAAAAAGATACAAATGTATCTCAAGCTTAAACGCCAACGCAGCGTGGAAGAGAGAGATAGAGAGAGCGCTGCATACCAACAATTGTTGTAAGGCGCTGCGTGGGTGTCAGCCTATATATACAATAATATATTTATTGTGGTTATTACGGCGCCGTTGGTGGCGAACAGCGTTCGACTTCATTTCAGGCAATACAACAAACCAATTTCCGCTGCCAATTTTTAGTGCAAACCACTGGGTTTTCTAATATTTCGAACGCCAACTTTTGTGATTGCTGTTTGTTAAAAAATGCACAATTTTTCTTCTTTTTCTTGCTGCGGCAGTTGGAAAATTTGTTATAAATTACTATAGCCAGCTTAAATTCGTAGGCGTTGAATTCAATTTCTGCAATATTTCGCTGTGAAGCCGGCATAATTTGCACAGTTGCTCGAGGGTAAATTCATAATAAATTGGTAACTGGAATTTCAAGTGAACAAAGTGCACTTTAGGCAGCTAATCAGTTTAAAAATAGTTCCGCCATGACAATCTCAAAATCTATTTCAAAAATATTTAGCTATTCTACGAGTATAAATTCCGAAAAAACAACAAATCGATTAAAATTGACCTGTTCACGTTTCGTGACATGTTTTTGATATTAGTTGGCTTATGACCGATTTGCACGTGGTGCCAATTATTAAATAGCGTTTTAAAATTGCTTCTGGAAATATTTGCTTCAAAATTCTGGAAATTTTTTTGTTGCATCTTGCATTTTTTGTTGTCTTGTCTCACGTAGCTCAAAGTATCTTTTCGCTGTCAATCAATGCGGCGCTACAAATGAAGCTTCGTAGACAATTTTTAGACATATCGTCACATATTTACAAAGTTACTAATTTATAAATGCTGCCTTTGACCTCACAGTTTCACAATTCGCGATAATTTTCTCAACTATTTGTCTGTTAGGCTCATGTAAGTTTGTAAGTAAAAAAAGTCAATAATTTTGTAGTGGAAACTTTTGCCAATTCTCATTTTTTTATAATATGGTTTTGTTTTTTTGTTGTTGTTGTTGTTAGAATTTCGTGTTAATTGGAATATCGCTTTACAAAATTAATTGTAGCAATTAAATAATACAACTGATAACCGCATTGAGCAAGACAAGCGACGCCGTGTAAGGTGACCTCGTTGCGCATTAGTTTCATTTTTTTTTATAAAATTTTTTGTAAAATTACATGAATTTTACTACAGATTTTACAAGCCCACAATTTAATGATATGACGTAGTAGTTCAAATATTAATTACTTAATTTAGTACCTACATAATTTAACAATTTTCCAAACTGACATTTGTAAACAATTTGCATCGAATTAAAACTAATTAGGAGCAGCACAAAAGTTCAGACATGAAGTACACTGTCAAGTATTCATAGGACGGAAGGGATGTGGAACTTGATGTTATATCACTCGTTCACTCGGTCAGCTTGTCAGGTAACTGCTGAAGGTATCAGGTAACTGCTGAGTTGTCAGGTAACTGCTGAAGATGCTGAAATCCTGTGTAGGCCCTTTAGTCCAACCAACCGTTTCAAATTTGGTGTGTTTTTGTTAATCAAGACTTGACTTTGACTTGATGCATACCTACTAGGTAGCGTGTTTATTAATAGTTAGTATCTATACTATCCGAGATATATGTATTTCAACTAATTTGAGAGCTGCATTCGATTCTGGCTGGTTTCCAACAACTAATTCCATATAAAAAAGTAGAGTTTTTCAGCAACTCACGTCAAAGATGCTAAAGATACTATAAATGCCGTGATGGAAACACGGTGCGATTCGATGGGATTCATATTTCTTTCTTGTTCAGCTGCAAGTTTTGTTTCCATATTTGTAACTCGATTGATATGATGTAAGTTAGCTGGTCAAAAGCGACTCGTTTAATACTTACTTGGGTGTTAATATACCTAGGAACACTCTCCTAAACTTACTTACTTAGGTGGCTCTACAACCGTCTTTCGGAAAGCGCACCATTCGGTGTAGTTTAGCGCGCGCCGGCGCCAGTCGCTAGGCATCCGGAGCTTCTTCAGGTCATCATAGACCTGATCTTGCCATCTTAAGCTCGGACGTCCTCTCTGACGCCGTGCACCAATCAAGTTCAGGTTTCCGTCGTAAACCATTAAAGCTGAAGCTTCGGGGTTCATCCAGATGAGGTGACCAGCCCAGTTGCGCTGCACTATGTCAACCTTATCATACAGCTCATATAGCTCGTGGTTCATACGGGTCCTAAACTCGACACCAACTCTAAGGGGACCAAAAATCCTACGAAGAATTTCCTAAAGACGCTGTATCCATTGATGTCAGGATCCATGCCTCTGCGCCATACAGCAGGATCGGGTTTATCAGTGTCTTATAGATTTTTACCTTCGTACTTCGAGAGATGGTTCTACTTCTACTTTGCTTGCTGAACCCAAAGTAGCAGCGATTAGCAGGCATGATTATTCGTCTGATCTCTCGGCTAACGTTGTTGTCGCTGATAATTTCTGTTCCCAGATAGACGAAGTTTTCTACAACATTGAAGTTGAAAGTCTAAATACTCACAGACCGTCCAAGACGCGCTGATGGTCTGCGAGTGGACGCCAAGTACTTCGTCTTGTCCTCGTTCACCGCTAGGCCCATGAGACGTGACTGTTTCTCAATCTCCGAGAACGCCCTGCTTACTCGCTGTTCGTTGGTGCCGAGGATGTCTATATCATCAGCATACGCGAGTAGCATCACTTTCTTATGGAAGATCGTACCTCATCAAAATATTAAAAAAGTTGGACGATAAAGCATCAGCCTGCCGGAAACCCTTCTGGGTATCAAAGGGTTCGGAGAGGTTATTTCCTACTCTGACGATGCTTTCGCTGTGTGATAGCGTCATCATGCAAAGACGCTGGGATACCAAGTTCAGATAGGGCGTTGAAGAACTTCGTTCATATCGGCGAGTCGAAAGCGGCCTTATAATCGACAAATATGTGGTGTGTGTCCTTATTCTACTCATGGGTCTTTTCCAGGATTTGGCGTAAAGTGAAAATTTGGTTACCTGTAGCCTCTTTAGTCTGAAGCTGACCTATCAGTGCATTTATGTATGGCTCCAGTCGATTATACATTACGGTGGACAGAATTTTGTATCCTATTGAAAGAAGGCTTATTCCTCGGTAGTTCGCACAGACAGCGAGGATAGGACAAAGAACACTGAGACTCCAATCGTCGGGCATACATTCATCGGACCATATTTTGTATAAGATTTGGTGCATACGCCTTACCAACTTTTCGCCACCGGTCTTGAATAACTCAGCTGGCAACTCATCGAAGCCTGCCGCTTTGTTATTCTTCAGCTTTTTAATTACTAAGTCGACCTCGTTATAATCCGGTGGCTCTACAAGAGAGCCATAATCAACTGATGGTTGTAGGTATGCTTCTCTATCGGTGGTATTATTCTCTTCATTGTCCCCAAGTAGATTAGAGAAGTGACTTCTCCATAGTCTTAGTTATTCCTGTGCATCTGTAACCAGGCATACATTATTGTCCTTGCAGAAAGAAACTCCGGGCTTATAACCTTCGGTCAGACGCTTCACCTTATGATAAAACTTTCGAGATTCATTTCTTTGACATAGCACCTCAACATCCTCAATCTCACGCCTTTCTTGTTCCTTTTTTTTGCGTCTGAAAAGGAGTTTCTCCTCTCACGATATCGCTCTCTCTCTCTCTCTCTCTCTCTCCTACAGCAGTTTGTTAAAGTTTTTAGCTACCTGTGGATTATTTAAGTTTGGCTTAAATTTGTGTATGCAGTTTATTGTTTATGGAGATGTTATGTGTACGTCAATTTTCGTATGACTGATATTTTACACGTTTATATGTACTCCAGATTGTTCTCTATGTGCTGGAATACTCTTTCATTATTTCTCATCGCTTCTGTCATTGCAATCTACATAAGTAACTTTTTATAGTACGATTTTCTCTATGAGCTTACGCAGTTCTCTCACGGATTGCCTGCGTGTTTCTCAGTAATTCGCAATATATCAACAAAAATTGCATTTATCTTAAATCAAAACTATTTTTAAAACAAACTTTACATATGCAATTTGTTTATAGTAGGACGACGCGCCTACGCTTTTTTTCTTATATTGTAAATAAGTTCCATTCTGTAAACTTCATTGAATAAAAACATATTTCTCTTTAAAATAATTTCTATAAAAAAAATCAAATAAATAAACTAATTCTATGATTTATTTTGCATAAGCATGAGTTCATTGACATCACTCTAACTATAGTTCGCAAAAACTAAACATTAAAGCATCTTACGCAAAAATAACAAAATCTGAACACCAAAAGACTATCTCAGCTGTTTTAGGTTGAATATGGAAAGCAATAATGTTATTTTTTTAAACAAGTACGATAACAGTCAAGCAATAAATTAATAAAATCCCAAAAAAAAAAAATACAAGAAAAACATACGACATACACAGTTGATGTTATCGTTATATATGGTCGATAACTATTAACGATAGAGTCTGACCTCGATCACGGTTGTTTCAATTTATGAGAAAAAAAAAAAAAAAATTGAGAACGTGAAAAAATTATGCCAAATTTTTCGTATGTAAACTAAAAATCAAACTGCGTAACAAGTTTTGCTTTAAAGATACATTTTTACTGCATTTCTAATATCTAATGTGATTCATTGCGCTACAATCTAAGTTAGACAGACAAGCAATGAAAAATTGCCGCTATAATTGACAAATAAAAGTGCATATTGCACTCGAATGCACAGACGCTATTTATAATGTATCTAGATACTTGTTCGCGTAGCTGCGTTTGATGAGATACTTTGTTAGTGTAAGTGCATTGAACGCATCTAACATTGAATTTGTTTATGCATTCACTTTTTTCTGCTTGATTTGTTTTTAGTTTGCGCTCTCACTCACACATGCATTTCACTATAGCTATTTCAGTTACTTGCACATACGCATTGTACATAGTTGTCTCTATTTTATGTGCTTTTGGCATGCACATGAAACATAACCGGAACCGGAATAAATCATGCTCGTTATTTACCGTTAGTAGAAAATGTGTATGTGAAAAAAGAGTGCGCAGCTTGTTTGCTGTCTCTCTTTGGCCTGTATGTGCGCAATCACTTCATGGCTAAATCAAGGCAAAAATTTCATTTTTGGCTTATATTTATCTTTTTTTTTTCTTTACTGCTAACGTATTGTGTCAAGAAATGTCTTTGAAATCTATTGCCAAAATAAATTTTATTCAAAGCTAAAAATTATATTGAAAATTTACTACAAATATTTACATAAGAATATCTAAACCAAACAATCATAGACAGCATGAAGTATCTTTAATATTTAATTTTTTTTTTTTTGTTTTTAGATTGGTTTGATGGAAAATGTAAAAGGTAGTGTTCCACAGTGGTCATAAATTGCAAAAACCTGATTAAAAACTACATATTTATGCCTGATAAGCATGCCTTTTATTTTTCTCATATAAAAGCGTAGCACTATCCATTTTTCCAGTGGATCATGCTTTTTCCTTAAGCTCAATACTGAGATCGACGTAATTGTTGATACCGAAAAAACTTCATATAAAAAAATGCTGCCAAACAACAATCAAAAATTTTGCATTGAGTACTCAGATAACAAAAATGTTCGCTACCGAAAAGACTTCATATACTTAAAAAACAGTTGACAAAGTGTGTGACCTTTTGCATTTCCGTCAGAAAAATCCAAAGAAAAATCAATATGTGTGAACTTTTCATCTAATAAATATCTGCTTTTAGTATTTCATGTTGATTTGGGAACACTGTTTTTTGTTTGTTTCACATATCGCTAATAATTTACAATTTCGGTAACAAAAATTTTCATCGCTCTCAATGTTGGGCTTAAACTGAAACCCAAAACTAGCAATACTTACTTACTATGACGTAAGTTAAAACAAGCTGTGAATTACAAGCGCATTAAATTCTTAAATTTGTGTATAGAATTCGAAGTTTAATTGTTATCTCTCAATTGACCATCATTCTTGTTGATCTGTCTGTTTGATAAAGATACCGATTGTGTTGATAGCTTTTTATGATCTACGCTTACTCCTCAAGTCTCAAGTACGATAGTAAAGTTTTCGATGTTCAATAGTATTTACGTGCTCACTTGTTGCACTGTTTGCCCATTTGATTTTGTAAATTCAAGTGACTTCATTACAATCGGACACCAGTATAGAGTTTCTTAGGGACCAAAGCGTTCTTACTTGTTTTAATATAACTACTCGTAGAAACATTATCAGACATGTGATGAATTTTAATTTCGAAACGATTTCGAACGCATTTCGATATTTCTAGTTTCCCAATTTTAATCGAATTTGCATGCAACATGTCGATTGAAATTGAATTTTGATTTTGAAACTTTTTAATCAAAATCATTCTTCTGTATATTATGTGTGAATGGTTCTTACCTAATTGCAATATAATATTGCACTTAGCTGCTGATCCAACGAGCATAGAAGTGGAATATAGACCTTGAGACTAGATAACGTACTTTCTTATTATTGTTGCCGTTTCACTTAATTTTTAAGTGCAATAAGTTTTAAGATGTTGTCAAGTCAATGCGATTAACCTATCGTAAAAGTAAACAAATTATAATCTGGCCTGCTCCGATTCTCACTTTCGGTAGGATTTTGCGACAGTGAATTGAACAAAATGGTACGTTTTTTACATTCCAGCGAAATTTTGTGATTTGAATTTTCAATCTCATGTCAGAAGTGAATTCAAATGGTGAAAATCTTCCAAGAAAATTTATCATTTTATCAAATGCACTTTCGCCAAATTTTGGCGAAAGTGAGTACCGGAATAGACCTGTATGCTACTAGTCTTAACTGTCTGCAAAGCACTAATTTCCACACTTATCGTTTCAATTCTAAAATTAGCCATTTGTTTTTTTCTGCTTATCAAACAGCTGCTTTAACTATCTAAATAACCAAAAAGCTTAAAATCGCATGATTTGCTAAAAAAAAAAAAAATAAATACAAAATAAAAACATCCGCAGATAACTATTATCAAAAAGAAATTATTGTGCAAAAATAGGACAGCCAGACGCTTATATCATAAAAACAAAACAAAACTACATATTTTTTTACGCTCTAATAAAAATAGTAACTAAACAAACATTTTGCATATCTGCCCGATTTCATGCCACGCATACAGCTTATCAGCAGACAATCGATGCGACAGATAGTTATCAGCATAGCTAAATACCAACACCGAATACTTAGAACTGGTCTGCGTCTGGTCTGGTCTGTTCTGGTCTGGCGTGGCCTGTTGCTGCCGTCATTGGAACTCTGAGCCCGTTTATGTCGACACACACATCGGCCACAAGACCAAAACGTGATCGATAATCGCGTTGGCGTCTATTATACTAGTTTATAAACCAACCGAGATACAGATACAGATACAGATACAAATACAGAGATTCAGATTCAGTTCGGCCGTCATGCGCTTTCATCATCAGTCTGGTCATAATAATTCGCATAATTTAATTTTAATGTTTGCGATTAATAATACTCATATTGCACTAGAAGTATGTCTATTTTTGTGTGTTGAGTTAAACTGTCCAGTTTTATTGTCGAGCCAAGACTGTTCGTTCGCTCTGTCTGTACATTGAAAGAGATGCGCAATGGAAAATTACGACGAGTACGCATGATGCAAATGTTGATTTTCAATCTTATTATTTTTAATGCTTTGTTTAATATTATTTTTACATTGAGTCTAAGGCGAACGCCATCGAGCTGACTGACCTATGCATCATTAAATAAATTAATTAATACAAGTATACTTCATAGTGAGCTATATAATGATACTGAGACAGTAGTTAGGACAACTAACAGTTTGAGATACTTTTCGTGCTTTACTTATAACATCTATCTCACATTAATTTACTTCAACACAAACTACATTTCGTCTTTAATAACCATAACCAATGCGTGACGTAGTATCTGGACCGGAGCCGCATGCCAAGCAAGTGATCACTGCGAATCAGGCTCGATCAGCCTGTAACGCTAACTAAGACTCAGTGTCATAGCTAGAACGTCTGAGGGGCATCCTATAGGAAACGGGCACTGCGACAGAAAATGGTATTTTTTTGTACCCTAGACTGTATATAATTAAGTTAATTTATCTATTCTCAGTGTCTTCAATGAAACGGAAAATATTCTTAGGCGAGATGTTTATGAACTCAACAGATGTAATAAAGTGCCTACTCATCTGCTTAATTCTGAGCCTGGCCAAGGCCGGGCAATCGCAAAGCAGATGTACACTAGTTTCGTCAACCTCTAGACAGAGTCGGCACTCTGTTTCTGAGGAGAGTAATAGTTTATTTAAGTGATATCTCAGTGGATGTTGGCCGGTGAGATACCCTAAAAGCAACCTCTGTTCAGATCTCTTTAGATTTGCGTTTGTTTTTGGGTATATAGGATGGCTTAGTAGCTTGGCCTGCCGTAGAGCAGGATATTGTATTCAGTACTTTTAAACCGATCTACTATGAACGATTTTGACTTAGCCCAGCTAAGTCCGCAAAAAGGGTCCGGACCTATGAAGAAAGTCTTTGTCTTTAATAGCTACAGATACTTTTTTTGGAAAGTATCTGCATGTACATTTCATAGACTGCAGATACTTTTGTGCAAGTAAGAGCTACATTAAAAATGCTTACAAAAAGATTCCATAAACATTAATACTTAATGAATTTTAGTTTACTTCAGCATAGTCTGCTTTTCATCTTTAAGAGCTATAGATACTTTTTTGTTTAGTATCCTCATACTTTGCAGATACTTTTGTAATAAAATGCTTACAAATAGTTGCTTTACTCATAAACACCTAACAAAACTGTAATTTACTTCAACATAATCTCCTTTTCATCTTTAATAACTGCAGGAAAAGTATCTGCAAGTGCCGAATGTACATTAAACAAAGCCTCCATCTAAAGTTACAACACCTCATAAGGGATTTTAATTTTGATATTCTAAAATTAAAAAAATTTAATTGCGTTTTTCGATTTGATTCAGCACATAGCAGAGCAATTAATTATAGTTGAGAGATTTATAAAAAAAAAGAAAAAGAAAAATGCGCTACATAAAATGTATCTGCGAAATCAGAATTTTGTGTTTTTTTTCTTTTTGAAAAAAGAAAATAAAACGGAAACGCGGAAATATCTTTGCCAACTAGTTTCGGCGTAGCACAGACGTTCACCCATACGACCGTCCGTCCGTCTGTCTGTCTCTCTGGCTGTCTACATCAAAAACTGATCACGCCTTGAACATGTGCTCTAGGTCAGTTACGACAAGAGAGACGTTGTCTTTCTACGCTGAGACATGCTGAGTAGCTAAAATGCGTATATGTTCTTCAAACAAACCAAACAAAAAAAAGACTTGATCTATATTTAAATTATGTTTAATTTTACTGCTTATGCTTCAGAGTTTTTGGCATACGCTACAGTTTTAGTTTGTTTTTGAAAATTAATTCAATTGAAATACTTTACTTTCTTGCAGTCGGTTTAAAAAAACTTTATTATATTAGAAGTACAATATCACGAAGATAGCTACTAATAATATGTTCCTAATAAAGGTAACGATAACAAAAGTGACGATAATAAACGCAACGATAACTTAAACAAATTTATAGTATGATATACAGGCCTGTTCCGGTTCTCACTTTGGGAAGATTTTGCGAAAGTGAATTCAATACAATGTTTAATTTTTCACGTATGGGACGATTACGTGATATAAATTCATTGATCAAACTCAATTCACATTACTCAAGGCATGTAAATTCAAATCATCTCATAAGTGAAAACTTCTTTATCGAATTTATCGAATTCACTTACGCAAGATTTTCCAGAAAGTGAGAACCGGAACAGTCCTGATAAGCTGATAAGTAACTTGTATAAATTACCCAGTGAAATTTTACTCGCACAACTTTATCACATAAAAATATCTACAACTATATACAGAAGATGCTCACCAACGTGCAATCTTAAAACAGAATTTTAATCAGAATTTTATTGTTATGTCTTCAAATCATATGTTTTCGTTTTTTTTTTTTTATAAACTGGCGCCTACACTACACTCGTTTTTTGCAACTGCTGATATAAACATTTTATTTGATTTCATCAGCATTTTGTGCGGTGATTTTTGTTTTGTTTTGCTTTTTTTACGCTCAGTGTACCCTACTTCGTAGGGGCGCGTGTATCTGCGCGATTTGTTGCAAACTATTAATGAGCATTTTTGTTCATGAGGTGGAAAATACAATTTTTCCATTTGTTTTTTTTTTTTATATATATATATTTTTTGTGCAGGGAATTCTGTTTCCTTTAAAACGAAAAACATTTCTATGCCGCGTGACATTCGCTTAATTGTGATGTGCGGTTGACAGTCAAGGCTATGTAAACACATTTGAGATTTATGAACATAAGGGAAACTTAGCTATTAAAATCAGAAGATTATAGAAATACATATATATATGTGTACAGTAGTAGTCACAACAATAAATTTTATGTTTAATTTGCTGGAGATTCACGAATTTACTACGTAGAAGTTTTTGTGCCTGAATTTTAAAGGTAAAAGGATGAAAAAAAAAGAAAATAAAAGTGTAGACTGTCGATCAAAAGAAAGCGCAACATGAGAGATAAGTATTTGTAGTTTTCACTTTAGTAAAGGAAACTAAAAATTTTAGAAATGGTTACCGTACAGACTTCCACTCCCACTTTGAGATTTCTTCAGAAATACTTTAATCTATGTTAGGCTAATCAACGATATTGCGGAAAGAAGAATTTAACTAAACTTTTTAGCACATTTAAAGACTTAATAGTAGTTTTTTAGATGTATGTGAAGAGTATTAACACTTCGGTTAATGTTTTCTCTTGTTAGAATGTTTTGCTGTCTAAATATAGCGCAGCTTTTTCTCATAAAAATTAGCATCAAAGATAATGAAATCAAATAGACTATACCATAATATATGAGTGCAATTGCAATGATGCTAATATTCTCGAATTGTGGTATCTGCCGGAGGTATACAGAAATATTGTGCTTAGAGAGCGGTGGAAGATGTTCCCAGAAGTTTTTTTCCAGTTTATTATAGTATTAATGGTAGTTAGACTGCACTGTAAAATGCATTTCGATCCACTAAATACAGCGCTCGGCAGCATAACTTCCTTTTTTCAAAACGTAATAAAACCCATTTTATGTAACTGAATTTTGTTTCAATGTAGGCTCCATATCTAAAGGTTTGTTTTACACAGTTTTGAAAATCATATCAGGTATGTGATGCCTCTCAATACACTAAATAAGCCGATTTCTGGCGCTTATTATGACCCTTATCAGCATATCAACGGGTATGTTGGCAATTTCTGCCCGAATGTTGGCCTTCAGTTTTTGTAGGTTCCTTGGGCGGTTGAGAAAAAAAGTTGTACGGTGCCAAATCGGAGAAGCGCGCCACTCCAAACCGCCCTTTATTGAGATGTTGCGCTCCGAGAAGTGTACCCGAAAAAAGCCATCGATGCTCTTGAACTGTGAGCCGTTGCTCCATTCTGTTGGTACCAAATGCCTCGTAAGTCCAATTCACCAAGCCATTAAGAAAAATTTCTAAAATTGAATTCCCTGACACTGTAACACCACCCTGTGACTTTAGATGAATGCAAAGTCAATTCTCCGGGATTGGTATCGGCCCTATAGCGTATGTTCTGTTTGTTAAAGTATCCATCCGAGTGAATATGCGCCACAACGCTAAAAAAAAAACAACAACAAAAAGTAGGCCTCGTTGGCAAATGCACGGAACTCATTGTTCCAACATATGATGCCGACTGATCTGGAAGGAAATAAAACTTTAGAACAACGCCAGTCGATTTGTACTACCCTCGCCACGCTACGATCCCTACAGCGCGCATCTGAAAAAAAAACAAGTTGTGCAGCCGCACCCTGTATGAAAATCACATTTAACTTTTCTTTCCGACGTTTTTGAGCATATCCCGAGTTCTAAACTGAGCCTTTTCTTACATTTTTGAGATCGAAATTAACATATCGTTTATAAGTCTAGTTTATTACGTGAAGCTGACATCTTCACCAAAAAAGCAAGCCACTATTGATGAAAATACATGGATAAAGAGAAAATATGTGATACTTCCCACGTTGCACATTAAATTGAACCTCATTGAAAACTTCGCAAAGAAACTGGATAAAGAGGGTAAAGCGTTCGCTCAATTAGGATCCATTTCACAGCAAAATAATATTGCCAATATTTGTTTTCAATAGTTTTTTTTCTTCGCTCTTCTGCTTAAAATTCACAAATTCACCATTTATTCGTGGATTTCCATCAAAAAAAAAAAATTAAAACGTATACGTAATATTCCAAATAACAGCTGTTTTGTTACGTTTCTGGGATCGCTGGGATCGTTTTTTCATCATTCTCGTAGACTTTATACCTTCTGTAGCCCATATTCTACCGTATTTTTCGCTACTGTGCGTCACTGCTGTTTTCTGTTAACAGAGTCAAATAGTGTTAATAGCAGTAGCTGCGATTCAACAGAAAACAGCTGTGATTTACAATAACAGTTATCACTGTTATCGTATGCCTAGACTACACGCATGTTTTTACAAACAGAGCTCAACTATGAATGCCGCTGATTTAAGGAAGAGTTTTTGTTTAACAAGTATGCCTGTAACTCTTCTTACAATCACTAATTGCTTTCCATAATATCTCTATTAAAATGTAACATTGTTAATTTTTATCTAAAAATTGTTTATTTAATTTCGCTATTCAGCAAACTTCCGGCAAGCAACCAAATGCCTTTCTTTCGTACTTGTACAACAGACATTTTCACATTATAATTTCTGTGAAAATGGATCAAATGTACGCGCAAGCAATGTCTTTTCAATTACCGCAACTGAAACTAGCTACCTAGACATATGAGATACATAAGAGACACATACGAGTTACATGAGACAACACGCAGCAATTTTTATTTATTATGCCATTTAAAATTATTGCTTAAAATTATGTATGTAGTATATATGTACGTAGACAGTTGGTAATTAAAATGCAAAATATGCGCACAAAATTTACTCCTACTGTGCCCAACTTCATTTGGAAGCAGCAACAAGTGCAACGCAACAATATGGATAAGTTCAAAAGAATGCATCTTGAAAACCACTTGCAGCTTAAAGAGAAAATCACTTCAATAACTTTATGTAGTCGTAGATATGTATGTGCATGAATGTATCCAGAAGGCCACATGCCATTTTGCAAAGCAAAGGGCACTGCACAGACTTAGTTTCACTCACTTATTTTCCAAGCAATGAATTGAAGTTCTATGTATGTATGTACTTCATACTCATATAAGAATGAAGTACAGCTAAAAAGAATAAAAACTACTAGCGGCATTTAAAGTAATCAAGTTATGAAGGCAACTAGTAGTCTACGGATGTTTGGGTTGTTTCAATAGTTTAAAGACTAAGTGGAAAGAAAATGGAGAACAGAAATATTAGAGAAATATTGCTCATGGAGATAGTGTTCTCCACACTGTAGCACTATATTTGATGGTCTACAAATCGAGAGAAGAGGGAGTACAAAAAGAAAAACCCTAAATATGTCGTAAAGTGTTATAGTTACTTAATGGAGATAGTGTTCTCTAAACTATACAAATGTAACTTGATGGCCTATAAATCGAAAATTGCTCGCTGTTGACTTGGAGAAGAGAAAATAATACTGAATATATGATGAAGTTGTTCTGTTACTTCATGGAGATAGTGTTGTAACACTATATTTGATCGCATATAAACCAAAAGAAGTTGGAGAACAAAGAGAAAAATAACAAATATAACCTGACGTCATCCGGTTACTTCGTGGAGATAGGCGTTTAAGGCTTATAAATCGAAAATTCATATCTGATGATTTGGAGAACAGAAAATATTACTGAATACATAGTGAAGCTTCTCTGTTGGTTCATGGAGACAGTGTTTTCCGAACTATCGCTTCTTCGTAGTATAATAGTTTTTAAATATTTTTAAGATATATTATATAGATTAATGATGTATCTAAAGAGATTGACATTAAAATTACACTTTATATTTTTGAGATTACTAGAAGAAGTGGTACCAAAGCCTCATTTTTAAATAAGAATTTTGCATATAATATTCTCCAAAGATTATCATTATAGGCTGTTGCATTTACCATCTTCTGCATACCGAATCTTATGCATAGTTTTATTGTTAACGTTCCTGAGATTCCTGAAATTGTGACCATAACCTGTTACGGATATTTAGCTTAAAATTTCTCAACCACACCTTGTTACAAGGTTGTGCTTGTGTGTGTATAAGTCTTACAATATTTCATAGCTCCCTAGTATGTATGTACATAAATGTAGTGCATATGCTTGTATATGTAGCAGATACAAATACACGTGCTTTAGTAGTAGCACTCAACGACCGGCGAAAAACCGCATGCGAAGCCAGGCAGCTAGTCTGCGAATTCGCTAGCAGTAGAAGATCTGCGAAGCACAGCATTATTACAATATCTGGAAACCGGCTTGCGGCTTGCGGCTTGTGGCATTTGAATGAGGCCGGCTTGGCATTTATGGGTTGGGTTATAGTGCGGAGTGCTGTACACCAACTAGGCTTACTGCTGCATTGATAAGTGCGGAACGAGTCGAATTGCCGGCTCAAAACTAAAAACAAAATAAAACCAACTCAAATCAAAGCAAGACTATGCCGCTGCGATTCATTTGCGAGTCGCTGTGCGGAAGGAGTTCGTTCGTGGAGATTGGAGTGAAAAAAAGCAGAAGTGTTACATGCGAAAACTGCTACAGTGCTTCAGGGTCATTAAATAGATAGTATGCTGCTTCTGCTTAATGTTGCACAGGTTGCAGCTTGAAATGGCTTGTGTACAGTATTTGAATGCTCACTTCGCTTAATGACACTTAGACTGCGCGTGCATGGAGCAATTTTGTCCATCTTTTTTTCTTTTTTCTTTCGAGAAAGCACAAATGTGTTGAAGTATTTAAGTGAGTTAGTGCACTTCAGTTTGAAATATTTTGAGTAGTTCGTGTTAGGAGAAAAGAGCTAAACGTTTGCCATTCAAATTACATCAATTACAGTAGACTACAGATTATATTTCAATTAGGAACTTCACTTCTTTGTTGTCTATTGATTTTGGAGACATCGAAGATATCTCCAACTAAACAGAAGGTATCTGATAGCACTAGTTTCGAATTACAACTCGTTTTTTATTTATTTACAAATCGTTTCCGTTTAAATTTGAAGCAAGTGAAGTATAAATTCTGAAGAAAAAACACTTTTTAAACAAAAGTCAATATCTGCAATAATATTGATTTCTTAGCTCGAAAACCGAAACATGAAACATTTGTTTGTTTATTTTATATAGAGACGAATCATTCATTCAAGTTAATTTGATAAACGTATGCAATATTTTTCAATTTAGTGGTGATGAATATCAACAAGATAAGCATGAAGTTTGTTCAAAAGCTAAGACCTCCAAAACACTAGAACCACAAGCAAGAGTTACGCTACATTTACAAAACTGAGGGAGAAGAATTTTTGCTTTTTCAAACAATTTGAATAGCTTCATTTATGAATTCAGCTCGTATGAGTCAAAACTCAAGTTAAAACCGATGGAAATCGGAAGTTTTACAAAAAATCTCACTCTAGCGGCGCCTAGTGTGTTCTAAAGATTCATGATTTTCCTTGTTTTCAGGCTAAACTTCATGCCATTTGGACAGAGATATCCCACTCAAAGTGACAGTGTTTTTGTGGCATCGTTCTAAAAATGAACTTCGTACTACAAAGAGCAAATCTTAAGTTCAGTTTTAAACTTGATAAACCTTTTACCGAAACGTTTCAATTGATGAACTAAGTTTCTTGTGATGATTGTTTGTTTCGTACCAGAATTTATGAGTGGTTTAAGAGACACTAATTTATTTTCATTTTTTGAACATTTTTGCCAATACGTAGAATGGTCATGCTACTCACGAGTTAGCAGGGCATTCTCGGAGTTTGAGAAACAGTCACGTCTCATGAGGCTGGCAGCGAACGAGGACAAGACGAAGTACTTGGTGTCCACTCGCAGATCATCAGAACTCGTCTTGGACGGTCTGTGAGTATGGAGAACTTCAACATCAATGTTGTAGAAAACTTCGTCTATCTGGGAACGGAAATTACCAACGACAACAACGTCAGCCGAGAGATCAGACGAAGCGCTTGCTAATCGCTGTTACCTTGGGCTCGGAAAGCAAATTAGAAGTAGAGCCCTCTCTCGAAGTATGAAGATAAAAATCTATCAGACACTGAAAATCCCGGTCCTGCTGTATGGCGCAGAAGCATGGATCCTGACATCAACGGATACAGCGTCTTTAGGAGTGCTCGAGAGAAACATTCTTCGTAGGATTTTTGGTCCCCTTAGAGTTGGCGTCGAGTTTAGGACCCGTATGAACCACGAGATGTATGAGCTGTATGAGCTGTATGAGCTGTATGATGAGATTGACATTAACTTCCCGTGGCTGCACTGTGCGGGTCACCTCATCCGAATGAACCCCGAACCTCCAGCACTAAAAGTTTACAACGGCAAACTGAACTTGATTGGTGGACGGCGTCAGAGAGGACGTTGTTGTATATTATTTATTGATTTAATTTTGTAAACTAGTGTTAAGCATTTTGACTTATGCATGCACTGTTCATTTACTACAATTTATACCCAATGCGCATAGACAGCAATACACTCGAAATCACTTCAATGCACTACACTCAAACACTTTACGACAAAAGGCGATAGATACGCAAAAAAAAACAAAGAAAAATGCCAAAACGACATGAAATGTAACAGCACAGAGCCAGATACATTTGAATGCATATATCTGCATAATGTTGTGACTGTAAAATATATAAAATGCAAACTCATCATAATCATCGTTATGCATTAGATGCCGTAGATGCAGTACGCAGTAAATGCTGTAGGTAGATGCTGACGCGTCCTCGCCATTAGAGCGTGTATCTGATGCACATGCGAACTTTCTGCTTTCATCTGTGCAGCAAGCAGTACATATACCGCCACCTCAATGAAACTGAACTCAACGAATATGCACTCGAATCATAGATGACAATGCAACAGCAAACAGCAGCAGCAGTAACTATGACTATGCACAGCAATTTGAAACGGAAACCAAGCCAGTTTTTCTTACATTTTACATGCGTTTATTTTTTATTTTAATGTGGATACTTCACAGTCAACAACCAACAACATACAACATAACACAATCGCTGCAAACGAGACACTTAAGCGCTTTGCTCTCATTAAACTATATAAATTCAATGTGGGTTTTGTTTGTTCAAATACTTGCAGTGACACGAAATCAATTTTCATTATATTCACGTAAACATACTCTTTTTCCACTTTTATTTAATGCCCATAGCAAAAGATACATACATTTTATAAAAGATACATTTCTCTAACAACGTATAAAAATGTAAAAGTCTTGCAGGTATATATTTTTTTTTTTTCTTATTATAGAAAGCATGGAAAAAGAATTTATGCTGCATGCCACATTTAGTGATTTAAATGACATTTTCTTTGTGTATTTTTTTCTTACAGATTTTATCACCAGCATATTTTCACTCCTATGCAAAAAAACGTTTCCCCGCTGTTTGATATATGAGTATGTTTTGCATCTGCTTAAGCGTATTGAGTGAATTTTTTGAGAAGTACTCAAAATATGCGAGTTAGCTACGACTCATGGCATTGCTATTTTATTAAGTGATAAGCGAAATGTGATAAAATTAAACGAAAATGCTTAAAAAAACCACACAACTTCAAAAATGTATCGAAAAGTGTGTTGGCGTACGTGAGAATGTTTAATTGACGTTTTCTATTGTATTTTATTATTTAATAAATAAAAGCTTTAGAAAAAAAAAACCATTTAGGCATTAATACGCTATATTTAATTCCAAGACTTAATAGTAACTAAAATGTTTCTGAACTGCAGGTGCATATATGTATGTACGCTTAATAGGAGGTATATGTTGTTCTTAAAAGACTTATTTCGGAAACACTTAAATTCTATAATTTTTTCAAATTTAATTTGTAATTCACTTCATTTTTTGTTGGGTAAGATTTTGCGAAAGTGAATTCGATAATTTGATAAATTTTTCATGCAAAAAACAATTAGGAAATTTGAATTTACTTGACATTGAACAAGTGCAATTCATATTACTCAAGTCAAATGAATTCAAATCACATAACCCGCTCCTATGTGAATAATTGACCATTTTATTGAATTCACTTTCGCAAAATTTACCCGAAAGTGAGAACCGGAACAGGCCTGATAGTCTCTGAGATCTTTTGTTTCATGCTCTCAGACGGACGTAAAAAAAGTACATACATGGCTACTATAACTCCGCGCCCGATGCTCATGAAGTATAAGTTAAATTAAGAAGAAAATCCTTTTTCCAAAAAAACTTCCCGTCGGATTATTGAAACACGGTCTGTCGCGTGACAGGCGGGGCATACTGAAAACTTTACTATCGAGTATATCGAAAGTATGCTAACATCACATTGATTAAAGTATCATAATCTAATAATAAACGTCACAGCTTGTGCATAGATTCTCTCTCTTCCAGATATTTTCTAGAGTTAAATTATAAATTTCCGCTTAGTTCCAATAAGGAACATAAACAATTATAAGTATCAGCTTCACCCATAAATATTTGACAATGGTTCGGCATGGAACATTGTGTCGATCACCCTCAATCCTGCAAAAAGTTTGCAGTATTCTCTCTTTCTCCCTATCTCATTTTGTTCTGAATAATCCTTGTGTCATATGTTTTCCTATAGCTCCAATTGGGAACATAAAAATAGTTATGGTTAGGAAAACACGATGCCAACTCTAAGTGGATGAAAAATCCTACGAAGAATCTTTCTCTCTAACACTCCCAAAGACATTGTAACCGTCATCAGGGTTAATGCTTCTGTGCCATACAGCAGCACCACCGGGATTATCAGTGTCTCATAGATTTTTATCTTCGTACTTCGAGAGAGGGCTCTACTTCTTATTTGCTTGTTGAGTCCAAAGTAGCAGCGGTTATCAAGCGTGTTACTTCGTCTGGTCTCTAGGCTGACATTGTTGATACTGGTTATACGTAAATACGGCACTAAATATTTAACAGTGGTTCGGCATGGATCATTGTGAAGATCTGCCTAAGTCCAACAGAAAATACAACACAGCAGTTTTCTTGCTCGCTGTCTATCTCTCTTTCTCTCTCTCTCTCTCTCTCTCTCTCTCTCTCTCTCTCTCTCTCTCTTCTTACCTAATTATTTACATTTGTCCGTCTCCATCGTTTAAAGAAATTTACAAATACAAGTCATGATATGAAATAATCCAAACAATTCAATAACAAAGTAATCTACATTAAAAACAAATTTAAAAAATGAAATAAAATACATATTTAGAACTACGCCTCCTAAAAGCAACTATTTACTAATTAGACACTTTAAACACTTGCAATCGCAATCTAATTGCATACTTATGTAAGACAGTTTTGCATCTAAAAATAAATTTAAAACTAAAATAATGTAGCGTCCACGGCCTATTTTCAAACAAAACGCTGACTTTACGCTTTGCAGTAAAATATTTCAAATAAATTCGAAATCAATACAAAAATCAATCAGCACACGCGCCTAACAGCTATCATGATGCTGAAGCCTGATAGCCTGATAAGCTATTTTAGACTCTCCAGTCTTCGCTGTTTAATTATATATATGACTTTGAGAACTAGCAACTTTTCCACTTCCCACATCAGTGATTTTAAAGCTGTTCTCCTATAATATTTCGTAAAATTAAGGGCATTTGAAGAACACTATTTTCAGAATTTGGTTCAGCAACTTGATTAATGGATTCAATGATTCAATGAAAGGTCACGATTTTAGAGACTAACTAATAATTTAAAATTGTGGGAACCAGCACCGGCCATACATCAAAAACATTCGCTTAACAGAAAAGCATCTTTGTATTGTAGTCACAAGAGTAAAATGGTTCTCCAGAACTACTCCACAAAATACAATGTTGTTAAAAAAGAAATCATTGTGTTTTTATGTACATTGTACATATATGAGATGTAAACAAAAAAATATATTAGGGTCAAGAGTATGTTTCGTGCAGTCGGAGGATGAAATCTTCACAGTATGACAAAGTTTTCCCGAATTTCTTCAATTTTACTAAAAGAAAGAAATGGCTTTAGTTTTACAGTTTAATACAATGAAAGTTTATATCAGTAAAAATTTAAAATCTTCGAATAATAAGAAGAGATTCTCCAAAACTTCTCCATTTAATAATAAATCTTAATTATGAACTAAAAACTGTTTTATTTGTTATTTATATAAGTTACAAACAAAAGTTTATTGCAGAAGGAAATTTCAAATCTTGAAAGTTGAAAATTTTGGAACCTAACACAATGTGAACCTATTACCATCTGTTACTCAGTCAATCTACCACTCATCTATTTTTACATGCTATTTTGTTCAAGAAACTAAATTTTATGCAAGTAACTAAACTTTCACGCATCTTTTGTGTAGGGTATCTACATATACCTACCTACCTATATGTATGTATATAAAAATGCATTATGAAAATTACTCAAAAAATTACAATCACAGCGAACGAATACAACCAAAATATGCATCAACATATCACTCATTCACACACACATTCGTCGCGTCTAGAAAGCGATAGAGCGAGAAAATGTTTTTCAATGCGAGTGTAGAATTGAGTAAAACGATTTACCAGACTCTAGACCCGGCGAGTCAAGTTGTTGAGATCGATCGGTGACCACGATCAAATCATTCGTTTGCGCGAAGCGAGCGTATACGGACGCGTTCGAGGAGCCGGTTCGCTGTTTTTATATATATATATGTATATTGCAGTTTTTAGTTTAACTTAAAGAAAATTAAGAATTGCATATACACATACATAGCACATAAAAAGAAAAAATCGTATATTAAATGCAAAAGTGTTAATTGCACAAATTTTAAATGTAAATTTCTTGAAGTAAAACTTCGTAAATGATCTTGTAAAAAAAATTAAAAAAAATATATATATTAAGAGATCAAACAGCTGACAGCAATCATTGTCTGTCTGCCTGTCTTTGCCATCGTCGGTCGTGTTGCTGTGTGCTGCCCGTATAAATAAATATATTTTTGTTTTGTGTTCTTTTAAAAATAAATTTTTAAATGTCTGAGCATGTTGAGAAATTATGAGCATGCTGAACGCGCGTGATACAAGCTTTTAAAGAAATAAAAATTTAAATTAAAAAAAAATTTAACTCGCCACAATTAAATACGAAAAGTTTCTTGCGAAGAAACACTGAAAGCAAAATTAAAAAAAGAAAATAATAAGGGAACTAATATATACAACAAGTGTCAAAAAGCAGTCAGAAGTGCTCCAAACCGCCGCCTGCTAATCTCGAGTACCACACTTATCGGTGATAATCACTGCGAACCTAAGTCAAATTAGTTGACTTCCAACCCCGGCGCTACTTTATTTGTAAACGGACCGACGTCGTGAGTCGCGTGTCACTTTTTTTGGGGAAGCAGCATTGGAAAACGTGAATCGTATTACTAATTTTGGACCGGCCTATCTCTAAAAACACAGCACAGCAACAAAAGAACAACAATAAAACTAACGGTTAGTTTATCAGTAGAACAACAAAAACAACAACAACAAGCATACTCACCCAAAAAATAAACAAAACATACGAAAAAATAAAGATTAAGTTTGGTAATACCGAAATTTTTATGCACTTCAAATATAGTATTGAATCGTTTGAGGCAGTTAGATGAAGAAGTATTAGAATTACTGGGGTAACTAAATTAAAGTCTATAGCTCGCACAAGAAAGTTCAACTATAGGCATAACCTATAATATGAAACATACTTACCAAATTGAAAGCTTATACTATATAGTTCAAGTAAAAATAAAGTTCTTCATACTAAAATCTGCATACAGTAGCACCAGAAAAGCTTATCTAAATCGATGTCAGTTCATTTATTGTTATGAAAATAGATAACAGCCGTAGCCGTATTTGAAGATTTAATAATAAAGTAAATAAAAATATAATTTTTCGTACATGAATCTCTATTCAGCATGTCTAAATTAGCTGTTGATGGGTTTTACGCCATAGTTAGATTAAAATTGTCTACATATTGAATGTAAACACTTATATTTTGATTCATCAATATAAATTTGTGAGTCCGAAGATGCTTTCCAAACTGAAAATATACTTCTCCATACTTAGCTTGTTCATCGACTTCAAGTTGTTCCATAATAAAGCTAAATATAACTACCTTATAATGCCGACAGTCTATATTTAAATTATAATTCTATCAGTGGACTAATTATTGTAAATCAGAGATTCGTTTATTTTGTCAGAATTTTTATAAAAGAAATTGTATAAAATTTAGTAATACTGACTTTAATAATATAGCAAGTGCTCTATTATAAATATTAGTAAATAGAAGCGCCACCCAAAATGCATAGGTTCAGATAGAGAAGCTGAAATACGGTATGAGATGAATGGTAAACAGATAAAAACTCTGACAAAATACCGGACAAACAAGACAGACTGATGATGAAACAAACAAATTGATATGCAGTAAAAGGGTAGAGAAAAAAATACCAAGACAAACAGATACCAAAAATACAGAAGTCATAATAGTTTGTCATACTAGTTTGTCATACTAGTTTGTCATACTAGTTTGTCATACTAGTTACTAGGCCAGTTTGTCATACTAGTTACGAGTATCTATTTGTCTACTTTGCTTCTTCATCTATTTGTGTGAATTGTCTGTCTATCGTTTTTGTCGGTTTATTACGTCTAGAGAATTAACCGAGAAAAACAAGAGACAGACAGACAATTCACACACACATAGATGAAGAAGCAGACATATAGATAATCCTAACTAGTATGACAAATTGGCCAGAAAAACAAGACAGACAAACCAAACATATATACACACAAACAGACCAACATACAAACAGACAAAGAGCCGTATGAAAGATAAACAGATAGACAGGGAGACAGACGGACAGACGGATAGACGAGCAGATGTTTATGAAAAATTAGAGAAAAAACAGGAAGCAGATAGATTTATGCTCGTAACTAGTAAGATAAAGCGGGCAGAAAAATAAAAAGACAGACAAAAGAAACTCACATATACAGAAACAGACAAACAGACAAACACACAAACAGACAAACAACCGACAAACAGTCAAACAGATAGACAGACAGACGGACAGACGGATTTATACTCGTAACTAGTAAGACAAAGTGGGCAGAAAAACAAAAAGACAGACAAAAGAAACACACATATACAGAAACAGACAAACACACAAACACACAAACAGACAAACAACCGACAAACAGTCAAACAGATAGACAGACAGACGGACAGGCATATATCGGTAGACAAACAAGTCAGACAAACAGATGAAGAAGCAGAGGGACATATGTATACAGCAAGACAAACTGATGAGAAGGACAATGCAAACAGACATAGAGACGACAAATAGACAAAGAGGTATACAGAGAGGCAGAGGGACAGACATATATCGATAGACAAACAAGTCAGATGAAGAAGCAGACAGACAGATACTCGTAACAAGTAATACAAGTAAAACAGACAAAAAAACAGACCGACATACAAACAGACAGTAAACTGACAGACAGTCAGACAGTCAGACAGACAGACAGACAGGCAGACAAATGAACAGACAAACAGATAGACAGAGAGACAGACGGACAAACAGATACACCGCGAGACAGACGGACAGGCGTATATAAAAAGCTAGCTAGAGTAAAATTAAACAAAAACTGAACAGCTTTTTGCGTTCAGCGATTCTTTATAGTGTGTCTCTCCACCTACAATTTACGCATAACACAAACTTAGCAACAAACTAGTTATAGCCATTTTTTAAACTAATTATGAAGTGTATTAAAAGATTAGCACGAAAAAAATCATAATCTAACAAAAAAAAGTTCACAAAATAAATGAAAAAAAAAATGCATTTAAATTGTTTAATAAAAATTCTTATTCAACTGGAAACGCATTATTTTGTATATTTTTAAACTAATTAGTGCGCTCAATGATTGATAACAATTTGAAATATTTATTTATTTATTTAAAAATCTATTTAAAAATGCTTCAATAAATTCAACTCTTCTTCTTCTTCTGCTTCTTCTTTTTTAATTACAGTGTTTTGCTTTTTGTATAACAACAAAGTTCCTTATTTAAATAAATAATAACAACAACAGCAACAACAAATTATTTTAATCAAAATGATTTCGCACAGTCCGCCAATATTCAGTCACAGTCCACCCGTCAGTTTTCTATCAGACTACATGAGCGGCAATCATCGTCAGACACTGAAGTAAGTTTTTTAAATAAATTAAAGTTCCTTTATTTAAATGAAATATTATTTAAATTTATTTTTTTATTTCATAGAATTACAATATATTCAAAGTGTTCAATTGTGCTACCTATTATTAAACCACATACAAGATACAAAACAGCAAACTTTCATCTAAAGTATAAAGTGTTAGATTTTTTCATTTTATTACGATTCCGGCTAATTATAGCAGAACTGAAGCAGAACATTTTTATATTAGAATTGTGCTAGAATATGATATATTTATTTATAATAATAACACAAAGTGTCATATAGATTTCCAATGAACTTGTGTCATTAAATGGGAAATTACATAAGAATTTCAGTGGTTATCCAGTTTATATTCGCTCTACTAAGCCATATTGTATTTCTATAATAATATCTTTGGCAAATATTAGTTGAAAAATGTACGCTTATAAAGCAACTGTTATTCAACATAATTTAGTAAATATTATAATTTGTATACTGTTATACTGTTATACTGTTATACTTAGCAAACATAAACTAGAACTAGAAGTTTCGGTAGAAAAATGCAATTTAAATGTTACTCGGCACAAAAATTAATTTTTCCAAAAGCATTTTTCTTTTTTCAAAATCTTGTATGAAAAACACTAGTTGTAAAGTTTACTATTTTAAGAATAACTTCTTCAAATATTTATAAACATTCTTACTATTAGAGTTTTGGTATGGAAACATTAAAAATTCAACGGTTTTCAAGTTTCTAAAAAGTTAATAAAAACCTGCGAAAATAAAAGTAACTAACAGTTCAAACTGTTCTAAACTTCAAGACTTAAAGTATAACAGATATTATAAAAACACAAATAATTTACATGGACTATTTCCAAAATATTTGAATCGCTTTGCTGAGCAATAGAACAGCTAAAACGTGTCGAGTTTCTTTATAAATTTCAAGACTGTTTTGGGTTGTTCAAATCTAAATACAGATGTGAAAATCAAATATGGAATTCAAGGTACCATTAGATTATTAATAAAATATAATAAACACTGTAACTGTACTAGAACTATTGTGCCCTTACCGAAGTACTCAGACCGCATTCTGCATCGCCGTCCTAAAAAGAGAGAGCACAAGTTCCTTCCAGTTCAGTGTTTCCACCGCACTTTCTATCAGCTGTCAACAGGATAATGTCTCAGATATATGTACGTATGTCTCGTTTAGACCTTGTAGAGTCCAAGGCTGAACATATGTTCCGTGCACTGCTCGACTTCTAGACAAATCCTACATCTTCTGTTACTTTCAATACCTACCTACTACTAGTATATCAATGTATAGGTTTTTTCAGCATACATAAAATGTTCAGTTAAAAACACTGATATTATTTTCAAAGTATTTTTCTCTAGACCACTTAGTATACTATACCTAACAGTCTAACACTCTTACAGCATACATTTTAAGAATTCTAAACTTATCTGAATCCAGTTTACAAAAGTGCTCTGGTTCAGTAAGCGTAATTACTGCTTCCTTTCTTGTTAAATTAACTGCCTCCTATTTTCCTGGTGTCTCCACATGCGTGTGCACTCAGTAAAGGTTTTAAATCTTTCTAGGTTATTTCATTGTTCTTCGCAATACAAGACTAGCTTAGACTCCCTTTCTCGTTAAATGCCTCTGCCTACTTGTTATTTAGCATATTCAAATGGCCGGGTATACCCAATAAAAATTTCAGGTCTTTCTACATAATTTCATTGTTTTCAACAATTGAAGAAAATACTTGCAGTATTATGATTTGATTATTATGATTTCTATTGCATATACATACTCTGCCTATGTGTTGAAGTGGACACATCTTTCTATGCTATAGGTGGCTGCCTGACAAAAAAAAAAAAAAAAAAAAAAACTGTTGAGTTTACCTAACTTTTCGTAGTAGCGCGTAGTGTGCTTCTTCATCTGTCAGAGAACCATCTGTATACAAGTTTATTGTTGCTAGTTTAATTGTAGTTGAAATCTATATTCCTCTGGTTTCTTTTCATTAAGTTTTATGTTAAACTTATTGTTGAAGCTGAACTGCGGTTGTTACTTGACTAAAGCATTTGCACACATCAATTTACGCAACAAGAATAGTAACGAACGAATTCGGTACACATGCATCAAATTTTCAAATGCGACAAGCTAAATTTTTACACAGAAACAAAATTGTGTGCTTAATTTCAAAACTTCTTTCTATTCAGAAGCCAATTTGAATCACGCAACACTTTTCAATATTGCATTATACAATTGACGTTTGGATCTTGAGTTGCAGCTGCATAGTAATTGATATACTTTTTGATCTGAAGAAGATTTTTGGTGCGTTCATACGCTTACAACACTTCAAGTACCGGACGGATGAAACTATGATTTAGGCACTGCTTTCTTTTTCATACTGAATCTCTATTGTTTGTTCTCTTTAGAACCATTTTTAATCTATATTATTTGTACTGATTATGGAGAAAGACACTTAATTGTAGTTTTTATGCACAAAACCAGTGGCATATGAAACTATGTCAATACTATAGGCCTATAAGTCTAATTAATGCTGAAGATTAATCTTGTTATTTTGTAGAAACTGTAGAACAAGGTATTTCTTTATAAAAAACTGATTCGGCCTCTGAGTAAAGAGTGACCACACAAGAAAAACTTCACATCAACTCACAAAACATTCTGCCTCCAACTTTTTCTAAAAGCTGTATAGTTATGTATATTTGAGCCAGATTTATGAGATTTGGTACATATACAAAGGGCATACCGGGAAAATGTAAAACTAATAGATTAACGCGTGGTGTCACGCCTTCATATAAGAGAAAAATAAAAAAAGGGGGGGGGGGGGTGTATTGACGCTTTGTTTGTACGTCATTTTGCTACACTGCTAGTATTTATATATAACAATTATTCACATGAAAAATTATTTCTCACAGTTTTTCTTACAATGCATCATCTCACTTTCACTAGCAAAAAAATAAAATTTTTTAGATATATAATCTACGATATATTAAAATCGCACACAAGTTGCTATGAAAAGTTTTTGTGTTTTATTTTCGCAAACTACGGTGACCACGCTGAAAAATCAGATAAATATAAATTTCATTGTTGCCTGGCGCGCAAATACAAACACACACCGAAAGAAATTTATAAGAAAACAAATGTTTTTTAGAGATATTTTTGCGCATAAAGAATTGTTACCATTCAAGATCAAGGCAATGCGACATGTTTATGCTGAACTACAGCATCGTCATCATAAGCGTTATAGCAAAAACAGATGACTTTCATTATAATCCCGTGAAAATTTAGACATCTGCGTGCGCCATACACGAGTAGTACCTGCTATGTATGATATATTGTATCTACGATATGTACAATCACAACACAAATTCATTGCGAAACACCGATGGCAGAATTTATTTGTTGTGTGTGTGCTCGTGTTTTTTTGTGTCCATGAGGCAAAAATATTGAAAATAATTAAATAAATTTGTTTTCGTGCAATGTATCTTGTGTGTAGTTGCAGATACATTTAGCAGATACATACGTACACATAGTTTTATGTGTATGAATTTTTATAAATTTATTTTCACTTTGACGAAATACTGACGCAAATAAATTGATTTATAATAAAAACACAGCTGGGACAGAATGCACAAGTGTGGAAAGCACAGATATAAATTTTAAAAAATACTAAATAGCAAAGTATCTTATGGATTGTTATGACGTATGCGCAAAGCTGTGGCGCTAACAGACTGCGACATTTATTTATAATTGTATAAGCATTGAAATTAACTATAGTAGAATGTATTAAAGTACAGCTAATAGCTACAGATAGATACTAATGGAAATCGTGTGAAAAATGCATGCAAATTTCGAAACAATTTTATACTGCAAAATATAAATTTTGAATGTAGTTTTTGTCAAAATTCTAGCAATTTTTGAAACCACACGTACTATAAACAGATGATGACAGCATGACAGACATGAATCATATCAGCCAAAAACAGCATAGTCTCTAAAAATAATTCTAGAAGCATAAAAATACAAAATTTAATAAAAATATTTGATTTAATAGCTTTATAAACTTTATACTATATAAATATATATACATATATATTGTACTATGCCAAATATTGTTTCAAGAGTGCATGTACAAACAATCACCAAGCGTTCATATACATATGCGTATCTGGAACTTTCAATCTTTGATGGATGTGTTGTGCACACATACTATGTATGTATTTACTTATTTACTTAAGGCGCTTATCAAAGTTAGCTTTCGCTTTCATTAAAATACTTTAAATATTTGCAGCAAATTCTCGGGTACATTACGTATAGTAAAGCGCTGTATGTGCGATCGTACAAAAAGATTCAGCACAAAAAATTGCACTCAAACTTTATCAGCAGCACATATTGTTGTTGTTAGAAATGAAAGTAAATGTGCGCTTTTGTTGCTAATACTAGATACTACTATATAGACTTGAAATTGATGTTTTCTCTTTGCTTGTGGGAATGAATGCGCAAGTATTGTGCATAGAGCAGCAAACGTGAGGTTGCACACGTAGAATTATGGTACAGTGTGAACTTATTTAGCGCACAAACAATGAAATAGTGCATGTTTTTAGAAAGGTTGTATAGCAATTTGTCTAAATCTATTAATTAGTTAAGAAAAAATTTGGACAAATAAAATGTTGAAAAATTTTTTTTGTCTTACATTATATTGAATATTTTGGCATTGGCTCCATAAATTTGTTTGCAATAGCGTTTAAATGTAAGTTAATAGAATTTGTCAAAATATTTGTATTCATAGCTTTCAAATCAGCGCAGTAGTTTTGAAGTTATGAGCTATTCCGTAAAAAAGTTAAAACATGAAAAAAAAAATATTTTTTTTTTTTTAGTCATATCTAACAAATTTTATTTTATATTTGTATAAAATAAAATAAACTATTTATTTATATATTTATGTGCTAGTTTTAGTTAAAGTTTTGCAGTCGATATCTCAACTTCAGCTCCATGAATTTTATTGTAAAAGCCCTCAAATTAAAGATAATTGAATACTCAACAATATTTGCCTACATTATTTTTCAAACGGCTAAGTAGTTTTGTTATTATAAGTTGTGGAGTAGTGCAACACTTACACAAATAGCTTCTTTCTTCTATCAAACATTTTTTTTTCAGCTTTTTTTTTTTGAGTAAATTGATTAAATTTTAAATATTTCAACAAAATTTCAGTTGTAAGTTGTGAAAAGTTACTATAGTAGTACTACTAAACAAAATTTAAAACTACATCTAAACAAAATTTTACTGTATCTAACTGCACTAAAGTCGTATGAAAATCTTTATACAAAACATTTGCCTAGCAAAAATAAATGAAAAATGTAAATTCTGCCAAATGCGCAGAATTTTTATGAGCGCAAGACCAAAAAAAAAAAAAAAAACCCCCCCAAAGAAAATTGCTGAAATCTTACATAAATATGTATATCTGTAGAAACTTTTACTTTTTTTTAGTTTATTTTCTGTCTAATTTGTTGAATTTTGTAATTGCTAATGAGAAATTCTAATTGTTTGTATCTATGACATTTGCAGCTATAATGATGAACCAAATAGAACCTCGCGCTATTGTCGACCACAAGTGATAACGCTTGCCTCAAAAGCGATGGTCAATAATGCCACAAATGCGGCAGCGGCAACCGTTGCAGGATGGCAACAGCAACAACAACAGCATCAGCAACAACAACAATTGAAACATAATGCCGCATCCGCTGCTGCCGCTGCAGCAATGGGGAATCGCAGTTGTGGACGCAGCTATTTGGAGCGTATGGTATCCGCACCACTACTAAATACACAGCCCAAATCCTGTCTGAGTCGAAAATCCTGCCTGCACAAAAGCAATAATAATGCAGCCACACAAGTTGCACTAACAGCAGCCACAGCAGCGGGAGAAAGCAGCGATTTGGCACATAATTGTGCACAGCGGTAAGTCGTTGTATTAGATTGGTTTCGATTGGGCAACAAAAAAGTCACTACTAAATATTAGTAGTTATACTACTTACTTATTCAGTGTAACCGCAATACAATGCAAGGGTTCAATCACACTGACGTAAAACAGACGCCAACTAATCACCGCAAAATGAACTAAAAAAGCGCCAAAAAAAATACAAGAAATATTATCGTTTGTTAGGTTATATAGATGACAGATTATAGTTTACGTGAAGTCGTATGCAAGTTTGATGTATGAGCGCCATTTGGCTTGATTTCAATGCGCGGCAACACTGAGAAAAATTAACAAACTTTTTTAAATTTACCAAGTAGAAGAAATCGAAATCGCAAAATCTTTAAATATTTTGTCGTAAAACCAAATTTCATCAATGGAATTTGGAGATTTTGAGGATTATATGTCATTCTATGTTTGCGTTCAAGAATTTTGGTTGCTCAGTCTGTTTTTTTTTTGTTCATCGATTGTGTTGAAATTACTGCACCGCTGAAGAAGTCCTAAATCAATAATATGTACTAACTTTAAACTTTGCGGATGTTAGACGCCATTTTTTTTTTTTTTGAATTCCCGACCTATTGTGATCATATTCTGATAAGAGTTCAATTTAAACTACAATAGAAAACCGATCAACATGACCAACCGGAATCTAATGATAACTGATATATTGTTTTTCTTACTAGTTTTTTCATTTTTTTTTTTAAACACGCGCCATCTCAAACAGATCTCTTGAACGCAACGCAACGAAAAGAATGAAATGAATGTAAAATTAATTTCATGTTTTTTTTGTAAAGACTTCTAAATGAAAGAGTGGAGCAAAGAGAGACCGAGTTGAACAATAAAATGTGTGTGTAACAAAACATGTGTGTGTGTGTGTGTGTGTTATTATCATATAATACGTGTACGCTTCTCTTTTGATTTCGATGCCGACTGGAATGAATCAATTCGACCCCTCTTCCTAATGAAGTGGCAGTAGTATGTTTTTTATAAAATATTTCGATCATTGAAACCATTCTGATTCCTCATTTCTTATTGGTTATACTCAGGACAATGACATTCAGATTCATGGCTTCTGCAATGCCTCTGCGAAAGCGTATTGTGCGGCCCTGTACATTCGCTCTGTCTCCACTGAGGGCACTGAGGTTACGTTACTGTGACACTGCTTGTGGCAAAAAGCAAATTGGTTACTTTGCAAACATTAAGCTCGAACTTTGTGTTGCCGTACTTGTCTGCCTAAGCATAAAACATGTTATAGCAAATGTTAAGAGTTTTAGTTACAAAATGACTCTATGGTGCAATTCCTTCATAGAGTCGTTTTGTAACTAAAACTCTTAACTTTTGATACAACATGTTTTATGCTTAGGGACAGAAGTACGGCACCTGGCTAGAAAAGGAAAACATAGAGATGTGGCGACTAGGATTTCTCTCGTTCGGGAAAATGTCTCCAACGTTCGCTGGATTCATATTTCGTCTAGAGAAATTCCAGCGGATTTCGTTTAAACCGCGGGTGTTCAAACAGAAGAGCTGCGAGCAAGTTCAACATAGCTTGCTCTAGCCGATGATCTTTGGCCATCAACACACCAAATACAATTGTCTCCCCCTGAAGCAAAGAAGTTGTAAATATTTCATACTTGCACGAATGAACGGAATGTGTGTTCGGTATTTAGGACATATTTAAGTGCACTACGAGGCATGGACTCTACCCGGCTTGAAACAATGGAACCTACTCTATAGCGAAGAGTTGTATAGGTATGCCAAGTTTTCTTATGAAAAATTTTAAATTTTTGGGTAGTATTTTCTTGCAGTGTACTAGTTTTTCTTCTGTACTCTACAGTATAGTATAAATATTAAATTACAAGTTATAGGTGGTTTTTCTATTATTGTGTAAAAAAAAACACCATTTTATACGTTTCATTTTTTTCACAAATTCACTAATTGGACGCTTTGTACAAGATTAAACCAAATTAAAATAAATTAAAGTATAAAAAATATTTTTAAAATTTTTTATTTTTGAAAATTCCGCTTTTTTTTTTTTTTTGTTTATTTTTATTTTCTTGCACTGATTTGCATTTTTAATTTACTTGTTTTTTTACGCTTTAATTTTAAAATTTATATATTTAATTATCACTGCATTTATAATCGATTTGCGCTATTGCACAATGCCAACCAACTTAAGTTTATCAGTAGCAAAAAAACATATATATAAAAAATGTTAAGCACTGCTATATAATACAAATATGTACATACTTATAAAACCAAACCACCATAAGCTTAATGGGAAGGTGTTAAATGCTTATAAAGTGTCTGGTATTTATGTACACAATTTCCTTTAACAATGCACTTGAAAGTAGTTCTCACCAAATGGATGTGCAACATCGTTGACATTTAAGGTCTAAAAATATAAATCTATAAGGCTCTAAAGTGTAGTGCACTATTTTTGGTTAGATAATGTCTAGACTAGTTCGGAACATTTCTTTGAAAAGTGATGTGGTTGGCTGCTGCTGATATTGCCTTAATTATTCCAACACGCGCCACAGACACTTGGATAGAATAACTTCGCTTTTTGTTAAAACATTTTTTTCTTTTTATTGTCTAGGGAGTTCATTTTTAGACGTGTGCTTTTCATGAAGAATTAAAACGCATATAATTTAATGTTGTGGCCAAGAATTTAGCTTTATTATAAAGTTAAGGGTTTGCCATTATGTTTTAAAAAAGATTTCGGGCTGGCTCGAATAAATTCCAATTTTCGACCACTTTTTGCAGCAATTGGGACCGTATGTCAGCAATAACGCGCCGAATAGAATATTCTCTTCCAAGGCGTCAATCGTCTCGGGCTTATCTGCGTAGACAAGCGACTTCACATAACCCCACAAAAAATAGTCCAGCGGTTTTAAATCGCACGATCTTGGAGCCCACGTCGCGAGATAATGCGCTCACCAAAAGTTTCCTTCAATAAATTGATTGTTTCGTTGGCTGTAGGGCATGTAGCGCCGTCTTGTTGGAACCAAAGGTCGTTCACATCAACATTTTCCAATTCAGGCACGATAAAGTCATTAATCATGGCTCTATAGCGTTCTCCATTGACTGTAACAGTATGGCCGGCTTCATTTTTGAAGAAATATGGCCCAATGATCAGCCTCAGCCCATAGATCACACCAAACCAAAGTGACATTTTGAGGATTTAACGGCGTCTCAACAATGGCTTGTGGATTATCATTAATCCAAATGCGACAATTTTGTTTATTAACGTACCCATACAACAAAAATTGAGCTTCATCGCTGAACAAAATTTTCTTGTGAAAATCGGATTCGGTGCCCATCTCCTTTTGGTAATAAATTTGCACTATTTGCAAACGTTGTTCCGGAGTAAGTCTATGCATTATGAAATGGCAAACCAAACAAAAACAAGCTGCCGAAAACAGCGTTGCCAGATTGAAAACCATACGTCAATTATTCAACATTTTTTACGTCATGGGCGTTATTAGCGCGACATTTAGGTGTGCAATCCGTTGAAAATGAAGTTGATTGTCGCTGAGTTTAGTAGTTCTTTTATGACCTACTATTTTCTATATATAAATTGAAATTTTTATGTTTGCTGCGAAAGCAGCCTTGTCTCTCTCAAAAGCCCCCAACTACACCCATGTTTGTATGTAATATTTGCGGTTGTTCTGAAAAGCAACGCTGTCACTTGTACTCTATCGGTGTTTCTGTGTTGTAATGTTGACTTGGATTGTCGCGCTGTCTGACAGTTTATCAGTAATTATATATGGTAGGTACTAAGTGTAATACACTGAAAGTAAAACATATATGAAATCTCAGCATGGAAATCTCAGCTATGCACAAATTTTAGCTTTAACTGTAAAATATAATGTAGCTCAATGGTATTTATGGAAGTGTGCCAAAATCAGAACGCAACAGTCAGTTTTCAACACAATCATTTATGTGGAAGTGTAGCAAATTCGAAACACTAGCTTAATACAGTCTATGAGATGCATTGCATTCTAGCAGCGTACTTTTTATGCAGATTTTATATGCAGAATTTATAATATTGTAATATTTTGTGACATATCTAATAAACTGTTCCATAAAAATAAATTTTAAATTAGTAGCACTGAAAGCTGTTAAATTAAGCTTTGTAGTGGTATACAGTAAAAAGTTAAACATTTTCATTTCTACGAGTTATAGTTAAAAGTTGCCAAAATTTATTTTTAATATTTTCATATGGCATGTTCAACCTACTCTTATTACATTTGAAATCATAAATACATAAACATCCAATAAACTCTTTTCGTGCAATTTAAAAAAAAAAAAAAAAAAGTTCATATATAATATTGCAAGAAGCATCATATCTCGTAAACTGCTCCATATATTTTAACAACAATAGCGCACTTTTAAAATATCTTTAACTATACTTTGACGTTGTATGCAATTTATAATAAAATATTTCCTAATTAACGAAATATAGCGCTTAGATGCATTTACTTACATATTTCAGCATTTTCAGCTATACATACAAATCAGCTCTATACTAGCTCTATTAACATTCAAAATTGTATACTTTTTGTTAAACATTAATAAAATTAACATTTTTATAAGGTTTATCTTATATAATACATATATTCAACACATGTTCACTTTTACCACAGGCGCCATCAAGGGCGTACCACATACGTACGTACGTACGATATGTACCTATAAACCTTATAAGCGCCAACAAATTTTCGATGTCAACGCTTTGACATTATGCTCTGCAACAGATTTCCTTAAGAGCATCTCTATTTATATTTATAGTTTTACTCAAGATTTCGAAATGTTTTTTTTTTTCTTTTTTTCGAGTGTAAGTAGTACCTACTATAAATATGTATGTAGAAACGTATGCATCAAGACAAGACATCAGCAGCAAGAGCAACAGCAGCAACAGCAAGCAGTCATCAACTGATCACGTGAAAATGATCGTGTGGCAATCGTATGTCGTATGATGCGATGCTGTGACATTCTAAGAGATACAAACAAATTTCTCAATTTTATAGATTACAATATTGAAAAATTTATATTGTAAATTGTACTACTGTGTATTGCTACATAGATTCTTGAGAATAGTTTGAGGTTTTTTAATTAAAATATTCCATTAACTCCTAATCTCATAAAATGTAATGAAGAAGATTTACCTCAATTTTTGTTTGTTTTTTTTTTTTTTTCAAATTTTGTTTTTTTTTTTAACGCAAGCAATTTATTGAACTTAGCAGTCTATATTTTAATAGTCTACGCAGCATAATTAATTTGAGGTCATTTAAAAAAATGCCGCCAGAACATTATTAGTTTAAAAATGTATTTAAAAAAAAAAACACGTTCAAACATCCAAATCTCAGCTATTACAAGGTTGTGTAACTAAAGCGATTATTGAACTTTTTTTTATTTTTCATATAAACTGATTAGATAGTGAAATCAGAAATGCTATATGATGAGGGTCACACATTATGATTTTCATATATGTAGGTATTTACAAAGTCATGTTTTAGTATGTAAACCAAAATTTATTAGCTTAAAATATCTGCGTTGCATATTAAATAAGTATGCATGCAGGCCCTTAACAAATAAACACGCTCAAAATCAAGTTCCAAAAATGCATTTTGATGTAAATTGTAAAGAAGAAACGCATTTCAATGAAGTAAAAACAAAAAATAATGGAGAAACATCATTTTAAGTGAAAACCAGTTTAAATGTCTACAATACTTGACAACGCTTCCTAAATGTGCAGTGACAACGTAACTCATTAATAAAAGTCACATAAAATTCAACAAGGTGGAACGACAACCAAAGATTTTTTTGACTTTTTTTTTTATTTTTTTAAATATAGTATTTATCGCTAGTCAAAAAGTTTCAACGCGCAGCTGATATTTAATATCGATTGCATTGAGTGAGTACGTGTGAAAAGAAATTAAACTAAAAAAAAGTTTGTTTTATTATTTACAAAAACAAAAGCTATTAAAACAAACCATAAGTAGTAAAATTTTTTACAGTGCTGACAGTGAGCACCATGCGTAATGAAACACTGAAGTTTTTGCTTATAAAGAGTGTGTAATACACAACTGAAACTTTATTAATGTGAATAGTTAGTTGCTTCGAAACCACTGTATCGTTTGCTAAAGAAGAAATTGTTTGCTATTGTATTAACTTGCAATTGGCTGTTAATGCAACTAGAATTCTACGCACATAATTTGGGTTATATTAAAATCTGTGAGTCTATTCAAACCAGAAATTACGCTTTCTGCAAGCTTGTAACAATACAATGAATACAGCATCTTAAAATTTTTTAAGATTTAATTTAATAAAAAACACACTTTTTCTTTGCCAAATTTCTCTGAAACCACTACAGCATTTGATAAATGTTGTAAGAAGAAATTCTTAGCTTTTTAATTATCTTTAATTTGTTAGTAAATGTAAGAAAATGCTTCGGGTAGAATTCGAGATATACTTAAATTTGTACAACTACTTCCAAACTAGTAATGGTGCATACTCTTTCTTTTTATAGCCGTTAAACAAACAAATAGACAAAATATGAATAAAAAATGTCGCCACACTCTAAGATGACTTTAATTACACCATATATACACAAAAATTTTTAATAGTTTCCCAGAAATTACTTAATGCTGTGGTAAATGATGTGGAAAGTTTGTAATTTTAACCTTTTTTTTGCGTCTTTGGACTCGCTAAAACCAAATCCGTACTCCATTGTATTGCATACCATCAGATTTTCGGCATAAGCTTAGTTTAGAGTTCACCACCACACAAAAATGAAAAACAATGCTGACCTTGTTCGTTTTCCTGCTGGGCGGTCTTGTGCATGGCACTCACAAAATATCATACGTTTAATAGTATGTCTATACATAAAGGAAATCTAAGCGTCTAAACTTTAGTTCTTATGGTTTCTGCGATCTGTTATTTCATACTAGCAGACAGATGGACCAGCATGGCCATATCATATAGGCACAAGTTGCTGGTCAAGAACATGACTGACTTGCATACTTCTACTTATAACATACATTCGCACCAACTTATGAAACACTTGCCCCTTGAGTACTGGGCATAACAAAATTATGAATTCTGCTTTACAAGTATACAATGAGTTTGATAATGGTTCTAAAAATAATATTTCTAAAGAGAGAAAGCTTTTAACATTTATTATGCAATCTTCTCATCCATCTTCTCTTCCGCAAAACTATGACATTTTGAAGAACTTCATATCTATATTAAAAAGTTCACTATAAAAGTGATATTTTCTTTAAATACACTGATTTCTTCCATGCGTAAATCGTTGGATTCAATGTTACGGCTACGATTAGATTGATATTTTGATCGAAACCATCTTTTTAGTTAACAAAAGCTAATTAAAACATGTTTTAAACACCGTTTTATTGCTGGAAACAGTACAAAATAAGCTTAGAGAAACTCGTGCAAACTTTTCTCTTATCTACTTCACACCACTTAAAAACTCAGCGAAAAATACAGACATAAATACAATGAAGAAAGCATAAACCCCGTAAACCATTTATGGTACGATACTAAATGCGGCTATTAAGAAGTATAAATTAGAACAGCGAATTTACCGTTATAGCTACTAATTCTTAAACACTCTATCAACTAGAACAGTTTTCGGAAAGCAAACTCATCAATTCATTAAGTAGAACTGCAAAATTTAAGCAAAGAAGAGACTTTAGGACTTCTAATTGAGTATATTTTCAGTGTGTACGTTTTTAGCTGCGAAAGTTATACCCTCCGAGTTAAGAGTTCCAAATAAATCTCAAAAGATACTCATGCTATACTAGTATTTGGCTAGATGGTCTCATTTTGTTCAGCTAATCAAGTATTTATATATGGTTTGGTGTTATAGAATAACTTTATATCTAATCTCTTCTGACTTGTATTAATATAAAATACCACATTCTGAGTTTTTACTGTATCTTTTAAACATAAAATCAAAACGAAATGAGAACGACTGCAATGAGCCTCACACATATTCCTACAAATAAATACAAAAAACACCAACTAAATGCACATGGCTGTCTGTATTTGTGACAGCCCACCTCTATAAATACTTACTTATAGTATACAAGACATATAGTATATATACTCGTACGATATATAAAACCACAGCAGTTGCCGACGTTTACGTTATAAGTCTGTGGGGCCGCTGTTGCTGTCTTGAATCGAACCTGTTGCGTGGTGCTGTCGCTGGCGCTGGCGCTGGTGCTGGTGAAAGAAAATGTGCAGCATGCGTTCGCAGCGTGATCGAATAAATATTGGCCCGAACTGATCTGGTCTGGTCTGGTCTGGCCGGGTCTGGCCAAAACGTCGCCAATATGCTTGAGTATATGATTTGTTTGAGCCAATATCGTATCACAGGCAGCATCGGCCAAACAGCTCAAATAACGTTCGACGTTAATTGACTGAGCCAATAATAAGTGGCATCTATATTTGCTATTCATTAATGCTCAAATAGACTGGGTGTTAAAATTATAAACTAAACTTATCTAAATAATGGTTGCATGTACACTGCACATGATAGCTTAATATAGTATGTGTGGCTTAATTCGTTTTGCTTATTTAAATATGTTCCGAATAATAATTTTTTTTTTATCTTTTTTTAGTATTTTGTATCTTTTTGTATATCGTATGACGCCAATTTGCTGTTGCTATGCTTTCTCCTGAGCTTTGTATCTATTATCATAACTTTGCGCTAACTTTCAAGCAAATTAGATTTTTATTTTTTGTATCTGTTGGCTTATCAGCATATTTAAACGTTGCATTCAATTGAAACCAACAAGTTTTTAATATAGATACGAACGCTTTGATTTTTTATATATTTTTGATTAAGGTTAATTTGTTGTTGAACTTGTTTCGTTAACAGATTTAAATTAAATTGCTGCTAGTACGAAAATCAAAGTCAAATGTTAAACGAATTTTTTTTTTTTTTTACGTAACTCGAAAAATTTATGTTGAATTTTTTAATTACGTTTATCATTACTTGAATCTGTATTGAACTTACTTCTTGTTACTACACCATTTTATATACTGCATACTGAAATATTAAAATATGTTTGTAATGCTTCCGCTAACTATGTCAGAGCTTAGTAATGGAGATATTGAACAAATCAGCGGGCGAAGAAAAGCCAGTTTCGCTACATTCTATCTATTCATAGTTTTCACAGACTATAAGAACTTGAGTATGTGAAGATTGTAGTACAAAACAAAGAGTTTCATGGTGTGTGAATAATAAGAAGCAACCAAAATGCATACATTTTTATCTGTGTGCTCAGCACACCACCGAGGCTATTAAAAAAAAACACCAGTTTACAGCATTTTTGCTCAACATAACTCACTATGATCTTCCCATGCATTTTAGTTCAATAAACACAAAATTATCATTTACAAATTTTTTTACAAAAAAAAAAATTTTTTTTTTTCTGAGTGGTTTCGACAATTTTGAGTATATCTCAAGTTCTAATTGCCCACAGAATTCTGGCAGCATCCATGACATAACGAGAGATAATATTAATATATAAAACAACAATTATTTGATGTAACTAACACGAAACTATTTGGCGCCCAACGTGGGGCATGCAGCCACAACGCTGCAATTAAGAACACGGCTTGCACAGTCCATAGAGCATAACTATTGTACAAAATTATCTATATTTTTAACACTTCTTTTTATATTCTTCTCTCATTTAAAAGCTTCAAAGCCATTAAAGGTTTTATATTTTAAAAATTGTTAAATAGCCATAATTTCGACATACAAAATTTAAGCACACATTAAGAGATTCTCTGTATAAAGTGCTATTGTATTGGCATGCTACATGCTGGAAGACGCAAACAGACTAAAAAATACCGTACTTTACTACTCAATAATAAAATAACTTTTTGAATTAACTAACAAATTATTTACCTTTTTCAACATATTCCGCTACGGGTCCCTATTTTTCGCTCGACGACTCTGCTTTGTTTTCAATACAATAGCTTTTCGAAAGAATTTATTACGATATTGTGCCAAATTGCAGCATCTCACTTCCCTTGTATTAAGCAGCTAAACTGTCAAACTGGAAGTAGGTGTGGCCAAATATGACGATTCCCAACGCAATGAATTTCCCGAAAAATAAGCTAAAAATAGCTAAATAATAAAGAAAAAATGTATTTGTTTATGTCAGGCAAGCAATTTTTTCTCGCTTCAAGACAAAAAAAAAATTTTGAAGGCGCAAATATTGCCAAATGTTCCTTCATCATCTGATTTTTTTTTTTTTTTTTTTGTTTCAGCAAATGCTGACATTATGAAATATGTTGACAGCTAATGCTTGAAAAGAAACCTATATATGTATATCTATAACTGCTGACATGTGCATTATAAATATAATTAAGATTGGTGTTATGATGCTCTGGGAGGAGAGCTGTATACGCGCGTGTGCACACACAATTCGATACACAAAATCAAAGAAAGAAATCAATGAATTTAAATATATAAATTTATTCGTATGTAAATTTATATATAGCAATATAAAAAAAAATAAAATAAAAAATCGAACACCTTATCTGCCAATTGCTGAACAGATGCAAGCAAATGTCAATTGAGCCAAATTAAAATTAATTGCCAAAAAAACGAAAAAAAAGAAATCTAAGAAATTTAAAAATGCTTGCAACGGCGCAGTTTAGAAATCTTCTTTGATACATAATTTAAATAAACAAAACCATAAAATTAAACTTAAACATACTGCAAAAAAATAATTTGCATAAAAATTTATATTTAGCTAACAAAAAAAAATTATTTTTGTTTTAAACTTGCATATTGAAAAAGTCAACGAACAAAATTTTTGTAGAATTTTTAATCTTTTTTGTGTTTTATGTGTGCTCTTAGTATATTTATAAGTTTTCAAATAAAAATAAACTCGCATGTTGCTAAAAACAACACAAATACATATGTACATACATACATAAAAGAAGAAAAATCAGGTGAGATATACTATAAGCAAGTTTAGATTTAAAAGTTTCGAAAACATAAAAGATTGCATACACACAAATAATGTGGTGCTAGCAACTCTCATATAACTAATAAAGCATAACCAACGAATAAGACGAAATGGTTAGAACAAAAAACAAACGAGCAATCGAAACTAACATGTCTAAACTAATGAGTACAATGACGTACATATACAACGAGTAAAGCGAAATTGACGGTAAGACAAGTACAATGACGTACATATACAACGAGTAAAGCGAAATGAACGGGGTAAGACACATAACAGTACTTGGCTTGAGCAGTGAAGCCTATGTTTATCGTTACATTAAACTTGACTAGACTTATAATTCGCAAACAGTTTACTATGTTACTGTTTTGCCAAATACTAGCATCTCTTTATGCTAAAATTATGCTAAAATACTAAATTTTTTATGTATTTGAACTTTTAGTTGTGTGCTTGCTGCGCAGATTTGCCGCAATGCCATCTGCTCTGTACATGAACGGAACTCCCGCGAGAAGTGCGAATGCGTTTTTTCTTTAAAATTATTTGCACTGATAATGTGCGCCAAAAAACCAAAAAACCAAAAAACAGAAATAATCAAAAAATAAACATTTCGAATTTAATTGCACTGGCAATAGAAATGCGAGGAAGAGTATACAAATCTTGAAAAAAATGGCGTTTTGGCGACGCAAAAAAAAAAAAAAAAAAAAATTAGCCTTGACACGACTAAAGGTTAGCTTAGCTTTTAGCAGCCTTCGTGATAATTCAAGGTTGCAATTTGCTGTATCCGTTGCGATATCAGCTTGGATGATTTTTCTTATTTCATATTTTTATAAACACACACAAATAAATACTCATGCATAACTTTTATTTCTTTCGTTTACTTACAGTCGTAGCCGTAAAAAGCTTATATTCGCCGATGATAAAGGTCTGTCATTGACTGAGGTGCGCGTTATGTCGGAACCATCAAATGTACCGCCATATTGGAGTGTGAAATTCCTTGAACAGATAACACAGGGATTAGTTAGTCCGCATCCAGCTGACCAATGGACAGTGGACTTTAAGCAGCCTGCATCGGATTATCTATCATTTAGGTAATTATTTGAAATAAACATAATAAATAACTATGGTTTATATTATATGCTATAATTAGTAAAAAATGGAAACTTATTTAAATATTGCTATTGTATATATTTCGGTACATAGGTTTTCGAGATATGTAGATATTTATTGAACATCAATTTTGCATATATGTATTGTTGCCTAACTCTGCAACTAATAAGCTGTTTGCAATATGCAGAACAAAAATTTTTCTTTCAATTCAATATCTTTCATTTCAAAGCTTAACAGACCGATTTCATCGAGTATTAGATGAGAGATAGTCAATGTAGACTTCTATAAAGTTAAAAATTTTATTATATATCAACATAGCTTTGTGCCATTTTGTTTTGCTGGAATTTCTTGTAGTTTTTAAATCATTTCTGAGACACAAAACAAAAAAATGTTTCTTTTATATATGAAAGTATATTTTGCTCAATAACTCTGGAACTATGGAACCGATTTTTAAATACTGTGAAAAAAATGTGCAACAATTCAAATATCTTTCGTTTAATGTGGCATTTGACGGAATAGTTTGATATTTAAACGAGTTATGCTCTATAATGCATGGCTATATTAAAACAAAAAGTTAAAAAAAGAATTTTGGTTGTTTAATATCTTTCGAACTAATGAACCGTTATAAAAATGATGTGAAAAGAAATTATTGGCATTTAATAAACTTTCATTTGAAATTTTAACAAGCCAAAATCTATGAGTTTTAGATGAGCTTTGTACTATAATGAATATATACTAGTATAAACAATGCATAAAAAATAACTTGAGCTGCTTTCATTATATGTACCCTGTGCACCTACTAAACTTCTAATATTTTCACTTATAATTACAGACAAAAAATCGAGCGTTGCTATGTCTCACTTGAGAATGTCATTGTCAAAGATGAAGAGTCCATAGTTGTTGGCACTGTAAAAGTCAGGAATGTGGACTTTGAGAAGGAGGTTATAGTGCGTGTTACTTGGGATGATTGGAAGAGCCAACAGGATATATTCTGTACATTTGCCAGGGTATGCACAAATGATGATTTTATGCAATTTAATAATAATAATAATATGCTAACTTAAATTTACATAACACTTATATAGGCCTATGGACTCGCTACATCTGCACATGTTGTCTTCGATACATTCTCATTTAAAATAACACTACCGCCATCATCGAAACGTCTTGAGTTCTGCATCTGCTATCGTACCAAAATTCAAGAACACTGGGATAATAATGATGTAAGTTGTGTTTTTATAAAACTATAAAATATATTCACAATATTAAGTTTTGTTTGTTTGTTTTAATTTTTTATAGGGTAAAAATTACACCATCAGCAAACGTTCGCCATTCTACTACAATGCACTGTCGCCGTATGAAAAGGGTGCTGCCAATCGTAATAATTGCTCGCCGAATCAAACATGCTCCACACTAACCGAAGCATTATCCAAGGCGCAGGAACAACAGCATTGCTGGAATCAAGAGCCTAGCACACCGTATTGGTGAGAAAACTACGAAGCTTATAGCACAACGTACTGAGGGAGGGTGACACACATTGCGATGGCTTGTGTCAGTGCATTGAATTGTAAATTATGGCAACTATTAGTTGTTTAGGCTTTATAATAATCAAGCAAGCAAGCAACGTCTTAAATAACTTGAATTTACTATATAACAGACTAAAAAATATTATATATAAAACGAAAACCAGACTAGAGAGAGATTTATATACGTGTGTACGTAAGAAATGTGTATAAAATGGCTTACTAACTGCAAGATTGAGGTTATTAATCACGGTGCCATTATACTGTTTAAACTGATCAAAATGATTAAACTGTTTAAACTGTTTAAACTGATCAAAATGATTAATTTTCTTTTTACAACTTGAATTAGTACAATCAAACAGAAACTACTTGAAGAAACTATATATGAAACTAGAAATATTTTATAAAAACAAATAGAAAAGTTGATTGTATAACAGTTTGATTGAAAGCGACATTAATGAATTATAATTATAAGTTTTTTTTATGTGTTTTTATGTTATTATTTTTTGTACCTTTTTTTCTATAATTTTTGTATCGCTGTGTGATTGTGTCAGTAATTTTATGTAATAAAAATATTTTTTATAAAAAAATGTAAAGAAAAAAACTGTGCGAAATCCTTGCTAACCATTAAATCCAAATTTTTATACAAAAGAAAAACATAAAACTAAAAACTTAAAACTTAAAACTTAAAAATCAAAATACATACAGAAAAATGATTTTAAAAAATATAAAAAAAAAACAATCGAATATTATATATTGCCATATATTTTTAAACTAAATACTACTAAGCTAAGCCAGTTTGAATGGATGTATGAGAATTTTAATTGAAATGAAAACCAATTTATTTTTTTTTTTTTTTTTTGTTATACATAATTACTACTTTTTTTTAATTTTTTTTGATTATTTGAAACTTTAAGACTGAAATGGTTGTTGAGGAGGAAGCAACAGCAAAAAAATTACAACTAAAAAAAAAGAAAAACAACAACAACAACAACAACAACAACAAAATAAATCATCATCACATTTTGAAAACCATCTACCAGATTTCTTGATATATATTCTTAAATTTTAATTTTTTTCAATTACCATATTGCATATTAAGTGTTTTGTGTACATGAGTTTCATAAAAAACAACAACAACAACAATTGAAAATACAAAACTAAAAAGTGAACTGTACATAGTTAATTTGTTAATTGCATATATATATATATATATATATATATATATATATATATATATATATATATATATATATATATATATATATATATATATATATATATATATATATATATATATATATATATATATATATAAACAAACAAAACAACAACAAAAAAACAGCTTAAAAAAAATTAGTTTATAATGCTTAGTTTTAAAAAAAATAATTTAGTCTCTTGAGGTTATTTAGTTTTTAGTACATCCATAATGACGAGAGTTTGTACTTCTTAAGTACAAATTTGAAATATTAGATTTGTGTAAACATTCTTATAAGCGCAAAGTGTGTGAGATATAATGCCGCCATTATATATATATGTATATATGTCGTAACTGAATGAGTGCATTATATCGAAATAAAATATAATTGTGAAAAATAAATTGAACTATTTTTTATTTATCTGTTTGCTATAGCAAACATGTGTAGCATACGACCTTTAAAAAAAAGAGTAGTCAAAACAACATGCAACAATTTAACAGCTTTGAGCGTTGTTAACCAAAAGTCTTTAAACCTTTCATTTTACTTATATTACTTACTTAGCTGGCTCTATAACCGTCTATCGGTCAAGGCCGCACATAGGAAAACGCAGCATTCGGTGTATTTAGGTGCTGGCAAGCTGTAGCTTCTTCAGGTTATCATAGACCTGATTTTGCCATCTTAAGCTCGGACGTCCTCTCTGACGCCGTCCACTAATCAAGCTTAGGTTTCCGTCGTAAATCTTTACTGCTGGAGCTTTGAAGTTCATTCGGACGAGGTGACCGCCCAGTGCAGCCGCTGGAATTTAATACGCTGCTGGACTATGTCAACCATCATACACAACAGTTCATACAGTTCGTGTTTCATACGGGTCCTAAACTCGACGCCAACTCTAAGGCGACCAAAAATCGTTAGTTCGTGCAGACAGCGGGTTCTCCTTTCTTGAGGATAGGACAAAGAACATTGAAATTCCAATCGTTGCGCATACATTCATCGGACCATATTTTGCATAAGAGTTGGTGCATACGCCTTACCAACTCTACAAGAGAGCCATCATCAATTGGTGGTTCTAGGTATGCTTCTCTATTGACTTCTCCACAGTCTCAGTGATTCATGTGCATCTGTAGCCAGGCTTCCATTATTGTCCTTACAGAAAGAAAGGCATGTGTAACAGACGACCATTAAAAAAAAGTGAGTCCACAATAAAGTTTTTGTTATATTAAATATAACCATACAATAATTCCCCAGTTTTGAGCGAAGTTTATTGGGAGTAAAAAACATTTTCACTATGCTGTCATGGAAACAATGTCAAAAGATATATAATTTGAGCATATTTGAACTCGTTTATTGAGCGTATAACTTTGGCTCATCTAGGCTTGTACCTCATACAAAGGGACTCAAGATGCAGCGCTTTGATTGCTGATTGTTTGTTTTCTCTTGGTCTCCAGTTGACTACCTTAAATTATGCCCAAAAGACTGATAGCTTTAAGAACTTCGTGAACTTCTGGAACGGAATAATTCTAACTCCGGTAAAAAACAGTCTGCACTGAGGTTCTGCCTAATTCGAAAAAGTGTTTTAGAGAACTTTATAGACTATAAATGTGTGTTTATGAACATTCTATTCCATAGCACAATATAGTTAAGCAACTTTTTGAAGTGTGAAAATCTACGCAATTCGCGGACATGTGTTTCGAACTTAGCTACGAGTTCTCATCAGCCCACTCGTCGCGCATGGCAAATTTTGCTACTTATATCAAGCTTCTCAGCAAAAGCGCCATTAGCTTTCAAGCGTGATATACGTATATGTAGTATTTGTCTTTATTTGAACTTGGTGCATCTTTTAAATATATTAAGCAGTTTAGGAACCGTAGCCCAGTGAAATCGGCGTTTTTATTCAGCTTTTCTCGCCAAATTCCGCCATTTTCACGCAGTTCATCAAAGAGGCAAACCGTAAGTATACACTTATGGTATTGTAACAGGAGCCCGTCCTTCGTTGGGGTATTGGTTGTTTTAGCTCTACTTTATTAAATAGAAAATAAAATACATTTATTTTTTATAATTTAATTTATTTTGGGACACGCTGACACACTAGGGGAAGCAACTTTTAACATTTATTCAGTATTTTAATACACTTTTATCATTTAATAATATCGTAACATTTTCTGATTTTCTATACTTTATTGCTTCAACAAACAGGGAAACAACATACCTATACATGTATTCAACCGTTCAAAAATTGGCTAAAAGACATTCATTTATATATATATATATATATATATATATATATGTAGTAGAGAATACTTTAAACATGAGTGTAGCTTAGTTAAATATTTCAAAAAGAAAGAATGTTTGATTCAAAATACAACTAGAAATATTAAAGAGTTAATGTAGAAAATTGAAATGCATATATAGAGAGAATAGAATAGTTTTATATAGAGAGTAGCTGCAACCAAATGATCCTTGGATCTAAATGGTGTTTTAGCCACTGGAATGCCATGTGCTAAATGCGCATAACAATATAAAATAGTAGCTGTTTATCTATGTATATATAGTATAAGTATGTTAGTTTCTGCTTATTCACTATTTCACCTTCTTTAAAATTGTTTTAGCACTTTGTTAGTCACGTCAATTATCGACTTCCCCTCGTACATAGTGGCTAAATAATTTAATTTAATTATTGAGTGATTTTGTTTTCGATTAATTGGTTGGTTGGTTGGTTGTAGTACGCCTAATCTAAGCTTGCTTAGCCAGCAACGATGCTGGTGGTGCTGGTGGTGGTGGTCTTGGTATGGCCAATGCAACCTTAACACCATCATAGATGAACCATTGTAGGGCAGTGAGTGTACCGATCATAATGATACGTGGCGTCAAACCATTCCACATGCCCATGAAGCCAAGTGATTTGGCAACCTGCAAAGCGCTGGCACCCTTAGCCTGGTTCAATTTGGAGACAACAACATCAGCAGGATGCGATACAATAGCGCAGAAGACACCAGCAATGTAACCGGCAGCGAATGTAACAACAAGCTGTTCACCCTTGCTGCATTCCGAGCGTGGCTTGGGTACAACGTGACTAAAAAGTTTGGAAAATGTGATTCAATTTATTGTTATAAAATACAAATTATGGTTAAATTATTAACTTACCTGTACAACAATTCCACGGTACGTTCGAAGCAGGCAAACTTCATCATGGTGTATGGAATCTGTCGCATCCACAATGGTACCAGACCCTTATAGAATGCGGCGACACCCTCCTCCTTCAGCATCTTGGGCACAGCCTCACGGAAGGTATTGGCATAGCCGGGTATGGTCTGAATCTTAACCTTGGCAGCTTCAAATGGTGACAATGCAATATCGGCAAAGAATTCAGCCGAAGCAGAGGCAGCCAAGTACAAGTAAGTGCGGTACAGATAGGCATTTTCCTCACCCAAAATGTTGGCATATTGTACCTTGAAGACTTCATAGAGGCCGAACTTGCACAGACCCTGAAAATGAAATAGGTGGTAACATAATTATTTAATGTTTATCACGTGTGTATATCAGCGTGACGCAGCCGAACGAGTTTTCTTTTTAAACAAATTTATTATTTACTGTCTGCACAGAATAATTAACGATAAGGTGGCGACGCACAGTGGTTTATTTGAGCATTTTGACTCACAAAAAGTGTGTTTGGTAAAAAAAATATTCAGTAACGTTAAATATCTCAATATTTTTATCTTTGGTATATAAAATCGTCTAATTACGTTATGGAAATTGGTCAACTGTATATAATTTTGTAATTAATAAGTGCTTTAAAGTCGTTACTTGAGTTTTTACAAAATCAAACACAATGCAGAACACACTAAAGGGGCTAGTTTCCGGCACGGACATTACTTATGTTGCTACTTAACTCAAATCAGACGTCACAGAATCAAAAGACGCAACATGACAATGTCAAACACATTGAGTATTTGAACTTTTTGAAGAAGAACAAAATAACTAAGCGATCAGGCGTCGTAGTGTACTGAGTTTGCAGCCAAATGACTTCTTATTCAAGCATTTCAAAGATAAGTTGTGTGTGTTGAACGATTTACATCAACAGAAGTAGCTGTTGCATGCATGTTTTGAAGATACCAACTTCAGAGGGGGAAAAATGCTTTTTGGATTCCTTTGTCTGCATACAAAAGTGTATTATTGTTTGTGTAAAATATTGAGAAAAGCAATGAAATCATTTTCATAGAAAACTTTGTTTCTTCTTAGTTTTTCCAGGAACTTTTTTAGTTTGACCAAAATCGTTATCTGGTGATGTTGCTGACGGGACTTAGAGTGGCGATAATTTGCTTTTCCCACTTCCACTGACGCATTCCTACAGTTATTTAATGCTATTTGCTACAAGACTAAAGATTCGTATTAGATATACAATTTGGTTAACACATTTTCACAATACCTTGTGAACAACGATTGTAATTTAGCTAGAAACGCTAAATTTAGTGTAAGATACGCGTCAATCGCATAAAATATAACACATAGGTGCAGATTGGACAAAGAGCCCTAGAGAAAGTATAGGGTATCTTAGAAGTTAAGCACACTCGACTGCGGCGTGTTTTATGTTCTTGGTACAAACAACACAACAGATTTTAGTATCTCATCGTATAGATGTATTTTGCGATTGTATCGAGCTAAGTACTCACTGCATATTATGTTTGTATTAGATATGTTTGTTTTAAACGGGCATTGCGTGCAGCTTCGCTTATTGTGTCAAAGTTCCGCTGCTAGTTTTGATGTCTAAGTCTGCAAACTTCGACTGCGTACATAGGATATTTAAATAGGTACAAACTATCTGACTTCACATGAAAATCGCAGCCAAAATCATCTTAGGCCAAAATCAAATATGAGTAAATATGTATATCAGATTGTATACTTGAAGTTTGATGAATTCAACAGTCATAGTATTAATCATTGGTTAATTATCGAAAGATGTAACCGAGAAATAAGAACTTGTTAATTTACTTCACCGTTGAAAGACTTTGTCGTAATAAATACGTTTATACGTTTGATAAATCTTAACATGAATGAGTTAAGATTCCAAAAGAAACATTGCCATTTACGAAGGAAACATTTAAAATGATTTTTTTGTTAAACGAGTTCCTCAAACGATGTTAAATATTTAGCCGAAGACTCTGTTACGTATTATGTGTGTTAATGCCTTGAAAAAATTATTTATTTTAATACTTATTACGCAAAACAAAGATTTTTTAACAAATCAAATGTAATAATTCATTTTTGCCAGCCAAAACGTACAAATCAAACCACTGTGCAGCGGCGTTGTAAACGTAAGCGTAATAATCTTTGTAATCAAAATCCCTTACATAATCACTCTCTTCCAGCGTCTTACCTGTGCCGAATAACCGAAGAATGTTGGTGCCCAACCCTTGGCCAAACCGCGATATCCTTCCTCCTTAACGGTCAGCTTAAAGCCATTGAACAGATTCTTATACTTGGCAGAATCGACTTGCAGACGGCATTTAACTAAATCGAGTGGCACGACAAATGTGTGAGTTGTGCCGCACGACAGAATGCCACCGATACCGCAGAGCGCAAAGTATTTACTGCTACCAAATTCGCAGGAGTCCTGTTGCACAGTAGCGGCAGCAGCTTGAATCTCACGTCCTTGCACGGGCGATTTAACCGCGGCGGATTCACATTGTACACGCGTGAACGGCGTGCGGAACGGTGAGTTCTTGGCAGTTTCAAAGAGCGATGAGAACACCATTTTTTTATATTTTATTTCGTTTATTTAATGCGGGGGGGATACACACAAAATGCGACAACGGTCCACAACTAGAAAGTGTAAGAAAAGAAATACATAAGTATAAAAAAAAAGCGTGGAAAGTCGACAAATTTTACATATTAATTAGGCAATAAATCATACAAGATTTTAATCAATTCATTTTGTTAGCTTCAAGGTCGCTTCGCTGTGTGCAATAGTTAGCAAATAACCAATAGTTATGCATTTTCTTCATAGCAAACGTCGTCGTCGACGTCGTCAGATATGTACATTATTCTAGGTTACATAATGCCGTGCAAATTTTCGCCCTAGTCTCGTGTGTGAAATTAAATGCTTCAGGCGCTTGATTAACTTGTAAATAGCTGTTGATTTCGTTTTGTTATCAACAATCACAGTAGACCGCGTTAATTATACAGTTTATTGCCTAATTCAATTGATTTTATTATGCAATTTAACGATTTTTCATCACTTACAAAAATAGCAGCTCCGGGTTTACCAGCAGCAGCGGATTCAAAGAATGACTGAACGGTGTTGGCCAATGTCGTCGCGTGGTGTTAGCTAATTAAGCAGCAGTGTTGAAAAATGTATTGGGTAGTACAGTGCGAAATCGCTTACGCGAACACATATGCAAGTTGCTTTTGCATAATTTTCGAGGGTAGCTCAAACAGACATTATAATATAATTGGATGTTGCAGCGAGTTAATTTTTAAAGTTTCTCTACTTCTTTTCCATTCTTTGCTAAAAACAAAATATTTAACTCAAACATCAGAGTCAAATAGGCATAATCCGGTGATGAAGACAAACTGTGTACGGGTAATATTAAAACTAGGATTTTTTTACATATATTCTTAAATTACCAAATTTCATAAAGTCACACATACAAGTTGGAAATCAACGTTTTATTAACTTTACACATTCCATGACACTTCGTCTATTTCACGAACCTGAACTGCAATTCTCGATCAGCTGCAACAATGTAAAGTGACGTATTCGTTGTATTTTCTGTTCTGTTAACCGTTATAGTGCGAACACTGAACATAAAGAAACCGAAAGAAATAAAAAAGAGAGCAGATGGGCATAATACGCCACCTGAAATAATTCGACTATGAGCCGCGCACAGACACAACACTCATACACTCGTGTCTCCCCATAATAATGTATTTGCCAGCAACTAAATAGCTCTTTCACTCCACACTTGATAGAAAGCACTGCTTCATCTGCGGTTGTTCACAACAGCCAACAAAAGGAGTAAACGATAACCATAACCAATCAAAGAAATATGCTAATTATCTTATTTTTCCTCTATTGAGTCATTTTCTCTTTTCTGTTACACAAAATTTAAAATAGATACGTCGCTAAAAAAGAGAATATTGTGGAAATGAGACTGTATTTTGAACCAATCATCGGATCTTATTCTAAGTAGCCCTTTTGCAGCTTTCTGCATATATTGATTGTATTTATATTTGTCTTGGGCAACCAGGTCGTCGGATTTAAGTGGAAAGGCATCTTCGCGATGTCTTTATTAAGCAGAGCATGACCTACCATTGCCATGTGCGACAATGAATTTCGGTATTGATTGATCTTCTTTTCATATACATAGGTATGTTAACAAATTTTCATTTGTCAATGTAAGATCCCAAAATATGCGGCATATGTTGCTTTCCTTTGATTCGTTCTGTAACTAACCATTTTTCGGAGCCATAAAGCAGCGCTGACTCAAGCTTCTAAATTTTATTCGGATATCAGGAAACCAACCTTAAATTTTCTATTCACTGGTAAAAAAATTGTCTTCAGCAAAAATTTTGGGACATTAATTGCTACTTTCTGAAGTTAACGAATAAAAAGAGAAAGAAAATTTCAAATCAGATGCTGAATGCTTTCAATAAATTATGTTCGCGATGTTTTGTTTTACCAATAAACACATATGTATACATATACGCCTATACTTTGGTTGTACAGTCTCATGATATGTAATAAAAGTTAACATCTTGCAAGACTTTTCTCCAGTATGATACACATACATACAACAACATTTTTCAAAACTTTTCAAGCCACCCGCGCAGCTGTGAGCATATGCCAAAACTCTAGTGCAAGTGCGAGTGAGCTAGCTCGCGTTCTAATTGATTTATGGTATTTTTTATTACTTTTTACGCTACTGCTGGTATTTTTGTAAACAGCAGCAGCGCAAGTGAAAGAAAACGAAATTGTATTTATTTGCAAAAATTAGCAATTTGTTTATATATAAAGTACTCAAAAAGAGAAAATAAACATGGCTGATGCCGCTGCACGTCAATTGCAGTATGAGTACAAAGCGGTAAGTAGCAAACTAAAACAAACACACCCTACTCCGGCGGCCAACAACGCCGGCGACATTAAAACGTGCCGTAAACGTTTATTAAAAAAATTTCATTTAACGCATAATTCACAGAACTCAAATCTTGTGCTGCAAGCTGATGTACGTTTAATCGAACGTCCACGTCGCGATGAGGCTACCGGTGAAGTCTGTTCACTGGTGGGCAAGTTGGATGGTACGCGTATGGGTGATCGCTATCAGCGCACAAAGCCGGAGAAGACAGAAGAACGTAAGGCAAAACGCCAGCGGCGTGATGAGGCGCAATATGATTTCGAGCGGATGAAAGGCGCTACTTTGCTCTCCGAGGGCATAGATGAAATGGTGGGCATAGTTTATCGCCCTAAAACGCAAGAAACACGCCAGACATACGAGGTGCTCCTTAGCTTTATACAGGAAGCGCTAGGCGATCAACCGCGTGATATACTCTGCGGTGCTGCTGATGAAATTCTGGCAGTACTAAAGAATGATAAGCTAAAGGATCGCGAACGTAAGCGTGATATTGACAGTTTACTTGGTTCCGTGACCGATGAACGTTTTGCGCTGCTAGTTAATTTGGGTAAGAAGATCACCGATTTTGGTACAGATGCTGTTAATGCATTGAGTGTTACCAATAATGAGGAGCAAATCGATGAAACGTATGGCATTAATGTGCAATTTGAGGAATCGGAGGAGGAAAGTGATAACGATATGTATGGTGAGATTAGAGATGAAGATGGACAGGATGAGGGCGAGGAGGCACGCATAGATCATACGTTGCATGCGGAAAATGTAAGTGTTGAGGTGAAACAATTAAATAATTTTAATTCACATATGTATTATTCGCAGCTTGCTAACGAGGAAACAGTAAATGTAAAAAAGGAACGCGGCTTGCATCCACTTGATATAGATGCCTACTGGTTGCAGCGCTGTTTAAGCAAGTACTACAAAGATGCTATAGTCTCGCAGAGCAAGGCTACCGATGTGCTGAAAATTTTAAAAGATGCAGCCGATGAACGTGATTGTGAGAATCAATTGGTGCTGTTACTTGGCTACGATTGCTTCGATTTTATCAAACAGCTTAAATTGAATCGTCAAATGATACTCTTCTGCACTATGTTGGCTTCGGCACAAACTGATAGCGAAAGGCATCGTATACGTGAGAAAATGCGCAATGATACAGCGCTTTCGAAGATTTTACGTCAGCTGGAGACTGGCAAAAGTGAAGATAATGAGGATAGCGCTGCGCGTGCCAGTAAACGTGACAAAGAGGATGAGGATGAGGCAGCATTGGGCTTGGCCGGACAGGTGCCTGGCGTGCGTCAAGTGCTCGAATTGGATGAGTTAGCTTTTACGCAGGGTTCACACTTTATGGCCAACAAACGTTGTCAACTGCCCGATGGTTCGTTCCGCAAGCAACGCAAGGGTTACGAGGAAGTGCATGTACCAGCGCTGAAAGCGGTGCCCTTTGATGATCACGAAGAGCTGCAGCCCATTGATAAATTGCCTAAATATGTACAACCGGTTTTTGATGGCTTTAAAACGCTCAATCGCATACAGAGTCGTCTGTGGAAGGCTGCGCTGGATAGCGATGAGAATATGTTGCTGTGTGCACCAACTGGTGCTGGTAAAACTAATGTTGCGCTGCTCACTATGATGCGTGAAATTGGCAAACATATAAATGAGGATGGCACTATTAATGCGCAGGATTTTAAAATTATCTATGTAGCACCCATGAAATCATTGGTACAGGAAATGGTGGGCAATTTCGGGCGTCGTTTGGCTTGTTATAATCTCACTGTATCCGAATTGACGGGTGATCATCAGCTAACACGTGAGCAAATCGCTGCTACACAGATTATTGTTTGTACACCGGAAAAATGGGATATTATAACGCGTAAAGGTGGCGAAAAGACTTTTGTTAGTCTAGTACGTTTGGTTATCATTGATGAAATACACTTGTTGCATGACGAACGTGGTCCTGTGCTGGAGGCGCTTGTAGCACGAACCATACGCAACATTGAGACAACACAAGAGGATGTACGTTTGGTAGGACTATCAGCTACCTTGCCCAATTATCAGGATGTTGCAACATTTTTGCGCGTTAAACCGGATAAAGGACTTTTCTACTTTGATAACAGTTTCCGTCCAGTCTCACTGGAGCAACAGTATATTGGTGTTACGGAGAAGAAAGCGCTTAAACGTTTTCAGGTCATGAATGAAATTGTCTATGAAAAGACAATGGAACATGCAGGCCGCAATCAGGTTCTTGTCTTCGTACACTCACGCAAGGAAACAGGCAAGACTGCACGCGCAGTGCGCGACATGTGTCTCGAGCATGATACGTTGGGCAGTTTTCTGCGTGAAGGCTCTGCCAGCATGGAAGTATTACGCACAGAAGCGGAGCAGGTGAAAAATCCAGAATTGAAGGAATTGCTGCCATATGGCTTTGCTATACATCATGCTGGTATGACGCGTGTCGATCGTACACTTGTAGAGGATCTTTTTGCGGACAGACATATACAAGTGCTCGTTTCTACGGCAACACTCGCCTGGGGTGTCAATTTGCCTGCACATACGGTAATTATCAAAGGTACGCAAGTCTATAATCCTGAAAAAGGACGTTGGGTGGAGCTGAGCGCTTTGGATGTGCTACAGATGTTGGGTCGTGCTGGACGTCCACAATATGATACCAAAGGTGAGGGCATACTCATCACAAATCACAGCGAGCTGCAATTTTATCTATCGTTGCTGAATCAACAGCTACCCATCGAATCGCAATTTATATCCAAGCTACCGGATATGCTTAACGCTGAAATAGTGCTGGGTACAGTGCAGCATATACAGGATGCTGTTAATTGGCTCGGTTATACCTATCTATATATACGCATGCTACGTAATCCAACACTTTACGGTGTCTCGCATGATGCCATCAAAAATGATCCGTTGTTGGAGCAGCATCGTGCGGACTTATTGCATACCGCAGCCATACAACTCGAGCGCAGTGGGTTGGTTAAATACGAGCGCAAGAGTGGACACTTCCAGGTAACTGAACTTGGGCGCATTGCATCGCATTACTATTGCACGCACGAAACAATGCTGACTTATAATCAATTGCTCAAGCAAACGCTCAGCGAAATTGAGTTGTTTCGTGTGTTTTCACTCTCCTCGGAGTTTAAACACATTGCCGTACGCGAGGAGGAGAAACTGGAGCTGCAAAAACTTATGGAACGTGTACCCATACCCATTAAGGAGTCAATTGAGGAGCATAGCGCGAAAGTGAATGTGTTGCTTCAGGCTTATATCTCGCAGTTGAAACTGGAGGGTTTTGCGCTCATGTCGGACATGGTCTTTATAACACAGTCCGCCGCGCGTTTAATGCGTGCAATTTTCGAGATTGTGCTAACGCGCGGCTGGGCACAATTGGCGGATAAGACATTAACACTCTGCAAGATGATAGATCGTCGCATGTGGCAGTCTATGACACCGCTGCGTCAATTTAAGAAAATGCCGGATGAAATTGCTAAGAAACTGGAAAAGAAACACTTCCCCTGGGAGCGTCTTTACGATTTGGAACCACATGAAATTGGTGAATTGATTCGTGTACCCAAGTTGGGTAAGACAATACACAGATTTGTGCATCAGTTTCCAAAATTGGAGCTGTCTACGCATATACAGCCCATAACACGTGCCACACTGCGTGTGGAGTTGACAGTAACGCCGGACTTTCAATGGGATGAAAAAGTGCATGGTCAGTCGGAGGGTTTCTGGGTGCTTATTGAAGATGTTGATTCAGAGGTTATATTACATCATGAATTCTTTTTATTGAAACAAAAATACGCACAGGACGAGCATCAGTTGAAATTCTTTGTACCCGTTTTTGAACCACTACCGCCGCAATATTTTCTGCGCATAGTCTCGGATCGTTGGATTGGCGCAGAGACACAGCTGCCGGTTTCATTTAGACATCTCATACTACCGGAAAAGAATATGCCGCCCACAGAACTGCTGGATCTGCAACCGCTGCCCATTACAGCGCTACGTAAACCCAAGTTTGAGCATTTCTATGTCGACATTTTTCCACAATTCAATCCCATACAGACGCAAGTCTTCAATGCAGTTTACAACAGTGATGAGAATGTGTTTGTCGGTGCACCTACGGGCTCCGGTAAGATGACTATTGCAGAATTTGCCGTAATGCGGTTATTTGCACAAAATCCTGAAGGACGTTGCGTTTATCTGGTATCAAAGGAAGCGCTTGCTGATTTAGTATTTCTCGAATGGCACAGTAAATACGGTTCATTAGCACTAAAAGTAGTCAAGCTAACCGGTGAAACGGGCACAGATCTTAAACTCATAGCCAAAGGACAAATTATTATAACAACTGCAGACAAATGGGATGTGCTGTCACGCCGCTGGAAACAACGTAAAAATGTGCAGAATGTTAATCTTTTTATTGTAGACGAATTGCAATTAGTGGGCGGTGAAGAAGGTCCTGTACTGGAGATTGTCTGCTCGCGTATGCGTTATATATCATCGCAGATTGAGAAACAAATACGCATTGTTGCGCTATCCTCATCACTAACCGATGCACGAGATGTAGCACAATGGCTGGGCTGTAATCCCAATGCTACATTCAATTTTCATCCAAGTGTGCGTCCCATACCGCTGGAGTTGCATATACAAGGTTTCAATGTAACACATAATGCGACACGTATTGCATCCATGTCGAAGCCCGTGTACAATGCTATACTCAAGTATAGTCCACACAAACCGGTCATAATATTCGTTTCATCACGCAAGCAGGCGCGGCTCTCGGCTATCGATATTTTGACATATGCTGCTTCGGATATGCAACCGAATCGTTTCTTTCATGCAGAGGAAGAGGATATACAACCCTTCTTGGATCGCATGTCAGACAAAACACTCAAAGAGACACTCTCGCAGGGTGTTGCGTATCTACACGAAGGTCTAACCGCTTCGGATCATCGTTTGGTTGAGCAACTTTTCGATTCCGGCGCTATACAAATTGCTGTTGTTGCACGTGATCTCAGCTGGGGCATGAGCATCTCAGCGCATTTGGTCATAATAATGGATACACAATTCTACAATGGCAAAGTACATGCGTATGAAGATTATCCGATTACGGATGTGCTGCAAATGATCGGACGCGCAAATCGGCCCATTGAGGATGCGGATGCAAAGTGTGTGCTTATGTGTCAGACTTCGAAGAAGGATTTCTTTAAAAAGTTTGTCAACGAACCGCTGCCCATTGAAAGTCATTTGGATCATCGTATGCATGATCATTTCAATGCGGAAGTGGTCACGAAGACAATTGAAAATAAACAGGATGCAGTGGATTATCTGACATGGACGTTTCTTTATAGACGTCTAACACAAAATCCAAATTACTATAATCTACAAGGTGTCACACATCGTCATCTGTCCGATCATTTGTCGGAATTAGTTGAAAATACACTCTCCGATCTGGAGCAATCGAAGTGCATCAGCGTGGAAGACGATATGGATACAATACCGCTTAATCTGGGCATGATTGCAGCTTACTATTATATTAACTATACGACAATTGGTAAGAAGTGAAGTCATGTGTGTGTGTGTGTGTATTTAAATTTACTTTACTAATTATTGTTGTACTTAAATTTATTTATAGAACTTTTCAGTTTATCGCTTAATAGCAAGACAAAAGTACGTGGTCTATTGGAAATTATTTCATCAGCCGCCGAGTATGAGGATATAGTGGTACGACATCATGAAGAGAATATATTGCGTACATTGTCACAGCGATTACCGAACAAATTGACTGGGCCAAATGACTCGGCACCCAAGTATGTAAAATTTTATGTTTTGTAGAAGAAAAAAATCACTAAAATCGAAACGAAGCTTTATGTTAATAATTCACGTATTAAATTAGAAGACTCTAATCTCTAATGATGTTCTGAATTCAGGCTTCTGGATGCTAGCATTATAGTATCGGTATTATATAGTAGAGGGCTCCAACTTGATTCAACTCGTGAAGTTTTAAAAGTTTTCATTGAATGTTTTACAATTAAAAGTGCTGTGCGTAATACATAAAATCAGTTATTAACTTCTTCTCTCCCTTTTATGCTTCACTTTTTCCCTAAGATACAACGATCCACACATTAAAACTAATCTGCTGCTACAGGCGCATCTAACGCGTCTACAGCTGGGTCCGGAGCTACAAGGCGACACAGAGCAGATATTGAGCAAGGCTATACGTCTCATACAGGCTTGCGTTGATGTGCTCAGTTCGAATGGTTGGCTTTCGCCTGCCGTAGCTGCCATGGAACTGGCGCAAATGGTGACACAGGCTATGTGGAGCAAAGAATCCTATTTACGGCAGTTGCCACACTTTAATGCGGATATTATCAAACGTTGCACAGAGAAGGTAAGCTTTAAGATAGAAATTCAACAAAAAAAAAAAAATTCTTTATTAAAGAAAATATTTCCACACAGAAAATCGAAACCGTATTCGATATTATGGAACTGGAGGACGATGATCGCACGCGTCTATTACAGCTAACCGATGTACAAATGGCCGATGTTGCACGTTTCTGCAATCGTTATCCAAATATTGAAATGAATTACGAGGTTGTCGATAAGGAACGCATTAACTCCGGTTCTACGGTAAATGTTGTTGTGCAATTGGAACGTGAGGATGAGGTTACCGGACCAGTTATAGCACCATTCTTTCCACAAAAACGTGAGGAAGGCTGGTGGGTAGTAATTGGTGATCCCAAATCAAATTCACTGCTCTCCATTAAGCGATTAACGCTACAGCAAAAGGCTAAAGTGAAGTTGGACTTTGTTGCGCCCAGTCCGGGACGCCATGATTATACGTTATACTTTATGAGCGATTCATATCTGGGCTGCGATCAAGAATACAAGTTTTCTGTGGATGTAGGTGATTTCCAGTCGGAAAGCGAAAGTGAATCGGATTAAAGTGTGTGAATTTGAATGTATGAACGTATGAAAGAGTAACAATAAAGCTGTCGACGATGATGATGATGATGTAGTAATAATAAGCGTATTTTAAAGCTAGTTTTTTTTTAAATATTTTTTTATTTGGCGTCTTATACATACATAAACACGCGCGCTTTATTTGCTTTTCTTTTTTTGAATACATCTTTTCTACTATTTATTTACCCGTAACCGAGACAGCACTACCGCGACTATTAGCATTATTACCCAATGGACCATTTGCGAAACTATTTGTTGAAGCGAAATTAATTGTTTGTCCATTTGGCAGCCTATAGACCTGACTCAACGAAGCACCGGCAGAATTTTGTATGCCACCCAAAGCATTGCCCTGCGTATTCTGTGTTACAGTGCCCGCTGAGGAGGCACCAAAACCACCGGCAGCACCTTGTGCCTGGAATGCTTGCGCTTGTGCATTAGCAGCCGAATTTCCAAAGTCAAAACCATTATTGGAATTATTATGCGCTGCTGCATTTGAAGCTGCTTGCGATTGCCCATTTTGATCGGCACCTAACTGGCCAAAATTATCAGCATTTGCATCGGCAGTGGCGCCCTTTGGGCCTGCGCCTACATTGGTGCCCGCCTGTGAGCCAAAACCGCCAACAGCAGCGCCGGAATTAGTGCCCGCCTGTACACGGCCGCCACCACGACGTTTCACGCGTTTATGTTCGGTAAAAAGCGCCTCCGGAAACACGCTGCTACGACGTACACGGCGTACATTTGTGGTTGCTTTGGGTTTGATATGCAGCGAGGATTCAACGACAACTTCTTCGATTACTGGACTACCATTGGCGGCTGTGTACAGCAGGATGAAGAAGAATTAGTATACCTAAGTTTTGAATTTCAACTTATGTACAAAAAAAAACTTACGCAATTCAGCTGCGCTGTTGGATTTCTCGTTGCGCTGCCCCTGTGCAGTAATTGTCGCTATTAAACAATAGCTAACGATGAGCATAGAAATTGCCAATTTCATTTTTGGGGATTTTTTTCAAAAATTTTTAATAAACTGAACCACACACACTCACGGCAGCAAAATCGACTAACTACTTGGCTGAACAAAGCCCAACTTATACAGCTGGCGTCTGCGCAGCGCGTTTAAAGTTTAAACTCTCGCTTTTTAAGTTGTTGGTGTAGTTGTTATTTCTGCTCTCTAATGTCTAGACTACGTCAATTGTGCCGGACCGGCTTTGTTGCTTGATAAGCGCATCACGTTCATCAATTTTCATACATATTAATGGAGAGTTTGTAACGAAATTTAGCTTGAGAAGCACGCTCTTATTCGCTTATCAACTAACAATAAAAACGAGTAAGAACGCTAGAATCTGGTGCGCTGAACTTGCAGATACTCTATACAGAGTCAAAGAGGTTGTATGCGAAGCGTTAATTTGTACGTTGGCTATATATTAAACTGGTTGCTAGAATCATTTTATACGAGCCTAAGCAAAAAACCAATCTCTTATAACTGGGCTAGGCATACCGCAAACAAATTATAAACGTAAACAATATCCCGTCATATTGGCGACCATTTTTAAACCTAGTGTTTTATAGAACCATCAAATACCTATAAGGTAGAAGCTCAATTTAAACCTGGAATTCACAGATACTTGGAGAAAAATATCAACTCGGTCAAAGCCACCAAAGTGCTTTTAGACTCATTCGGCTGGGACATTCCCCTGACTTGGCGCATTAAGACTTCCTTCTGCTCACCTTCGTGCAGACTCACACATCTCTACAACCGACGAGGCGGTGAAGCAAGAGGTTCCGAACTGGAAAAGAAAAAGATGACGGTAGAATTCTTTGAGAACATCAAGAAGCTTATGCCACAGCGCAGAACAGGAAGCTAACTACGTGACCAAAACTATATAGACTTAACTTTTGATGCTATTTTCCTGTCATGCCTTTTTTTGGACTGTTACATACATTTTCACAAATTCAATAAACCATTTTAAACTGTGCGTAGATGGTATACTAAGAAAAACAGCGCATATATTAATACATCGTACCATCAAAACTAAACAAACTGGTTTCTCCGGCGTTGACAACGACGCACCAGACAAGGAAACTAGTTTCTGTTATACACATTTCCTCTTTTGCTCTCAGTAGTTTGTGTCGTCGTTCTTCAACAGATGCCGCATCCAACAAAGACGACTAATACAACAGATGTTTATTAAAGAGCTCGAACTGTGTTGAGAGAGAAGAGACTTAAAATTATTAACTAAAACGATACACAGTTTAACATGCTTTTCGATTTACCAATATAATATATTATCTACATGCTAAGATGGCGATCGGCGCTACTATTTTTTTTTTTTATGACTTTCTGAAGCATCACCTTTCCGATTTGTTGTTCCAGAAATCTTCAATCTTCAAATCTTGTAATGACTTTGAATATAGCCGGTACTCTGCCAAACTTCGTAATTGTTTTTCTGGCCAATTCTCTCAAGATATTTTTAGAACTCTTATCTAACCAAGACGTATTATTTTCAAAACATAACTGTAAGCACACTGAAACACAGATGCCAGCCAAATCAACCACGTTTCTCTAGATTCCACTACTAATATAAAACTGTGTATGGAGATTTCGCACAGATAAGAGCTTCACATTTATCAGAAATTTGGAGAAAAAAGTTACAGCATTTTTCATTTTCGAATAATTTTTGACAATTATTTATTGCGCATTATTAAAATTACATTTCTTACGTTCCTCTGTACGTTGAATAACCAAATGGACTTAACAGCAAAGGTATGTGATAATGATCGTCCTCATTGCATTGCACAATAATCTCAATGGAGGGATAAAAAGTCTCCAACTGTTGCGTTTTAAAGTATGTCGCTACATCAAATACTACTTTATAGGTTCCATTGGGTGATGCTGTTGCTGTTGATTTCAACAATTGTTGACAGCGTCCGTCATTATCTGTAGTAATTTCGTTTTGAAGCTCCCATGCCTGGCTAGTGTTTAGATAAAAGAGTTTTACTTTTACATTGGCAGCAGCTCTACCACGGGAAGTATCTAGAACGTGCGTTGAAAGCCTTTGTAGAGCCATTTAATGGTTGCTTTTCACGCTTCCGAAATGAAACTGACTATCTCAACAGGTGACAGGCTTTTTATTATAAAGGTTAGCATCCAAACAACAGCTTATCTTATCGCAGAGTATGACTTACTCTCTGTACAATAAATAGTACTTATCAAAATCTTATGCAAATAAATAGTAAATGTTTTAGATTATTCGACTTAGTCGACTACTTGATGCTTTTCAAACTTCCAAATCTAGGCTAAGTCTAGGCGTTTGTTGTAGTAAAATGGGCAAAAAGGTGTGTCTGAATTGGTAGTCTTTTTAATGTGTACATTTTTTACATCGGCAAGTAAGGGAATCTCCGAGCACAACTGTATATCTTCTTATCTACCTTATCCACAGATATAGTGTGGGATATCAAGGCATCAAAACACCTCATGACGTTTCGAAAAGTTTTTACAGCCAGAAATAGACTTTGTGAAATCCGTAAAAATATAAATAATTGCTCCGATTGGTAACTTGTAGATGCTAATGATGTTGGCGATGCTAATGATGTTGGCGAATTCCTGCTGTTTGCCAAAGTCAGCTCTAGTGAAAGAAGAACATAATAAACTTGTAATCAGTGTGCTGAAACCCTTTTTTATAGCTGTACACACATTGATATATGCGGAGCGCACATACGCTGACACTTTGATTACGCTCTTTGCGTACATCTCTGTTTTAATTGAAGAGTTACATTATTATTAAGTCCAAACTGTGCTCGTCAATTTAGTACAAAAAAATTACTCTCAATAAATTAACACAAAATTTTTTATTTTCAGATTATCACTGTTTATAATTTGTATTTAAGTAAAATTATATTACTGAGCCGCGTTTTCATTTAACAAAAAAAATGTTTATACTAATTAAAAACAAACCCGAAATGATGCATCAATCATTATTGAGATCTCTTAACTATAGTACGTTTATGAAAAGTTTGGCGAAATCGTTTGCTATACATACATATATACATTCATACATACATGTTTATATGTTTAGCTGATGGAACTGATGGTAGTAATTAATGCAATATAATGAAATTCATACGCACACATTGTAGCTTTGTAGTATACTTGTAAGACTAAAAACTAATTAAAAAATTTATAACGTATTTAATTACGATTAAATGTCATGAAACGCTTGGAACTCTGCGCCACTATAATTATGAGACGAGGCGACGACAACGACGACGACGACGATATCAATATTGAATTTTTACGTGCTAACATCATAGATTATTTATTCTATGCCATGTGCAAAGATCATAACCAGTCCGGGTTCAACCATCACATCCTCCGACATGTGAGCATTATCGCAGCTGAGCACAAGTACAGCTTGTTTTCCTGCAAGAAGACATATTATTGTTATATAAAATGTTTAACTACAATTGATTTCATAACAAGCACTCTCACCTGGTATGCGCCGGCAGATATAGTTATCATAGATGCGTCGATTATTCTGACGCGTTTCGAGTGAACTTAAACCGCGTGGCCAGCGACGTTCATGACAATTCTCCATTAAGTTATCAAGTATGTGCGGCGGACAGCCGGATTCGGATAGTGCACGTTTAATCATCATCTAAAAGAAAATTAAAATTAAATTGTTAAGAATGGCTTAGATCAGTCTCGAGATCTTCATTTTAGTAGTACAACTGATACTATTTTATGGAATTCTGCTATAGTGATAGACCTTGTAGGAGAGTAGCTAACGGCAGGCCTTATTCCGTATCACGGGGGCGTTGAGGTCCACCGCAACAAGAGCACTAAAAACGATGCTATGGCTGATTACAGCGCATAACCCGATCTGAGGCTCTCGTATAAGCCGCATAATTACTGAATACTCAAGGCATTAAGGCAGCCAATAGAAGTAGTCCATCAGCTGGAAACCACGAAAGAAGGTACGAAATATATTCACCGCAGCCAAGCTGCAATAAAAGCCCTGCAGGCGGCCTCCATCTCTTCCAGAAATGTTTTGGGAAGCAGCAATGCAATTGATGTTCTCAGTTCCTAAAAAAAGTTGCATATCTACATTCTTATCGGCCGGGCCATAGACGACAACGAAATGACGATAGTCTAGCAAAAGAAGGAGGAGGGCTATCTCGAGAAGCTATATATATATATATGAAACTGAAGGAAGACGCCACGACCAAAGTTGGAGAGAGGTTTAAGAATGCTGCACTGACTACTGCAGGCTACTGGCATTCGCCAGAAACACGCAAAAATCTTACAGGACCTTATAAGTCGTGTCGGACCTCAACCAAGGGGTCCGCTGGCTTAACATAATCTAGATCAGTCTCGTCTGCAAAAATACACAACGCACCTGTAACGCATCATCCGGCGTCGATATCATGCCGCCCCAGCGTGTTACACGCGCACGCGCCATGCCACTGCTCCAGCGTATCACTTCATCGCGTTCCATTTGATCGGCAATGGCGCGCATTGCTGGATTAGATACGCGCATGGCACGCATAAAATCCTTAAACAATTGCAATTCACGCTTGAGCTCATTAATTGTGATATTCTGATCGGTTATTTCTGATTTAAATTCATTCATACGCTGCTGTTGTTTACCAATCAATGTGCGCAATTCACGCACACAATTATGATCCTTTAACTCGTCCTTGGGTATATCAAAGCCACAGCCTTTCTCACATGGAAACGGACGCTTAGGATTGTGTACGCACTCATCGAGATGCGAGTTCAGCGCATCCAATTTGAGCACCATGGTACAACCGAATGGCAAGTTGTCACAATGTATGGAAAGTCTGTCATTAAATAATTAAATAAATTAATTAAATTTGTTTATAGGTATATATTCAAACAGATATCGAACGTACCTCGATAACAGATTGCGCAAGATTCGCGGCACTTGACGCAAATTGGCTGTAGTCAATGAATTGCGATCGACTGGGCACGTTGGCTGCCGGGATAACCATTCTGTAATACATGCACGACAGAATGCGTGCTCACACATTGCAGCCTGCAGCGGATCTTCCAGCACGCCGGAGCAAATGGGACAGGTGAGCTCCTCATCGACTTCGCCCTGGAAACGCGTCAGGTCGTAGCCCATGTTGTTGCCAAACTTTAATTAACTTTATATGTATGTTGTAACTGATGGAATTTTTTTGCCTGTTAGGATTCTACAGCATTCATATGCGATAACACGCTACGAAATTTTGTACTTAAAACATTCAAGTTGAAAAAAAAAAATTTTGCAATTCAAAATGATAATTTTGTTGGAGCAACTTGTTTACATTTACAAGTTGCAGCGCTTTGTTAATTTTGATAATTTTTTTTTTGTTTTTATATTTTTTTAAAAGCGACTATATATTGAAATATACAGTTTACAAATAAAAGTTTGCTACTTTGTTATTGTTAATTTGGTCACTACTTTTTATAGGAATGGTGTGTGAAGGGCAGCTGAAAGAGCCTCAACCGATGGACACAATAATCGAAATTGTCTTTTTCGATAACCAAAAAAAAAATCGAACCGATAAAGAAAAAGTGCTGTAAAATGTAAAATTTGTGTAATTCAATCGAATAAAATAAAAATTAAGTGTTTATTACTAGATTTTTCATAATTCATCAAAGATCGCATTAAAAAATTAAAAAATTGCTAAATCGAACAAAACTTAAATAGAATCTAAGACCAGCTACCGCCCATTTTTCTAGTGATTATAAAATATCCCGTAGCATTTTTCTATATATTTCAATATGTACCACATCTCATTCATCTGCCTCAAATAGTTGGTGAGATATGACAAATTTGGTGTTTCTCTTATATAGGAGGGCATGGCAGCGCACACTTTGCCAGTGGATCTAATTTCTCCCTGTGTCTTTTATACATGTACCAAATATCTTTCATCTGCCGCAAGTAGTTAATGAAATATGACGAATTTGCGTTTTCTCTCATATGCTGGAGAGTTGCATCGCCCCAAGTCCCATTGATAAGGTTCTTCCACTCCTTCCTATTTCACTCCTTTAATTTTATCTTCTACGTAAGTTTGGAATGCAAACAAACAGGAAAATAAAAAAAAAACTCTGGTTAACAGCGTCATCTACCGGGCTCAACTGTAGCTTAAGCGCCAAATACACCTTCACACATTTGATCAAATGCGTGATTTGACGGAAAATCGACGGGTGTATTTGGTGATTTGGCTGCTTGAACAAATGTGTGAAGAAAATTAAAAAGTTTTGATTTTCGTCCCAGCGCTTCTTTTTCCTCGATGTGATTTTTATTTTTTCGTTCTGAACAGACTTACATGATTTGGGCTGGAAATTCAGATTTGACGTAATGGATTTGAAAGGTGTGTGGGCACGCATGACATTAACATTACAACGTCATACTTTGGATCAAATGTGTGAATAGTGTATTAGGCACTTTAGAACCAAACACAGGTGACCACATAGGTACAAAAAAAAATTTTAATAAAATCAGTCAAGTCGTTTAGGTAAAAAAGTATTACGAACACACGCACACATGAATTTTTTATATAAAGAAGATAATACAAATTTAAATACGAGCGGAGTTTAATTTTTTAAATTTTATTTGATTTACTCAAAGAAAAATACTGTTTACTAAATTCTAACGAATCTGGCAACACTGCATTGCAGTTTCCATATGTTCAAAGAAAGAAAAATAATTTAGTACACAAATCTTAAATAGCAGCTAAACATATTATTCCGCAGTAAAATAAATGACAAGTGATGGAGATAAGTGCATTCGATCGAGATTTTGCCTTTACATGTCGCTGCTGCATACGACATGAAGATACGCTTAAACTTCAGTCTATATACGACCATCCAGCGGAATCTAATGACGTTCTGAGCATTGCAGAAATAGTTACAGCAACAATACCAAGTTTGGTTATTAGCCCAACAGATGGATTGCCTCAGGTTATATGTAAATGCTGTCTAGAAAAACTACTGGAAGTACAAAGATTTCAAAAGATGTGTTTGCAGTCTGAGAAAAATATGCGTAATGTGATGAAAGATGGCAAACAAAAACAATCCGCTGAAACTTTGGAGAACAAATACACTTGCACTGATGTATCCATGCTAATGAATGCTGTTATAGTGAAGGAAGAACTAGATCTGGAGGATATCGAGTGGTCAGAAATAGAATTTCAGCACGAAGCCGAGTCTAACACTGATGATGTTAAGCGGTAATTAAAATTCTTATCTTTATGCATAGTAAGTTATACTAAAATTTTATCTATATACATAATTCAGAAGCAAAATTTCTACGGGCAACGTCGATCACAACATGATGCTAGAAGTGACACGAACACCCATTGAAGATATCAACTGCTCCTACATAGATGTAGCACTGAATGACGATTTGTCGTCGAACAAGTCTGTAGACATGAAATCAAACTTAACAAATGATTTTGAATCAATAGTTACTGATGCATATGAGGACGCAGAACAAACAACAAATAGGTTAGTTAAAATACCTTTAAAAAGCTAAAAAAATTACAGACTTGTACCGGTTTTCACTTTCGGCGATTGATTCTGAATTCGTTAAATTGAGCTGGTTTTCTGATTAATTCTGTAATTTGAAATCGCTTGGCATTGAACAAGTTGAATTTCACATTACAAATTAATTGGAATCGCAAAATTTTTCGTAAAGCGATCACCAGATCAATTTAACGAATTTGCTTTCGCTAAATCTTTCCATAATTGTAAATCGAAGCAGGCCTGTATAAACAGTGGCATAGCTAGATGGCCAAAGACGAATAGAACCGTCTTTAATTTCAGGTTTAGAGGTCATTTCAAACACCAAACGGACAATTTCAAACAGAAGTCACATATATGCAAAAAATGCGGTAAATCCTATTCAAGTGCTGGTGCATTAACTGAGCACACACTTCGACACAATGTAGAACGACGTTTCGAATGCCCAACTTGTCCAAAAAAATTCCGATGCTCAAATGATTTAAGTAAGCACATGTTAACACACACTGAAGTTCGGAAACATATATGCACACACTGTGGCGCAAAATTTAAACAACAATCAACTTTGACAAGACACACAAGAACGCAACACAATGTGCATAAGACGCACAAATGTGAGCATTGTCACTTGGGGTAAGTGTCTCTCTGGTTTTAGTTTCTTCAATTAATTTCTTTAATTTCTCTTCTTGAATATTTTCAGTTTTGCACGTAGAGAACATTTACGTCGCCACTTACGTACGCATACCGGCGAGCAACCTTACAAATGTAGTTATTGTGTGCGTGCTTTTTCGGATCAGTCCAGTCTAGTAAGACATCTTCAAATGCATTCTGTTGAAGTTTTCAATTGTGATTTCTGTGCACGCGGCTTTCAAAAGTCTTCCGAATTGCGAAATCACATTTTGGAACACAAAAATGAAGATGCTGAAACGCGAAAAAAAAATCTAGCTGCGCGTGAGGAGAACATGCTGAAGCTTAGACAGAAGAAAGTACAAACTTCACTGCAACCGATGCTTTAAAAATTTAATAACTATTCAATTGGATGAGTTCAGTTCAATTTGGTGGATTAATGTGCCTGGTGACAAAAAATTTCTTTGATAACCTTGCAATGGCAGTTTTCTATAATGGCACGAAGATACAGCAGTCCATAAGATTGGAGTTTGTTTGTGGCATTTAATGAAAGTGGAAACTAACTTTTTGTAGATATTGTCGTATATATATTTCTTGTATGTTTACTATGGTTCTAATAAGAACGCGGTTTTTTTGAGTATACATTACCTAATGGCTTTGTCAAATGAAAAATTTTTCATTTTTTTGGTAACTTAATCGTACAATAAAATATAAAATTAATGTTAAAAATAAAAAATAGTATTCAATTTTTATAGAATGAACTTCGTACTGAGGATTCCGCACTATACAACCATACTCAAGGATGGGGCGTACTAAAGTTCAACTTAGAATCCATTAATATTCCAAGATCATAGAAAGTTTCGACTTTTTCAAGAACGTTGCCACAAATACAATGACGATTGAATTAGTTTACGTCTGTGAAGAGACATACATTAACGCTTTTTGTCACTTAAATAAAGTTTAACTCATCTCACTGAGTTTTACAAGTAATTAATTTCTACCCATATACACCATGAGCCCCTATGATCAATACTAACACACATAACAAAAGCCTTCGAACAACCAAGAAATCGTCTGGCTTATTTCAGAACACAGCTGTATATCAAAAATTGAAACATGCAGTCTGGCAATACTGCGTAGAACTGAACATATGTTCAACCCAAACAAAGTGTAAATAAACTTTGTTGTTGGAAATCTTTTGATTTAGTTATTCCAATAATTGCAAATTGATGGAGATGAATACATCCGATCGAGATTTTGAATTTACATGTCGCTGCTGCATAAGACGTGACATGAGCGACACAAAAAATTCGCTTAAACTTCAGTCCCTATATGACTATCCGGCGGAATCGATTGGCGTGCTGAACATTGCCGAAATAGTTACGGCAACAACGCCATGTTTAATTATTAGCCCCACAGATGGACTGTCTCAGGTTATCTGTAAACGTTGCTTGGAGAAACTACTGGAACTACAAAGATTTCAACAGATGTGTTTGGAATCGGAGAAACATATGCGAGATATTATCATCAAAGATGAAGATCGAAATGAATCTGCCGAAACTATGAAACACAAAATCATTTGCACTGAATCATCCACATACATTGGTGCGGTTGTGGTTAAGGAAGAGTTGGATCTAGAGGAGGATACTAAGTGGCCGGAATTCAACCAAATTGATGAATCAATGACAATGGATTTGACATTAGATAATTCAATTAATCCTAAACCAAGTACATCGCAAAGTAAAATGGTTGATGGAAGAACTGGTAATGCTGAATCAACGGTAGAAATTGTGCAGGATAATACAAATTGTATTGAAGAAAATGAAGTAACAGAACAGACAACAAATTCGTGAGTAAAAACTATTACAATAAAATGAATGATTCAAATTTGATACATTCATGTATTATTGAATAATTCATTTGTAAAAAAATTAATTGCTTCGAATCATTCAAAATGAATTGCACATTTTTGAAAACACTTTTAAAAAATTTTATTAAATGAAAATTTAAATTATTCACAGTAAAAGAATCATTCATTAAAAAAGAATGATGTAAATTTTCATTCAATTCAATTTATTTTTCATGAAAAACTTTTCAAAACGAATGATTCAAATTGTACAATTCATTTTGTATGATTTGTTAGGTATATTTGAGCTATCTTTGTGAATTAAATATAAAAAATATATATCATTCTATTACAGTTCTCGTATATACGAGACATTTTGCTAATAATTATTATTATAATTTTTTCATAACTATAGAGCTCAGCGATATCCAAATAAAATACATTCATGCAATGTATGCGATATGCCCTATTTATGCAAAAGTGCATTACAAAAACACAAATTGCTGCACAATGGCTTCGATTGTCCCATTTGTCCGAAGTGGTTTACCAACAGGGCTAGCCTGACTAATCATTTACGCACGCATCGGGACGAAGGTAAACATAAATGCGAAATCTGTGGCGGAACATTTACAAAAGCATATTCTTTGAAAATGCACATAAATTCTCACAATAGAGGAAAACAGTATAAATGTGATCACTGTGATATGCGGTAAGTACATATAAATTCGAATACTTCTTTTTTCAAAATTTTTGATATTCCATTTGTTTTTACAATTTCAGATTTAGTTTGGAATCAAAATTGTACCGCCACATGCGCACACATTTGTAAAATATCAGTTGGTGTTACATTCTCCGTTAATTCCAGTCTGATCAGAAGTATTCGAATACATTCTTCTTCGATGTCTTTAAAACGAATTTCAAGCACATTGCTAGATCCATTTAATATTAACATTTATTTATAAAAATCTTGAATCTCGATGTTATATATAAATAATAAATTGAAAAGAAATGGTATTTATAATTTTACTTTTTAGTCGAAATCTAAAAATTTCTCTAATTTCGGTTGGAAGAGTCGGATGCACTGCAGAATGTAGTAATGTATCTATTTCCGATAGAAAGCTGCAAAAGAAACATATTTTACGGTTCAAATTGAATACTTTGAAAGTGGTAGACCACTTACCACTGTGGTAAAACAATTGTAAGGAAAATAGTTTTGAGGGACAGAAGAACTTGTCTAGATCGGCTATATTCATACTCTGGCCTGTAGAGATGGAGCCTAATTTTTCTGGAGGGTCGGATTTATAAAACAAAATTATAACATTATTTTTAAGTGAATCTTCTTTAGCAATGTTTGAGCTGAAAAACTGAAACAATTGTTCCTTCAGAAGTTTCGTTCCAATAATATTCTAATAAAAGTTGAGGTAAGCAGTACTTTCAATGACACTCAGCGAAAATCTGATCAAATATCTGGTCGAAATGTTTTAAAAAAATATAGCTCTGTTTATAACTTAAATTGCCAGAGAATCCGTAGTATTCGCACAGGCCGTGAGTACCAACCGAAGCACTGAGTGTAGCTAGTAACATAGAATCTTATCTAAAGGAGCATACTGTATTTCTAACATAAACGTCAAGAGCTTTATAAATCCATTTCAGCTTTTATGCAGAAACGAGGCTAGTTTCTTGAAGAGCGAAAATATTTTGTACGAAGGATATCAATATTATTTCCGTCTCAGAAAAAGCTGAGAAACCACGGCGCATTTTTAACTAATCTGTGCAAAGATAGTGTAACATCTCGTTCATTTATATACTCAGCCAGAAAAAAGTTATTTTCAGTACCATAAAATTCCATAACACTCAAATGAAGTGGTTGCTTTTTAAAATATGTTGTATTTGTAGTTTACATTTTTTGGATATTTCATTTTTAAATTTAAGTTCTGCTGTGGTTTGTACTAGATTTTATTTAACTTATAAGTCTTCGTCGTGCAGTTTAAGTGTCATTTACTAGCTACAAAAATGCAAAAACGGGCTTTCGTTTTGTAATTGGCCATCCCTACAAGAGAGCGTGGCATTCCGGCTTGTATATAGATACAACTTTCTGAGATCGGTATCTTTCCTTTTTAGTGCAGCTAAATTAATTTGACGTATTTCATCACTTTCATTTTTGTGGCAGTCTTCGTCGTGCAGTTTAAGTGTCATTTACTAGCTACAAAAATGCAAAAATGGGCTTTCGTTTTGTAATTGGCTATCCCTACAAGAGAGCGTGGCATTCCGGCTTGTATATAGATACAACTTTCTGAGATCGGTATCTTTCCTTTTTAGTGCAGCTAAATTAATTTGACGTATTTCATCACTTTCATTTTTGTGGCTCATATTGTGTTCTTGTAGTTTACCATAAGATTGAAAGCCACATGGACATAAATCACAAGTGAAGATTTCATCACCAAGATGCAAACGAAGATGGCTACAGAGAGAGCGTTTTTGCTTAAAAGGCTTCTGACAATATTTGCATTTGTACGGTCGCTCCCCGGTATGCGTACGCAAGTGGGTGTTTAAATTTGAAGCTTGCGTGAAACTGAAAATTTGAAACCATTAGTAAAAAAAAAATATTGTAGAAGAAAAACTTTACGACTTACCGCTTATCGCACTGATCACACGGGTATGGCTTTTCCTTACTGTGTGACAATACATGCGATTTCAAATGTCCAGATTTTTTAAATGTTGCGTCACAGATTTTGCATTTATGATTTCTGATGGTGCTATGAGACCTCATGTGATAGCCCAAAAACTTTTTACAGGAAAACCATTTCGGACATTTGGGACAGTTGAAGCCTATGTGTTGACTTAATCAAATGATTAGTTAAAAAGAGCATATTATTAAGTAGTTATAGAATATAATAGAATAATTTTTGTACTTACGAAATTGTAGTTTGTTCTGTTGCTTCATCTTCTACTTCCATAGAATATTCATTATCCTTAATAATACTACTAGCATTTGTTGACTCAACAAACTGACTTTTGTTATTCGAAGTGCTCGGTTCAAGCTTAATTGGCATGTCTAATGATAATGTCGTTGGTTCATGCATATATGCCAATTCCGTCCATTTGGTATCTCCCTTTAGATCCAACTCTTCCTTCACTATATTCGCACTTATAAACGTGGAAACAGCTGTGGAATTGACTTTGTTCCTCAAAGATTCGACTGATTCAATCGGATTGACATCTTTAATTATATCTCGCCTATATTTCTCCGACTCAAAACACATCTCTTGAAACTTTTGTACTTTCAGTAGTTTTTCTAGGCAGCTCAGACATATAACGTGTGGCAGACCATCGGTTGGACTTATAAGCAATCTTGGCGTCGTTGCTGAAACTATTTCGGCAATGCTCAGAACACCAATCGATTCTGCCGGATAGTCGTACAGCGACAGAAGTTTAAGCGAATCTTTTGTGTAGCTCATTTCTTGTCTTCTGCAGCAGCGACAGGTAAATGTGAAATCTCGAACGGATGTATTCATCTTCAGTAGTACTCAATTTGTTGAAGAATTTGGAACAATTAAATTATCTGCTAATAAAATGTGGTTTTCTATGACTTGTTAGTAAATTTTTTTTTAATTTGTACATATGGAAACTTCGTTGCAGTATTGCCAGATTATTTAGTGCAGTCGAGTGTGCTTAAAATATTGGGGTAGGTTTGTAATAGAACCTCCCCATATATAGAATGCTTAACACGTACATTTTATACAATTTATCTACAGAAGTAGTAGGGGAAACTAAATATTCAAATTTGTGTGAAATAGGAGAGAGAGAATTTCAATGAAATAGGAGAGTAATGTCTCACGTATATATGATCGTCTGAACAGGTTTTAGACAAAATTTTATTTTATGTTTTTATTTTCTGTTCTCTTTTAAAAACAATTTTTTGAATTTAATATTGTAAAATTTAATTACAATAGTCTATAAAAATTGTTTTTCAGCGCTCTAGTTTGTTGGACTTTCTGTCCATTTTTTTTTTTTTTTTTGAAATTCGTCGCCTGAAAAAACTTGTTTTTTGAATTAATTTCCTTCATGCAACAACTCAATGATGTAGTAGTTCAACAAAGCTCTGTAGTATCTATATATCCTTTGTCTATAAAGACATTCGCACTCTTAAAGTAAGTAATTTTATATTGTTTAGCAACAATCACTGTTATGGTTTTTTTTTTATCACAGTGCTGAATGTACAGAATTCTTAATTACATAAAATTCTGTGGGAGCTGTAAACCAGTTTCCGAAGTTCCGAAGCTGTTGAAAGAAATGATTTGAGTGAAGTTGCTCTAGTGCGATGTTACTAGTAAAGCCGATGTTACTATATAGTCGCAGGGGGAGAGAGGGCAAAAAAGTCACAGTCTCGAGGCAATTCTAGATCTAACATCACTGCATCTAGAAATTGAGTATAAAACTAAGGAAACACTCCTGAGACTTTTAGTTGACGGCAATAAAGTTATCTCAATTTACTGTGAGAAACGTCTATCTACATGGGCACACGGAGAAACACTAGTGTCCATGCCAAGAGACGAGATGACAAGGAGGAATGTCTTCAATCAGAACTTCACCATCAAATGGTGCGATAAGAAGACTTGGACGTCGGAAAAGTCGTATGCGTTAAAACCACATACGATTAAGTGGTACACGGATGGATCTTCGACGACAGAAGGAACTGGTCTAGGATTCGTAGGCGTCAGATTAAACAACTGGGAATCCCTGGGCAAATATATAAGTATATTTCAAGCTGAATTGTGCGCTATAATTAGATGTGCACAGTGTAATTTAGATAGAGGCTATCGCAATTGTGAGATTGCTATTCTATAAGTCAGGCGGTGTTAAAAGCACTAAGCTATTGTAGGGGGTTTCGAGAGCAATGCTTCAACTAGGTAGAAACCAGCTGAGAACATTGACAGGAATACTAACTGGACACTGTTGACTGAGAAAACCGCTGTGTATGATGGGTGTATATAATTCCCCAGAATGTAGATTTGTGATCATAAGGAAGAGACTCCTCTTCAAATCGTTGCAGCATGTGAAGCAATAGTCAGAAGTAGATTTCAAATAGTGGGCAGCTACGTTGTCGCCAAAGAACAACTGAAAAAGTTAGATCCTAGGATAACACTAAGCTTTATACAACAAGTTGGGCTAGAGCAGGACATTTAAGTAAGAAGGACAAAACAATAGATCTTTCTAGGTCGCAGTTTTAAATATAATAATAATAGACGGTTCATCAAATTTTTTGTTGCGAACAATGAGTTTGATGATGTCTTTTGAAAGCCAAGTCTGAATTGAAGTTAAAATTACCTGCATAAATCAAAAAGTATGCAACTCACGGTCCATTACATTTATATTTAGTTTATATTTTGTATATGAGCAGTATATTATATAAATCTTCGGTTTGACCGAAGTTCTTATGAAGTATTATTCCAGCGAATTTACCGTGTTATTTTGTTGTTTATTAAATCACTACGCCTATATTTTAATCAATTTATAAAAATACACTTTATTCAATATACACTATTCAAAAATAACATAATTTTTCTCATTCGAAATGAACTGCACAATTTTTATCATCTTTTTTTTTTTTTTTTGGTAAAAGTCTTACAAACAAATAAGCCACAATTATACAAATTCATAAAACAAAACTTTCTACTTAAAACTTACTACAAAAATAGTTTTATGCATTACGAAAAGTGTCCTGTACTATATTGTATATATAAAAAAAAAATTAAATAATATGACAGAAAACTGGGGGGAATGAAAGGATGTATAGATGGAAGGTGTTTCAGTGCGTGTGTGTTTGTGTATGTGTACATAAAGCGCATATAATTTATGTTACCTTAGTGTGGGAGCAATTAAAAGAAGCATTTGGAAGGCATTTTTGACTTTACGTACATTGGCGCCTAATTAACTATGCACAACCAAACAAATACACACATACAATTGTTAAGTCCATTAAGCCAGGCTAAGTAACTACTTATTCTTTAAGCTCATTGCACGTTTAGTTGCACGTCCCAAAAATATACCCATCAAGAAGACCATGCCGGTCGCTGTCATAAGTATCACAAGAAAGAATTTACGTGCAGGCGATGTAACCACCTGTTGCACCAATTGTTGCATATCCTCCGGCGGCAGTGCCAGCACAGTGTCTGCATTGTGGAACATTTCAATGCGACGTTGCAGTTTCATACGACAATCACGCTCCAGCGAATTTGCTGAATCTTTAAGCAGCATTTGTAGACATTTGAGCTCTGTGCGAATGTGAAGAGTAGTTTAAAATGTAAATATGTATATAGTTTAAAAAGTATATTTAACTTACTACGCCCATTGCCACTTTTGACTTTCGCGCAATAGCGCAATAGATCCACTGTGCATGCCTGCTCCAATATGGGATCGACATGTATATCTGCCTTGGCTTCAGCAATTAGCGTTGCTACCTCAATGCGACAATCGCGATTGATTATTTTCTGATTAAGAAATGCTGTCTTAAGACATTCCTCAACAAGTCCGTGCTCTTCGGCAGCGCCCAGATGTTGTTGGCAGAGTACTTGTATCTCGGATTTGCAGAAATTCTGTAGCAACGGATTAAGTTTGTAATTGAGCGCCTGATCTTGTAGGATTTTGACCATCTCCTGTGCGCATTCGTTGTCCAAGCGATTTTCGCGGAATTTGTCCTTTAGGCATTGTACAACCTGTCAATAAAATAAATGACGGTAGAGTTTGTTGTATGAGATAAGGGTATATAAAGCGTGTTTGTTTTAGATGTGTAGAACATTGAATTGAATTAAAATACTGCGTTTACATTACTTCAAACTGAAAATTGGTTTCACTGGCTTTGTGTATTTATGCTAAAATAACAAACCAATCTGTGCACAAATGACAATAGCGTTGTCACAACTGTCCAATTTACAATAGTTTAATCCCTATCGTAAAGTTCCCTCTAAAAAGATTACACTGTACAATATAATATTTATAAAATGAACCATTAACAATAACAAGCCCCTTGTTTACGCTATAAAATTTTGCCATAGTGTATGTAGTAATATAGGCTTATCAGTTTCTAACTCTCGTGTTCATTTGGCACACAAAAACTTATCAGACAAAAATCAGCTGCTAAAACATATTTAAAAAACAAAAAGAAACCTGCTAAGCCGCAACGAAATCAGTCTAATGCGAACTCTAGCCGTGTACATAATGACAGCAATCTGTGCATTGCTCCTAGCCGCGATCTGCGCGTTTTTGATCATAGCAAACAGTGCTACACTAACTCCAAGTATAACACTGGAGCTACCTGGTCAGGGCTTTATAGTGGGCAATTACGATCAAACCTTATGGACAAATCAAAGCTATATGCAATTTCGTGGTATACCATTTGCCGAATCACCGAGTGGTAAATTACGCTTTAAGGTAGGCTAAAAATTTCAACAACAAAAAATGAATGAGCAAAGTTCAATGCGTGCTAGCTAGTCGAACCGACATGACTAGGTAGTATTTCATATTTAGATTATTTGTTTAATAAATACATACGACATAACATAATAAAAGATTACGCACTCATTTCTATTCTCTTTAAACACACACAGCCACCTGTTGCGCGTTTGCCGTGGCGTCATATACTAGCGGCAACTGATTTTGGTAAACGTTGTCCGGTCATAACTACCTTATCTGAATTAACAGATGAGCAGCTTAAAGAAGATTTGGAAGATTGTCTCAATTTGTGTGTGTATACAAAGAATGTAAGTGTTGTTTTTTCTTAGTATATACTTTAATTCTTAGAAAATTCTTAAAAATACTTCAGAGCATGGGAATAGATAGAAAATGTTTCTTACAGCTAAAGATTCCAAAGTTTCTTCTTTTAAATTATGTAAATCTCGAAAAAGTTAAATAACATATTTTTTTTTTTTTGACTATGACCATTTGAAAATAATTAAAAGAGCTGGTTTGATTTTTCAATGGACGCGAAATTTTCGAAGCAATTTGAAGAGTTTCCTGCAAAAATGCTTTTTATACTTGTCGAGATGTCAAAGACACCATATAGTATATATGTTCTTCATCAGCTCGTTGAGATGTGTATATCTGGTCATATGTGTATGTCTGTCCCTTAGTCTCTACGAAAATGTTCCAAACCTTCGGTATGATACGCTGACTTCGCTCAAACCGCATAGTCACTTTTGGGCTGTAATGTGTAGACTAGTAAAATGAAACCGCCGTTGTCCGGGGTAATATTTTCCATGAAAAATCGAGTTTGAACGGATTTCAATGAAAAAAGTACTAAATATAATTTTTGCCAACAATTTCTTCTTGGGATTGAATTTTTACAAAATCAGTGAAACAAATTGTTAAAAATTTCCCTTTTTTTCTTCAGTTGAAGAGGAATTTTGCAAAACCCTTTCTAAGTGAGCGATTTCACCAGCACAGGAAACTACTTTACAAAAATCAGCTTCTACCATAAGCGTTTGTTGTTTATGAATGAAGGAATCAGTCAGGTCAAGCATTCTTTCGTATATATTGCCTTTGTCCGAGATGCACTAGCGTTTCTGTTGTGTCCTCTCTCCTTACAACTTCTGTAGTATATTATGGAACTTCTAATAATTTTATTCAACAGTTAACAGAATGAGTAGCATGTTGCATAATTGCTTCCATAACTCCAAAATAGGCTGATGTGATCTGAGCTCTGGTTAATTTTTGTAGTTGATTTTATAGTATCGACCAGAGGCAGAAACACCATAACAAAGGATAGGGTGACCGACCTACTGCCCGGTAAAGTCACAATATCTTTTAAGGCCAGTTAAACTTTATTAAAGCTAAAAGTCCCAAACGTGAGACTCCCTTAAAAACTTGGAACACGGCCGGTAACAAATTTGTGAAGCTACTTCAATTTCTAGTTGACATTGACTATACAATTTTTATATTTGGTCATAGAAATACTAAAAAGTGGATGATGTGTGTATATATAAGGAGACTATACTTATAAGTGGACAGGTCACGCCTATTGATATATATGTAAAGCATCCGTCTTTTAAGTTGATATTTAGTGTAATAAATAAGTTTTTCATACAAACATCCAAAAGTGAGCAATGGGTTTGAATGGAGAGAATCCACACACATTGATATGCATACTATATCTGCTTATAACAAAAATTAGCCTATATATTTGAATTCGGCCAAAAATCTAAATAAATTATTACATAAAAATGCGTAGCAACACTCAGACAGACGGACATGTTTATATCTACTCGTCTCGAAGAATTAATGAAGATTATATAGGTATACTTTATGGGTTCTACGATGTCACCCTTTTAGTTACAAACTAATAATATCATTTCACACTATGTGTATAGTATTGTGGCCTCTCACCGGTTACATAAATCAACACAGTCATTTATTTTAATACGACAGCACTAGAAATATTCAATTACATTCGCTCCTATATCTTCCCAACTGATTATTTATTATTATATACTATTACAATAATTATTTCTATAATACGTGTACACTAGCTCACTGCGCTACAACCTGTTATGTTCTACATTTACGGCGGTGGCTACTATAATGGCTCTGCATCAGATCATCCACCAAAGCATTTGATTGAGCAAGATATTGTGCTCGTAGTGCCACAATACCGTGTTGGCGCATTAGGCTGGTTAGCCACATACACCGAGCAATTGCCGGGCAATGCACCCATAGCGGATATATTATTAGCGTTGCAATGGGTGCAGCAGTATATACATGTCTTCGGTGGTGATCCGAAGCAGGTAACAATATTCGGACAAAGTGCTGGCGCCGGTGTCGCCAGTACATTGCTGCTAAGTCCACAAACACCGCCGGGTAACTTTCAGCGTGTAATTGTACAATCTGGTTCCATATTTGCTGGCTGGGCTATAACACGTAATCCACTAGAACAAGCGCAGCGTATATGTCGTTTATTGGGTTGCGCACACTGCGAAATTGAGTCACATTTAGAGGTATGTGTATTAAGTGTTGATGTTAAACAACTTTTGGAAATTACTGAAGCTGAAAGATTCTCACCCATTGTGGGTGATCTACAAGGCATATTGCCACAACAGCCCAATGAGCTAATCAAACACTATAATAGAGATTTGCCATTGATGACGGGCTTTACAAAGCATGACGGTTCATTTGTGTTGGCAAGTAAGTTGGCCGTGAAAATTATTTGTTATGAATGTATGATATAATTAGAATTATAAATTATATTGCAGGCTATTATGATGCGCTAAAAGCAAAGGTGGATAATTTGAGTCACATTTCGGTGCGTCAGTTTACACAGGGTTTACTGAGTATGGTTAATGATACTACCGGATTGACAGATCAACTGCTGACGCGTTTGCTTTTCACGCCGCAGCTGCTTGCTAGCAATGCACATAAAAGCGCTTTGCCTAGCTACTTTGACGTAGGTATTAATTGAGTGAATTTTAAAACAGTCTTTATACACATATATATATAATTACAACGCACACAGCTGACGACTGACATCTATATGAAATCACCTGTAATAAGTTTGGCTAGTAAAATCTACGCAAGACAGCGCGCCGACGTCTATGTTTATAGCTTCGAGTATGAGGGTGAACATACACGTTTCGGTTATGAATTCGGCAATGCGCATTATCCTTTTAATGGTGGCGTGCATCATTCTAACGATAATATATATATATTCTCAACACATACGCTTAATGCGCGCGACACTGCACTAGCCAAGAAAATGGTAGCATTATGGACTTCATTTGCTATTAGTGGCAAACCTAATATAGACAATGAACTGCAAATACCAGCTATGTCCAGTGAAGCAGGACCCTATTTACGTATTAATGCACAAATGAATGTGGCCGAAGACTTGCTGCAAACACTGACAGCAGCGCTAGATGATCCCGAAAGCACAACACTCGATAGACCTGATATTGAATTTTAATTAAAATTATTGATACTAGTATGTAGGATCGGCGGTCGATTGAATCGATTGCAATCTAGGAATAAATTTATAAACATATTATTGCGTTTATGCTTTTGTTGTTATTTCTATTTCGTGTGCCAATCGCTACTAAAGCAGAGAGATAATCACCAAAATAATAGCGAAGCTCATACAAAGTAAAATACGTAAACTCCTATCTCATTCGCGCTCGCGAGTTTTATCAACGTATAAGTTCAAAATATTGAACCAATTTTGATAAAATACGAATCAAAATCAGTTATATTATATGAGCTTATGCTAGCCTATTAATATATACATAGATATACTCTCACATATTTACCTTGCCATTGAGTTCCTCATTAGGTTGCGCTGTAGCCACTATATTGGAACAATAACGATCAATATTCTTGCCGCATGCCAGTTGTAGCGTTGGATTGAAACGAAAGTCTGTATTCTGTTCAATCATGCGATTAACAACAACTAAATGACAGCGTGGGTCAAATGTCGGATCATCTTTGTAGGTCTTCAGACAATCTAGCAAGTTAACTGAATCAGTTTTAGCGCAGAATTTGTAAGTCATCTCTTTGCAGGTGTTCACCAGAGTATAATCTGTAGCGCTGTCACCCAGTTCGGATTTTTTAACCATAAAAATGGCATGATGACAGGCATTACCCAAGCGTGGTGTATTCTGTACTAGACATTCGATAGCCTACCAAGAGAAAATGTTATCAATAAATTGTCGTTGTAATACAAAATGTGTGTATGTTTTAAATGATTTACAAAGCACGCGTGCAACATTGTGACTGGATGAAACTTGCATTTTTATTCACCTGACCGGGTCCGGTTTCTGTAATACAAAACTGTTCCAGCTCCTTTTTACAAGCGCTGCCTAGTTTTGGATCAAGTGCAATGCTTTCACGTTGTTGATAAAGCTGCGATTTAACTTGTTGTCGGCATTCTTTTGGTATGGTATGACGCTGGCCACGTATAGTATCATTGCGCATCACTTCGCTCAAGCAGGCAACTACATCATTCTTAGTAGTACTGGCGCTGCAAAAGCGTGCAACATATGGACGGCACGCTTCTTTGAATTTGTACGTAAAATGATAGTTTTTCAGCGAGATAATTTGAAAATGTTCAATGGCAGCGCGGCATTTCAAATCCTGTCGCAGATCGGCATCGTTTTTGTGCGATATGAGACAATCCATCATTTCGCCTGTAAGGTAGTTAAAACATTTAAATTAAAATTTAAAAAAAAGAAAAAAAAATCAAATTTTATACACACACCTTTATCCTTGCCACCCTTCAGTATATGTTCACAATGTTTCTGCATAGCTTCACTGCAAACAGACATTATGACAGGATTTAGTTCGACATTAGCAGCCTCCTCTTCGGTGTATTTGGTCACCGCCGCTTTGCATTCAACCTCTAAATTTTCCAAATTATTTTGCAAACATTCCATTTCAGCGCCTTTCTCTGTACGATCAAAGCATAGCAATGCCAAATCCGACAAACAAACATCCTCCACTTCTGGTATGAGATCAACAGAGACAGCACGTTGTCGCATGACACGTTTCACCTCCTTAAAGCAATCTTTGCGCAATGTTTCCTTTTTATCATCACTGTAAGCAATACGATGTAGACACGGCAGTATCATGGGCCCACGTTCCGGATCCATTTGTGCATCGGTAACATCATCCCACGAACGCTTCGCACGACAATATTTGATGGCATCGTCGCGACAATGTTTATACAGCTGTGGATCCAATTTAAAATCGCGTGCAACAAAGTATTGTATAATCAATAGCGCATCCTCACAATCCGGCAGCATAATGGGCGTACCCAAGCGTTCCATTAGACAAGACATAACACGCGCTTCACCGCCATCTGTATCTTTGCAGGCCACATCGACCACAGGTTTGCAAGCACGGCGCAAAACTGGATCAACACGCCAATCTTCACCAGCATCGCTAACCTTGACTAGCGTTTCTAAGGCGCGTTGACATTGCGCGGTAACCCGACGATTGCGAGTACGTTTGCGCGCATGCTCCAACAGACAGTGTATGATTTCACCGCCACTACCACCGCCTGTCACCAGCTGTATTTTATTCTGTTCAGCGCAGAATTTCGGTATGTCATCAGCACAATCACTCAATATTTCCGGCGATAGCTGATAGTCCTGCATTAACATGCGTCGATGATCATTGATTTCAGCGCGACATTCCGGTGCAATCTTGGTGCCATTCTTTGTAATCGATTCGAGACATAGCAATATTTGTGCTAAACGCACATGTTTTTCCTCGGAAACGCCACGTCGGCAGTGATGCAATTTTATGTCATCCTTGCATGCCTTGGCTAGACCATGCGAAACGCGATAATCGCGCGCAATTTGATTGTCACGTTGTGTTATCTTATTAGCGCATTGTGTGGACATGGACGGATCTGATTTGTGCTTTACCAGACACTTAAACGCAGCATTTGTATATGGTTTCTCCTGTAATTAGAAATATAGCGTTTTGTAAATTACTGGCAACTAAGCTGAACTAATACAAACCTGCGGACATAATGCGTTTAGATCTGCATTACATGTTGTGTACAATGTTATTTCGTTACGCTGTTGCTCAATGCTTGTTATGACCAGCTTACATGCCTGGCCCAATACTGTGGCACCAAGCTCCTGCAGACAATCCATTGTCTCGATTTGCGATATATGCTGATGTTCGGCATTAAGTCGACCGCATTGTAATTGATCCACTTCAGCGCCGCATGCATCATAGAATTCACCAACAACGGGATAATCTGGCACCAATACGGTATATATACGGCGCACGTATGCACGGCAAGCGCTATTATGTGGCAAACGTTGCGTCTGATCTTCAAGACATGTCCACATATCTATAGTGTTTACACATTCTTCCAATTTTGGTGACTCATTGTGACAATGCTCCGGCAATAAGCTCTTCTGTACGTATTCCATGCTGTGTATGTGTCGTTGTTGTTGCCAAATTGCATGTTGACACAAATCCGGCAGCGCTTCGAGTTGACTAGATGTAAAAGTGTTTATGCATTCCAGCACACTAAGATTATCCGTTTGTTTAATGTGTGCGCAAAGTTTTTGCAATTCCTGGCAGTTATTATTGTCAATCAATGTATGTGCGTCCTTATTCGCAGCCACTGCCGCCGCCGGAACAGCAACAGCCGGCGGCTCCACAGCGGCACGGCGTACTATACGATGCTCATTTTGTGCTAAATTATTAGATACAAATAGATTTGGCGGTGCCACCAATAATGGTGATGATGCTGCTGCTGCATCTGTTTGTGCCATAATTATACAAAAGATGATGCCGGCTAACGCATTCAGATAGCACAGCAGCAGCGTATCCCCTCCTCCTAACCTCATTTTGCAATTGCACATTTTACAGCGCACTGTGCATTTAAACGTTTACTTATCAACTACTTTGCTTGCGTAAGCAAATTCCAGCGTACTGCACTTTAAAAATCAACAAAAAAAAAAAATATTTCCGTCGTCGTCGTCGTCTTCTGAAAGAATTTTGTGCTGATTTGCGGCTATTAGAGATGTACAACTTTAGATAGCACTATTTTGTTAGTATTCTTATCGATAACTTTTTTCTTTGTTGCTTGCTATCGAATAATTTTTCAAACACTATTGATAGCTTTCGAATATAGTAGAAGTTTGGTTAAAATTGCGCAGGAATAATTGAGACTATGGAGGTCACTCTTCTAACCTGCTTGAAGGCGATGCCGAAAACAATGCCGCCGGTAGAGTAGTATTTCTAGAACCACTAATTGATTATGGGTTTCATGTAGAGCCACTGGATTCAGTAATTAAAAAGCAAAAATTATAAGAGCTGTCAGCTGTGTCATTCAAGACCGGATGCGAATAGTTGATACTTCGTATGCGACAAATATGGGCTGATGAAGGCATGCCCAACGATTGGTGTCGTCGCGCAATACTATAGAATAAGTCTCTTTTCATTTTGCTATAAAATTATGTCCAGCATACTATATAAATGGCTGGAGCCATATAAGAAAAAGGCAAAAGGGTGGTTTGAGTAGAAGCATCCCCAACAAAATGTTGGATCTCATTGATATACATGTGAATAGTTCTTTCATAAGAAGCCATCATGTCAATTTTTAAGGTGATATTGACCGGTAAAAGACAAAAATTTTATATATAAAGTTAAAAGTGGGTGGGTAGTTTGTATGTAAGTACTCTATAAAGTGCACGTGGCATGTCAATATGAATACTCTATTTAACTGCAATGAAAAGAAGTCTGTGTGTCGACTTACAACTGGATAGTATTTGTATTTACATGCCCTAGTCTAACTTCTATAAATCCCGATTTTATTTGTTATTGGTAGCTTTCGTTAATTCATCCTCTTTGTTCAATAGATATGCTCGTTTAACCTTAGCTTTAGTATACACTTGGCCCTCAACGAGAGTGTATAATAAATACATTTTATTCAGAATCACTTAATACAAGAATGTCTGGTTCAGTGACTTCAGTAAGTTCAGCAGTGCTTGGTGATGTATTTAATATTAAATTTAGATCGGCAATTTTCTTTTTTCGCGCAGCTAAATTCTTTTGACGTGTAATCTCATTTTCATTTTTATGTCCAGTATAGTGTTCCTTAAGTTCTGCAGTAGTTTGAAAACCGCATGGACATAAATCACAAGTAAAGACTTCATTTCCAAGATGCAATGGAAGATGTCTAATAAGAAGTGTTCTTTGAGCATAAGACGCCGCACAGTATTTACATTTGTACGGCTTTTCTCCAGTATGTACACGTAAGTGGGTAATTAAGTATGGCTTCTCAGAGAAACTGAAAATTGAAAACAATAAGTTAAAGTTAAGTAGGTACACAAATAAGTTAACGATTTACCGCTTATTGCAGTGGTGACACATGTACGGTTTTTCCTTACTGTGCTTCCTCTTTACATGTCTTCTTAAATTGGCAATTGTTTTAAAAGCTGCTTCACAGAGTTTGCATTTATGATTCCTGTCGTTACTATGAGAAATCATGTGGAGATTCATTCTTCCTTTGTCGGAAAAACACTTCGGACATTTGGGACACTCGTAGCTTTTCTCTTTCAATTGATATCTAAAATAATTTACAAGTTTATTCTAGGTTTGCATGTATTTTCTGGGTTAATTTTCACTTACGAATTTGTTGTTTCATTTTCTTTAATACAGATTTCATTATCAAAAATATCTACCATATTTGACTCAAGCACATGCGTTGTAGTATGCGAATTACTCGTTTGAAGCGTAAGTGGCTTGCTCAACGAAGAATTGTTCGTTCTCATTGTTTCATCACTAACGAACTCAAACTCTGACCAAGTAGTATCTTCCTCAAGTTCTATTACTTCTTGTTGCATTGTCTTTGCACTCATGAACATGGTTGCAGCAGTGGAAATGTTCAAGTTGTTCAAAGATTTAGTAAATTCATATTGATTGGTATCTTCAATAACATCTCGCAAATATTTTTCCGACTCCAAACACATCTCCTGAAAGTTTTGAACTTCCAGTAGTTTTTCCAAGCAGCTAAGGCAGATCACCTGGGGCAGTCCATCTGTGGGACTAATAACTAGTCGTGGCGTTGTTGCTGTAACTATTTCGGCAATGCTCTGCACTCCAATAGATCCCGTCGGGTATTCATATAGAGACTGAAGTTTAAGCGAATCTTGTCTGTCGTCTGTTTTATGCCTTATACAGCAGCGACATGTAAGGCCAAAATCTCGACTGGATTTATTCATTTCCATTGTAAGTGAATTTATCAGAAGGTTAAAAAATTAGTGGCAAACGTTCCTGCAGGTTTAGTAAAACTCCTCAATGCATTTTAATAAATGGAAGCTATATCGCAGTGTTGCCAGATTAAATATTGGAGTTCGATAAGTGTTTCTGAATTCCTTGGAGGATATCAAATACGAGAGCAGTACAGCATCCGTTTGCAGATCCAATCTTCGCTATATTATATATTTATATATATTGATGTGACAACAACTCCAATATACTTTTGTTTAGTTTATAAAAAAGAAAGACTATACAATTTTCATCATATGAATTTTTATAGTAAGAAGTCTTATAATTAACAATACGCAAGTTTTTTTTTTTAAAGCTACTTATGATAGCCTTCAGTAGTAAATGTAAGAAATAGTTAACATGAACATTGGTTTCGATAAAAAACAATTAAACTAGCTGTGAATTATTTAAAAACTTAATGCACTTATAATTCATAATTAGTTTTAACATACGTCATACATAGTTAAATCTGTACTTCATGGGGCCTCCGATTTCAGGTTTTTAATGTTACATACATTTTGTCATTTCAATTGTTTATTCAGAATCACTTAATACTACTATGTCTGCCATATTTGAATAGTTTGTTTCTTTGGTGACGTCATTTACTTTAGCAGGAGTGTGGTAAACGTTGCAACTTACCGTGAGATCATCATTTTTCTTTTTTAGTGCAGTTACATTTTTTAAACGGGTTTCATTACTATCATGTATATGGCTTTTAAAGTGTTCTCTCAGTATTGCGTAAGTTCGAAAGCCACATGGACATAAATCACAAGCATGAACTTCATCGCCAAGATGAACTCGAAGATGTTTTTTGAGTAAAACCTTGTGCATAAAATCGTCTCCACAATAATTACATTTAAATGGTCTCTCTCCAGTATGTGTACGTTTGTGGTTTCTTAAATTTTTACTATGACTAAAACTGAAAAAAGAAAAACATTTAAATATTGTTAAAATTGTAAATAATCTAAATTTAAGGACTTACCTCAAGTCGCACTGTTCACACGGGTAGGGTTTCAACGTATGTTTCTCTACGTGCTGCCTTAATTTGTGCTCTGCTTTAAATCTTTTTTTACAGATGTTGCATTTAAATTTCTTCACGTTTCTATGACTTATTATGTGATAGTCCAATCTATATTTGCTAGAAAACCACATCGGACATTTAGGACACTTCAAATTTTTGCGTTGTTCGAATGGAACTTTTGTTGAAGAGGACAATAAACGCTCGGACGGTTTGACTGAGTGTCTAGAATACAATTAGAAATAGTATAATTAATCTATATACTCGTATTGTAGATGTTCATTGGGTGTATGACTATTTTTTTGAACCATATCTCAAATATTTAAAAAGTCATACCCCTAATAATTCATACTGCAATAAGTTGAACTTACGAATTCGTTGTTGTTCGTTCTTTTGCTTCATCTTGCTTAATATAATTTTTATTATAGACATTTTCTACAAGTCTTGAATCAGAAAAACTCCTTTGAATATTCGAAGTGCTCGGATCAAACGCAATAGGCGCATCCAATGATGTCATGGATACATCACTTTTTACCTCCGTTTCCGGCGATATATCTTCATCAAGTTCTATCACTTCATGTTTTACTGTGTCCGCAGTTTTCAACATGGCTGCTGCATACTGCTTGCTATTTTCAATTACATATCGCATGTATTTGTCTGATTCCAAACACATCTTCTGAAAGCTGTGAACTTCTAATAGTTTTTCGAGACAGCTACGGCAGATAAACTGTGGCAGTCCATCTGTGCGGCATATTACCAATTTTGGCGTCGTTGCTGTAACTATTTCGGCAATGCTTAGACCGCCAATATATCCCGCTGGATATTCGTATAGCGACTTAAGTTTAAGCGTTGTGTCGCTCATTTCACTTGTTATGCAGAAGCGACATGTAAATGCAAAATTATGAACGGCTTCACTCATTTTCATTGCCATGCCACAATTAGTTCGAATTTTAAATCAAGAGATAAGCATAAATTTTAATACAGGATATTTAGGCTGTATCTGGAACGAACATATGACGACTTGAGCATAGTGTTGCCAGACTAGATGTTCCAAATTGTACAGATGGACAGGTATGTTTTCATTTTTGCTATGCGAAATGTGAGTTACTAGTTGACCCATTGATGTTCCATAGTATTCATGTCCAGGAATTCACGTCTCGGCTTCTTGCATTATGTTACTCAGTTTATTTCGACAAATCTCAGTTTATTTCGACAATTACAATTTGCTTAAAAAAACACATAACTACAGCAAGATAAACTTGCAACATAAAAAACTGTTATTCTTATTCTTCAATACACAAACTCTTCACTGTTTACAAATAACTCAACTAACTAAAATACCAAACATTTCTGTTTATTCAGAATCACTTAATATCAATATATCCGTCATATATGCGTGGTCTGTTTCTTCGGAGTTAACGACATTAACTTCAGCAGTGTGTGGTGATGTACTATTATACTTCAGTTTAAGATCTTCATCTATCTTTTTCCGTGCATCTAAATTTTTTTGACGGGTAACAGCATTATCATTTTTATGGCTCATATAGTGATTTTTAAGTTTTACATAAGTTCGAAAGCCACGTGGACATAAATCACAAGTGAAAACTTCATCGCCAAGATGATTTCGAAGATGTTTTTTGAGAGCACCACATTGCACATAACTGTTTTGACAATATTTACATTCAAATGGTCTCTCTCCAGTGTGTGTACGTAAATGGACTCTTAAATATGATTTATCAGCAAAACTGAAAATGAAAAAATAAAAATTTAGTTTGAAAGAAAAAAAAAAAGAAAAAGAAAAATATTTAAATTAACTACTTGCCGCTTGTCGCAGTGTTCACACGCGTAGGGCTTCACAGTGCTATGTTTCTCCATGTGCTTCTTTAAATTGTAAGCTGTTTTTATTTGTTTTCTACAGATTTTGCATTTATAATTCTTGACGTTGCTATGTGAGAGTATGTGACGTTTCAATTTACTTTTAGTGGGAAACGACTTTGGACAATTTGGACACTCGAAGCCATTATGTTGTTTTAATGCAACGGTGTTTAAAGGGCATAATAATTGTTCTGGTTCGAATGAGTTTCTAAAAATGTTACGTATATTAAAATTAAATTAAATTTTAAGCAATCTGCATCATTAAGTTTGTGTTTGACAGCCATTGAAAGCAGATATGAAAGAAAGACAGGAATCAGCTGGTTGCCGCGCTGCTCCGACCAAAGAAAACCACTGTTTCATTTATTGCTTAGTCGCTGGGATGTGCTGCAAGGGATGCATATTTCATACACATTCATGAAATGGGGCAAACACTTGACAATATTGACGTTAAACAACTGCAAAAACTACTTCGAAGTTATGACACGTTTACGTTTGAGTTCAATTTCGACGACCTGCTTGCTGTACGTCTGTCTGCCTTTCAAGGCTGTCAAACACAAACTTAATGATTCAGTTTGGTTAATTCAGGCACTGTCCTCAAATCAATATAATTCGAAAATCAATCAATTGCACTCATATTTATTGTACATATTCATACTGAAATAAGTTTTACTTACGAATCTGTGGTTTGTTCTGTTGCTTCATTTTCTTCAATAGTCATTTCATCATCCTCAATAAATTCTACTATATTTGCCTCAAGAACATTGCATTCGGTATTCGAAGTACTCGCTTCAGGCGTAATAGGCGCATGTAATGAGTTCGTCATTGAAGAAGTTGTTGATTCATCAATTACTTTCCATTCCGACGATGAATCTCCATGCAGTTCTATCACTTCTTGTTGTACTGCCTCCGCACTTATGTACATGGGTGATTCACATTGCTTGGTATCTTCAATTACATCTCGCATGTATTTATCTGATTCCAAACACATCTCCTGAAAGCTTTGAACTTCTAATAGTTTTTCGAGGCAGCTACGGCAGATAACCTGTGGCAGTCCATCTGTGCGGCTTATTACCAATTTTGGCGTTGTTATTGTAACTATTTCTGCAATGTTTAGACCGCCAATAGATCCCGCCGGATATTCGTATAGTGACTTAAGATTAAGCGAATCCTTTGTGTCGCTCATTTCCCGTGTTATACAGCATCGGCATGTAAATTTAAAATCACGCACGGCTTCACTCATCTCCATTATTCCACAATTATTTGGAATTTTAAATGAAGAGACTATTAGAAGCTTTAACACAGTTTTTTTCGGCTTTTGGCCAAAACATATGGTGAATTTAGAAGAGTGCTGCCAGACTGCATGTTATAATTTGACTGCATGTTATAATTTGAAATTTAAATTAGCGATTTGACGGTCTTAGTTCAATCAATAATTTCATTTTTATTCCTTGAAATGCCATGGGATGCATTGCTCTTTAAAAGGTATGTAACAAAGCGATTAAAGCATCAGAGACCTCTTAAAAAATGATATATTCGTGATCAACGCGACAAGAGGAGTCGATAATAGCCATGTTCGTATGTCTTTCGAAAAGAAAAGTTCTCCGTTTCTATTAGCAGTTTGAGTTTTAACTGATTTCTCTTTTGTTTGCCTTTAAGTAAGTCGTAAATTTGGCGTATTTTTTGATTGATTGTGATGTCCACCCATCACTTGTTGTACTCCGAGCTACTAAAAAGTCTTTTCAGTAGCACAATCTGTAAAGTGGGTCTACTGGGAGGAGTATACATACTAAGTGTCTAAAAAGTCAACGATTCGAAATGATTTTCATTTTCGATAGTATCGTTAGTGAAAAAAAAAAATATTGATATTGCCGCACAAAGCAAACTATCGATAGGACTGTCGATAGTACTATCGATAGTTTTCCAACACCACCGGCTTCCATTCGTCATATGTTTCAAAACAAATTATCTTGCAAAGCTAGTAAATGTTCAGTAATATATTAAATAAAAGAGCATAACCTGTTTAAAAACAAAAAGTTGATCCGTTTTTGAGCTCTAATAACTAATCGAGGCATTCAAACAAAACGGCGGCCTTTATAAAAATGACTGCGACCGGTCAAGATTTCTCCTTCACTTGTCGCTGCTGCATGCGATGCAAAATCGACGACACACAAAATGCTCTTAAACTTCAATCGATTTATGATTGCCCGTCAGGAGCAATTGGTGTCCCTAGCATTGCAGAGATATTCAAAGAGATAACGCCGAGAATAGCAATTATTCCCACAGATGGAATGTCTCAAGTAATCTGTATAAGCTGCGTGGAAAAAGTGATACAAATGCAACAGTTCGTCGATATGTGTACAGACTCGGAGAGAAATATGCGATGCCTAATTGAAGATGCTAATCAAAGTCAATCTGCTGAGGGTATGGTTAAGAAATACAACTGTTCTACTACAGCGATGGTGAAGGATGAGACGATAGTTAAAGAAGAGTTGGAGTTCCAGGAAGGCAGCGACTGGGCGGATATAACGTTGACAAATCAACAAATTAAACAGAAACCAATTAGAGAAAATAATTTGGGTGAAGAAAATTTGAGTGCATCACAACAAGTTGCAGACAGGTTAGTAACTATTTGGCACTATTTGGTATATATTAACACATTAAAGAAGGTGTTGTAGACCCCATCAATAATTTATATTCTTAATCAGCTCGACGTTACAAGTCGATCTATATAGTCCGTCTGTCAGTACATTTTATTTTATTGCGCATTTTTCGGGTACCAATTATTATTATATCATGTTAAAATTTGGCTACCAGACTTATTTTTAATGCGGTCAACTAGGGTAGTCCCATACAAATGCCACTTCCACTATTTTTCGATAGGTTTTGATAGTTATATATAAAATTTGGTTTTCTTGTTTCACTTTTATTTTAATTGAACTTTTTTCAACCATCAGTTGCTCCGAATTAAATGTTATGAATGAACCATTGACTGATGATGATTCTATGTTGGAGAAACCAGGTTCAATCTATTCAAACGCTTCAATTGATGTTGAACCGACAACTCTTGATAGGAATGGTGATGAAAATGAATCAACAGCAGAAGAAACATCAAATTCGTGAGTATAGTTTACTTTAATACGCTTAAATATTTACAATAAAAAAAAACACTTTAAATTAGATCTTCAACAAGTCCAAATCAGAAATCAAAGTATTTGTGTGAGTGCTTAAAAACATTTACGTCATTTTTTTTATTGAAAGAACACATGTTAAAACACAGACACGGACAACGTTTTGAGTGTCCCACTTGTCCGGAGTACTTTTTGAATAGGTGAGACTGTTATTTGGCTCATATGGTTGAAGTTTCTAAGTATTTTACGTTTTTAGGTACAATTCCGACAGAAATTTAATCAGACACATGCGCAAACACACCTATGAGGGGTCATTTAAATGTGATTTATGCGACAAGAGGTAAGCGTAATATACAATAGGATATGTTTTTGGTAATTTATAATTTTTTAATTTTTGTAGCTTCACAGCGAAATCAATTTTAACCATCCACAGACGCACACACACTGGTGCAAATCCATTTAGTTGTGATGTATGCAACAAAAGGTAAGTATATTATAGTATCTTTTATTTATTTATAATTTTCAGTAATTTCCAATTTTGTTTTTGCAGCTTCAGTGCGAAAAAATATTTAATCGCCCACATGCGAGCACACACTAACGAGAGGCCATTTAAGTGTGATTTATGCAAAAAGAGGTAAGTTTAATACAGGACCGGTTTTTTACGGTAATTTCTAATTGAATATTTGCAGCTTCAAATGGCCATCGAATTTCAGTAACCACATGCGAAAACACACTGTTGAAATGTAATAATGTATTGAAATCGCGAGAAAGGAATTTAGCAGCAACACAAAAAAAAAAAAATTTAAAAAAAAGCTAAATTTGATAAAAATTCCAATCAAATGAATAAGTAAATTAAATAGTTTAATAAGCCAGTTCACTCAGCGTGTGAATAGTATCATAAATTAGTCACAATTTTTGCAAAGCCATAAAAAAGGATTGGAGACCCATTTGATGCGTATCGCGGCTAGGCGTTCGCCAACAGATATGAAGCTGGAGACACAAGCGTAGTTTCCTACAAACTACGAATAAGGTTGGTTAACATCGCTCTGTGCAGACTGGGAGAGGGGAATCCCTGGTACTGGACCATCTACGATCAATTGATTCACTGATGGTTCACTTACCGATACGGTCACAGGTGCGGGTGTCTATTAGCATGGGTGTCTGGCCTATTGCCCCACATATTTTGGATAATAGTCCCAAAGGGGCCATTATAATCATTCTTTCAGATAGCCAAGCGGCTATTATACCATTATCGTCTTGGAACTTCTCGAAACTGGCTCTTCAATGTTACGACAAAACTGCTGATGAACTAGCCAGGACTGGTTCGGCAACTTCTTTCATAGGACCAGAGACTTTTTGCGGACTTAGCTGGATAAAGCCAAAATCTTTCATAGTATGTCGGCTGGATAGATCTGACCTGAGGTTGGTTTTGGGCTACCTCACCGGCCATCATCTACTGAGATATCACTTAACTAAACTAGGACTCTCCTCAGAAACAGAGTGCAGACTTTGTCTTAAGGGTGACGAAACTAGTTTACATCTGCTATGCGACTGACCGGCCTTGGACAGGCTCATAATTGTACAGATGAACAAATCTTTTACTACATCTGATGAGAACAGAAACACCTCGTCTAAGGATATTCTCCGTTTCATTAAAGAGACGCAGAAGATCCTAGATAAATTAACTTAACCATATCCGGGCCTAGGGTACAAAAGACAACTTCTTATGTCGCAGTGCCCGTTTCCGTTAGGATGGCCCTCAAACGTTCTAGCTCTGACACTGAGTCTTAGTTAGCGTTACTGGCTAATTGAGCCCGTCTCGTTGTGACCACTTGTCAACAAAACAAATCTGCATCAGCTGTTTTCGAGGCCATATGTTCGGGACATATTTTAAGATACGTGGCAACACCGTCTTCCATTCGCCATATGTTTCAAAACAAATAGAAGAGGCTAGTAAATGTTTAGTAATAAATAAAATAGCATATCCTGCATAAAAAGATAAACAAAGAGAAACGTATTTGAGCTCAACCTGTTGAAGGTCATCAAACAAAACGGCGGCATTTGAAATATGACTGCGCCTGGTCGAGATTTATCGTTTATGTGTCGCTGCTGCATACGATGCGAAATGGACGATACAAAAAATGTGCTTAAACTTCAATCAGTTTACGATTGTCCGCCAGGAGCAATTGGTGGCCCGAGTATTGCAGAGATATTCAGAGAGATAACGCCGAGGATAGCAATTAGTCCCACAGACGAAATATCTCAAGTAATCTGTACAAGCTGCGTCGAAAAAGTGCTACAAATACAAAAGTTCCTGAATATGTGTGCAGACTCGGAGAGGAATATGCGATGCCTAATTGAAGATGCTTATCACAACAAATCTTCTGAGGGTTTGGTTAAGAAATACAACTGTTCTAGTACAGCGATGGTGAAGAATGAGACGATAGTTAAAGAAGAGTTGGAGTTCCAGGAAGGCAGCGATTGGGCCGATATTGCGATGACAAATCAACAAATTAAACAGAAACCGATTAGAGAAAATAATTTTGATGAAGAAAATTTCAATGCACCACAAGAAGTTGCAGACAGGTTAGTAACTATTTGGTATATAAACATTTATTTTTTGAATTTTGTAATACCATTCATAAATGGTGTGAAATGTTATTATAACTTTGTCTGAATGCTATTAACAGATTAAAGAAGGTGTTGTAGACCCCTTCAATAATTTATATTCTTGATCAGCTCGACGTTACAAGTCGATCTAGATAGTCCGTCTGTCTGTACATTTTGATTTTGTTGCTCATTTTTCGGGTACCAATTTTTATTATGTCCAGTTAAAAATTGGCTACCAGACTTATTTTTAATGCAGTCAACCAGGGTAGACCCATACAAATGACACTTTCACTATTGACGATAGGTTTGAAAAGCTTTTTTATTACAGTCAGTTATATATAAAATTTGGTTTTCTTGTTTCACTTTTTTTAATTGAACTTTTTTCAACCATCAGTTGCTCCGAATTAAATGTTATGAATGAACCATTGACTGATGATGATTCTTTATTGGAGAAACCAGCTTCAATCTATTCAAATGCTTCAATTGATGTTGAACCGACAACTTTTTATGGGAACGATGGTGTATTTGAATCAACAGCTGAAGAAGCATCAAATTCGTGAGTATAATTTATTTCAATACGCCTAAATATTTACAATAAAAGTTATAAATAATAACACATTTGCATAATTCAGATCTTCAATATGTCCAGATCAGAAATCAAAGTATTTGTGTGAGTGCTTAAAAACATTTACGTCATTTATTTTATTGAAAGAACACATGTTAAAACACAGCCACAAACAACGTTTTGAGTGTCCCATTTATCCGGAGTACTTTTTGAATAGGTGAAACTGTTATTTGGCTCATATGGTTGATGTTTCTAACTATTTTACGTTTTTAGCTACAATTCCGACAAAAATTTAATCGGACACATGCGCAAAAACACTAATGAGGGGTCACTCAAGTGTGATTTATGCGACAGGAGGTAAGCGTAATACAGGATTTTTTTTTTGGTAATTTCTAATTTTTTTTAATTTTTTGTAGATTTGCATTGAAATCAAGTTTGAAAACCCACAGACACTCACACACTGTTGAAAAACCATTTAGTTGTGATTTATGCGACAAGAGGTAAGCGTAATAAATAAAGGATTTTTGTTTGGTAATTTCTAATTATTTTAATTTTTGCAGCTTCAAATGGAAGGAAACTTTGACCACCCACAGACGCACACACACTGGTGAAAATCCATTCATTTGTGATGTATGCAACAAAAGGTAAGTGTTTTTTTATTTATTTATAATTTTTTTTTTTTTTTTTGGTAATTTCAAATTTTGTTTTTGCAGCTACAGTACGAAAAAAAATTTAGACAGACACATACGAACACACAGTAACGAGAAGCCATTTAAATGTGATTCATGCGACAAGAGGTAAGTCTAATATTTGAATTATTTTTCTGTAATATCCAATTATTATATATATTTACTAGCTGCCCCACATTCCCAATTTCTAACCTTCCCTCTGACACAACTTCCCCCCTCTTCACTTTCTACCATCCTTCTCCAACAAACCCGTGTACCCGTGTAACACTAGCAGCTGTGCGCCACCTATAAGGTAGTACTTAAATAGGAACAAAAAATGAAAACCAACGAATCGCGGGGAGTTGTCGCAAATTGTTTCGTTAAATGCACAATAAATACGTGGTTACTTAAGTTTGTAATAAATGCAATTAAATTATTAATTATTCATTAATATTTTAGCTTTGTTTTAACGTAAATAGCAGCATGCTATCTGCTTAAAAACTTAAGTTTCGTACCTTTCCTAAGTTTTGATTTGCTTTTCAATAGATTTCAGCTTGAACAATTTATGTATCATATAGTACAGCAATAAACATCAAAGGAGATTCTTTTTTTTTGACACACTGGTGTATTCGGTTGTTTTTAGTTTTATACATACAACTTTTAAACGTATCTAACATCGGAAGTTTGTTTTTGTAATTATGGACTACATCGAACCCTGTGCTAATTATTATTCTTATATTAATTTTACAGCTTCCGTGAAAAAATTCATGTAAAAATCCACTACTTACGAACACACAGTAACGAGAAGCCATTTAAGTGTGATTTATGCGACAAGAGGTAATTCTTATATAGGGGATATGTTTGTTTTTGGAAATTTCTAATTTTTTAAATTTATACAGCTTCATAAATAAATCAGTTTTGAAAACCCACAGACGCACACACACTGGTGAAAATCCATTTAATTGTGATTTATGCGACAAGAGGTAGGCGTTATATAGCATATATTTTTGGTAATTTCTAATTTTTTAATTTTTGCAGCTTTACAGCGAAATCAAATTTGACCATCCACAGACGCACACACACTGGTGAAAAACCATTTAATTGTGATTTATGCGATAAAAGGTAAGCGTAATATAGGATATATTTTTGGTAATTTTTTGTCAATATTTTTTTTTTAATTTTTGTAGTTTCACAGCGAAATCAATTTTGAAAAACCACAGGCGCGAACACACTGGTGAAAAGCGGTTTGATTGTGATTTATGCGACAAGAGGTAAGCGTAATATAGGATTTTTTTTTTTTTTTTGATAATTTCCAATTTTTTTTTAATTTTTGCAGCTTCAAATTTAAGGATACCTTGACCACCCACAGACTCACACACACTGATGATAATCCATTCAATTGTGATGTATGCAACAAAAGGTAAGTGTATTATAGGTTTTTTTATTTATTTATAATTTTTTTTTTTTGGGTAATTTCAATATTTGTTTGTGCAGCTTTAGTTCGAAAAAAAATTTAATCAGACACATGCGAACACACAGTGACGAGAAGCCATTTAAATGTGATTCATGCGACAAGAGGTAAGTCTAATATTTGAACTATTTTTCTGTAATATCCAATTATTTTATATATTTACTAGCTGCCCCACCATCATGCCTCTCCTTCCCTTCTTCCCCATATCCCTTCTTCCCCATTTCCCGCCTTCCCCATTGCCGACCTTCCCCCTTCCCCACCACAATTTCCTTCCTTCTCCAACCACTCCTTACGCATCCCCCATTCCCATTCCCATGCCCCCTTCCCCTACCTCTCTTTACTTTACCACCCCTTTTCCCTGCTCCCTTCGATCCCATTAACATGTATACAACATTTCATACCTCTATCTTAAATGGTACTCAGCGCGTTGCTGTCATTCCCCTGCCTCTGCTACCTTTACCCCTCCTTCCCTATGATCCCTTATGCTACCTCCCATTCCCCTACCTCTCTTACCACTGCTCCCTTTCATTGCCATCATTCCCCTTCTTTCCATTCGAATTAACCTGGCCCTCTTCCCCTTATACCCCTTTCCCTTCACCCATTCTCCTAACTCCCCATCCTCATTTACATGGAACCCAGTGCTCTAATTATTATTTTTATATTAATTTTACAGCTTCCGTGAAAATATTTATTTAAAAATGCACTACTTTCGAACACACAGTAACGAGAGGCCATTTAAGTGTGATTTGTGCGACAAGAGGTAAACGTTATATACAATATATTTTTGGTAATTTCTAATTTTTTTTAATTTTTGTAGTTTCACATTCAAATCAAAATTGACCATCCACAGACGCATACACACCGGCGAAAAACCTTTTAATTGTGATGTATGCGACAAAAGGTTAGTCTATTCTAGTTTCTTTTATTTATTATAATTTTTCGTTTTTTGTGTAATTTCAAATTTTGTTTTTGCAGCTTCAGTTCGAAAAAATATCTAATCGCCCACATGCGAACGCACACTGGTAAATTGTCATAATGTATTGAGATCGCGAGAAAGGAATTTAGCAGCAACGCAAAAAAAAAAAACAAAAAAAAAAAAAACGTTAACTTCAGTTAATTAACACCATTTACACGAAATTTAATATCGTATTGTAAAACATAAAAGTGGGGGTTTAAATAAGGGCTACCCCAAAAAGTGGGCGGTACTTGTACCACTAGTAGATGTGTATTAAACAATATAGTAGATGTGTAAGATGCTGCCATATCGAATTTCAAGTTGATATTGACGTTTTCCATACAAAGTGAGTTGTGGGTTTATATGGGACTACCTCAAAAAGTAAGCGGAACACTCCCATTTGTATATGTATATGAAGCGGTTGATCACAAAAATTCACCAAATCAAATTTCAAGCTAATTATTGATTTAAATGAAGAATTTTTTCTTAAAAATACAAAATTACACAGTGGGTTTATATTTGGGGCTACCACAAAAAGTGAGCGGGCCACGCCCGTTAGTCTATTTATCTTAAGCGGCTGACCATTAAAAAGCACCATATTGCATTTCAACCTAATATTGACTTTAAGAAAGAAGTTTTTCATACAAAAAGTCAAAATTGAGCGTTGGGTTTGTATGGGACCTATCCCAATAAGTAGGTTTGGCGGGTCAATCTTGACACTCTATTAAACTGGAATAAACAGAAGTGTATGTGCAAATTTTATTTCGAGATCCAAATACGGCAATTTGGCTAATCCGTGTCACTAACGATCAAATCCAATCTCTATTATAAATTTTTTTGGATAAATAAAAACAATAAAATGTTGAGGGAACATTATACTAAAATATAAAACGAGACTTAAATTGCTATTCAATTTTTTTGGACATTTTTGTTCTTTATTTTTTATTTTTATGCAAATGAATTCGACTTTGTTCTATACGATCTTTTTCTTGCATTTGGAATGGAAGATGGGTTCGTTAAATTGGTAATAGTTTTGCAATACTTCGCGTATGTCGTCGAACTCATTTTGAGCGATAATGAGCGATAACGAAACTCTTAATTAAAAAGTTGTACGTCATCGTCGTTGCCCTGCCGACGCGTCATTTGAAATGTGTTAGCGAGATGTATTTTAGTCGAGTGCAGATACCAATCGATTAAAATGACCCGTGTGTGTTGCATCACGTACCCAACGATACACAATGTAAGTTTTTGGATCAAGACTGGCTAGATCAAAAGTCACAGTCATACCCTGTTCGGCTGTGTACACAACAATTTCGAAGTCGTGCACGATCTCTTTTAGGAGGCAATCGATACCGGGACGTTTCTTAAAGCACCAACCAGTCAGATAAGTACAATCACGATGCACTAAAAAATCTTTTGTATCTAGTTCGAGTACTGTATCGGCTTAAGAGGATTGGGTAATTGGTCGTGCCATGGTTCTTCATACCTTTCCAGGCACGCGCTCATTCTGCTTAAATTTATCATTATCAACAAGCTTCTGGCGCTCTCGTTTATCATCAGAATTGGCATCGGGTGCGGTTTATGGAAAAAGAGAGAGCAGCGGAGTGCTCCCTGCTAATGCAGTCACCGTCTCTGGCGTTGTATACTCTGTGCTAAGATCGCGGTTGCAGTGCAATTCCTGCTGCCCACGGACAAAAGAAAGAGAGTGATTTTTATTACACCAAAATACATCAAATTTTAAGATACGTGGCAACACCGTCTTCCATTCGTCATATGTTTCAAAACAAGTTGAATGAATATCTTGCGAGGCTAGTAAATGTTTAGTAATAAATAAGATAAAATAGCTTATCCTGCATAAAAAGATGAACTAAGAGAACCGTATTTGAGCTAAACCTGTTTAAGGCCATCAACCAAAACGGCGGCATTTGAAAAATGACTGCGACCGGTCAAGATTTCTCCTTCACTTGTCGCTGCTGCATACGATGCGAAATGGACGACACACAAAATGCGCTTAAACTTCGATCGGTTTACGATTGTCCGCCAGTAGCCATAGGTGGCCCGAGCATTGCAGAGATATTCAGAGAGATAACGCCGAGGATAGAAATTAGTCCCACAGACGGAATGTCTCAAGTGATCTGTACCAGCTGCGTGGAAAAACTGCTACAAATGCAACAGTTCGTCGATATGTGTACAGACTCGGAGAGAAATATGCGATGCCAAATTGAAGATGCTTATCACAACCAATCTGCTGATGGTTTGATTAAGAAATACAACTGTTCTAGTACAGCGATGGTGAAGCATGAGACTATAGTTAAAGAAGAGTTGGAGTTCCAGGAAGGCAGCGATTGGGCCGATATTGCGTTGACAAATCAACAAATTAAACAGAAACCGATTAGAGAAAATAATTCTGATGCAGAAAATTTCAATGCACCACAACAAATTGCAGACAGGTTAGTAACTATTTGGCAGAATAAAAGCATTTATTTTTTGCATTTTTTATACCATTTATAAATGGTGTGAAATGGTTATATCAGTTTGTCTGAAAGTTTGCAACGCATTTAAGAAGGCAAACCCCCTCAAGTATATATATTCTTGATCAGATGTCTGCTGCTAGACTCTTTTTAAGGGTACCACCTGGTATTAAAGCTTTGTTTTTGTTGTTTTACTTTTTTTTAATTGAACTTTTTTCAACCATCAGTTGCTCCGATTTAAATGTTATGAATGAACCATTGACTGATGATGATTCTTTATTGGAGAAACCAGCTTCAATCTATTCAAACGCTTCAATTTCTACTGGAAATGATGTAGAACCGACAACTCTTGATGGGAATGGTGATGAATTTGAATCAACAGCAGAAGAAACACCAAATTTGTGAGTATAATTTATTCCAATACGTATAAATATTTACAATAAAAATTATAAATAATAATAAAACTATAAATTAGATCTTCAACATGTCCAGATCAGAAATCAAACTATTTGTGTGAGTGCTTTAAAACATTTACGTCATTTAGTTTATTGAAAGAACACATGTTAAAACACAGACACAAAGAACGTTTTGAGTGTCCCACTTGTCCGGAGTACTTTTTGAATAGGTGAGACTGTATTTTGGCACAAATGGTTGAAGTTTCTAACTATTTAAAATTTTTAGCTATAAATTAATCAGACATATGCGCATACACACCGTCAAGGAGCCATTAAAGTGTGAATTATGCGACAAGACGTAAGCGTAATATACAATAGGATGTGTTTTTGGTAATTACTAATTTTTAATTTTTGTAGCTTCACATTGAAATCAAGTTTGACCAAACACAGACGCATACACACTGGTGAAAAACCATTTAGTTGTGATTTATGCCAGAAAAGGTATTATTTATTTATTTATTTTTTGGGTATTTTCAAATTATTTTAATTTTGCAGCTTCAGTATCAAAACAAATTTAAACAGACACTTGCAAACACACACTAACGAGAGGCCATTTAAGTGTGATTTATGCGACAAGACGTAAGCGTAATATACAATAGGATATGTTTTTGGTAATTACTAATTGTTTTAATTTTTGTAGCTTCACATTGAAGTCAAGTTTGACCATCCACAGCCGCATACACACTGGTGAAAAACCATTTAATTGTGATTTATGCGACAAGAGGTAAGCGTAAAAAATTTTTTGTTTTTGATAATTTCCAATTTTTTTTTAATTTTTGTAGCTTCAAATGGAAGGATCATTTGACCACCCACAGACGCACACACACTGGAGAAAATCCATTTAGTTGTGATGTATGCAACAAAAGGTAAGTCTATTCTAGATTCTTTTAATTATTTATAATTTATTGTTTTTTTTTTGGGTAATTTAAAATTTTGTTTTTGCAGCTGCACTACGAAAAAACACTTAAGCATCCACATGCGAGCACACACTAAAGAGAAGCCATTTAAGTGTGATTTATGCGACAAGAGGTAAGCGTAATATAGGATTTTTTTTTTGTTGCTAATTTCTAATTTTTTAATTTTTGCAGCTTCAAATGGAAGGAATCTTTGTCCATTCACAGACGCATACATACAGGTGAAATTTCCTTTAATTGTGATTTATGCGACATGAGGTAAGTTTAGTTGAGGATCTGTATTCTTTCTGTAATTTCTAATTGAATATTTGCAGCTTCAAATGGAAATCGAGTTTAAACAACCACATGCGAAAACATACTGGTGAAATGTCATAATGTATTGAAATCGCGAGAAACAAATTTAGCAGCAACACAAAAAAAAATTTAAAAAAAAACCGGTCAAGTGCGAGTCCGACTCGCGCACGTAGGGTTCCGTACCATTATCCATAACAAAAATTTGATAAAACTTCCAATCAAATGAATATGTAAACTAAAAAGTTTTGTAAGCCAGTTCACTCAGAGTGTGAATAGTAAAAAAGGATCAGATACGTATCGCGGCTAAGCGATCGTCAACAGATATGAAGCTGGAGACGTCCCGCGTAGTTTCCTACAAACTACGAAAAAGGTCGGTGCAGTGACTAAAACAGCTTTTCGCAGAAAAATGTGCCGAAAATTCCGCGGCATGCCCTTATTCCGTGTCATTAACGATCAATTCCAATCTATTATAGACTTTTTTAGAAGTTTTTTGGATAAATAAAAACAATAAATTGTTGAGGGAACATATACTAAAATATAAAAAGAAACTTAAATCGCTATTCAATTTATGTCAACAAATGTCAGCTGTTTCCCGATTTCTGTCAACAAACAACAAAACAAATCTGCATCAGCTGTTTTAGTATTATGGCCAGACTGTTCTTCTCATATGTTCGAGCACTAAGCAACGACTATCTCTAATAGCACTAAGTAAAGAAGAATAATAGAGACATCATCTCATATAAAGACTTTGTCAAGCAATTTGAAGTGTCGTTTTCGTATATGATTTGATATATCTATAGATTGTATGGTTAGTCTTCGAAACCTCGACGTTTATACGGATATGTCTATATCGAATTGAAATTTCATGCTGATCAATAGTATGTATACAATCTGCTACGATGTTTAAAATTTGCACAAAACTTAATATATCCTTTTACCTAACGGGTACATGATATAAAATTGCAAGTCTCTATTAAAAATACAATTAAAGAATAAAATTGAATTGAAACAGTTATTAAATAAGAGCTATTTACATTTATTTTACTTAATATGTTCGAAATGCTATCATTAAATTAACAAAATTATAAAATCAGTGAATACTTCATTTAGAATCACTAAATATGTTTGGCATATATAAGTAATTTATTTTTTCAGTAACATCAGCAATGCGTGGTGAACTTTTGTACTTTATCTTGAGTTCGGCATCCTTTTTTTTCCGTGCAGCTAAATTTTTTCGACGTGTAGCATTATTCTCTTTTTTATGACTCATATAGTGTTCCTGAAGTTCGGCGGCGGTTTGGAAGCCACACGGACACAAAACACAATTGTAGATTTCATCGCCCCGATGCAAACGAAGATGATTAACGAGCGTACCACTTTGAGCATAAGACTTCTCACAGTATTTACATTTGAACGGCCTCTCGCCTGTATGTGTACGCAAGTGTGAGGTTAAGTTTGATTTCTGTGTAAAACTGAATGTTTAAAACAATTAGTTAAAAATAAAAAAAAATATATAAAATGTGTATTTAACTACTTACCGCATGTCGCAGTAGTTACATGCGTACGGCTTTTCATTACTGTGTCCCATTGTGTGACTTTTCAAATGCGCACTTCTTTTAAATGTTGCATCACAGAATTTACATTTATGTTTCCTGACTTCACTGTGACTCTCCAAATGACGGTTCAATACACTTTGGCTACCGAACCATTTCGGACAATTGGGACACTCGAATCCTTTGTGTTGTTTTAATGCAATTTCGCTCGAAAAGGACATATTTCCTGGCTGCACAGCTAGATCTAAATGTCTAAAATTTATTTACTTATTAATATTAAGCACAAATATAAACATTAGTAGCTTGTATACTGAACACTATACTATGTACTTAAATATTGGAATAATTTTTACTTACGAATTTTGTGTTTGTTCGAATGCTTCTTCTTCTACTTTAATAGAATTTTCATTATCGTTCAGAAGAAGTACTATTTTTGATTCAACAATATTGCTTTGATTATTCGAAGTGCTCGGTGCAAACTTAATTGGCTTGTTTAATGATAAGGGCGATGGTTCATCCATATACTCCAATTCCGGCCATTTGATATCTACCTCTAGATCGATCTCTTCCTTCACTATATTCTCACTAACGTACGTGGACACATCGGTGGAAGTGATTTCGTGCTTCAAAGAGTCAACAATTTCACTCGGAATGTCATCTTTTATAATATCTCGCATATATTTCTCCGAATCCAAACACATCTCTTGAAATTTTTGTACTTCCAGAAGTTTTTTCAGGCAACTTTTACATATAACCTGAGACAGTCCATCTGTGGGGCTTATAACTAATCTTGGAGTTGTCGCAGTCACAATTTCCGCAATGTTCTGTGCTCCAATAGACCCCGCAGGATAATTGTAGAGCGATTGAAGTTTTAGCGAATCCGCTGTGTCTCTCATTTCACACCTTATACAGCAGCGACATGTTAAGGCTAAATCTCCAGTGGATTTATTCATTTCCATTATTTGTATTAGCGACAAATTTATTATACTCTTTATGTACCGGCGACTTCAGTAAAACTCTTTAATGGAACATATGTAAACTGCATCGAAGTGCTGCCAGATTAAATATGAGAATTCGACAACTGTTTCTGAAGTCCTTGTAGGATGTCAAATACGGAATCAATATCGCATTAGGTTGAAAATTCAATACTGGCTGAGATTGTTCATTACTTAGGTACTTGCGTGCATTTGGAACTTTTTAACGCTGTAACAAGTATGCCGACTGAAATTAGCTTTGTGTATCCAAGGGTATATAACGGTATATTAGTAATGCATATGTACAAATGTGTAGCAGCCAAAAGGAGACATTATTAAACTCACCACCAATCTTTATTTAGACTATCATTTTGCCTCTTCAGGCAGAGTTTCAAAACTCAATACTATCCTAAGACCAACCTGCTTTTGGACTTTATTTTATGAAAAACATTTTCCTTTGGCTTACTTAACTTAACCATATGTAATTCTTTTGTCTATTATTGAACACATAAAGATTCAGATTATAACACTGTAGAATATACCCGCCACTCAAATCTACTAGCCTAACATTTGTGTGTTAAAAATTGATGGTGGGGAAGTTACAGAATGTTGTCGAAACCGGACCTCATCGATATCTGCCTCTTTAGTGTCATTTTCGAAGAAATAGTGTCCAATAAAGACGCCATTCTAAAATTCACATCACACAGTGGCTCGAGCAAAATGCATGAGCTTCTTTATTTTACGTGCCCCAAATCCTACAGTTTCTCTTGTTTACATAACCTGCGAGGTGAAAGTGTAGCTCATTCGAAAAGTTATTTTTTCGTCTCGGTAACCACGGAGCCACACTCAAAGTAACTTTTGAGTATTTCAAAAAGTTGATCCAAATTGAAGCGATGTATATTTCACAAGCGAAAGGCTAATAGCAACCCCTTTCAACATTTCATTGCGTTTAAATCTTCAACAAAAGCGTAATTGAAATTCAGAAAATTGGAATTTTTCATTTCTCATTTCCCAAAAAAAAAAAAAGGATATGCCAATGAAAGGAAAGTGTATAATCATAATTTGTCCTATTCAAAAAATCTGTTTAGTTTGGAACGTAACTTGTATATACAATTTATTTATTTAACTAAAAAGTTAGTTTTATTTATTACTACTTTACTACTGAAAAATGGTTTAAATAATTAAGCATAATACAATTTTAGTTAAGGACAAATGGAAAAAAACCTTAAGATGGCATTTAACATGATTATCCATTTTTTATAGTACGAATTTAAGTCATTCAATGAGCACTGGAGGGTGCTGTGTATATCTACATAATTTTTACCTGCACATTAAAGCGCGGTATCATCGGCAAAGTTAGAAACATTACACTTATTGGGTGTAGGTACATAATAGGTATATAAGTTATATAGTATCGGTGCACTAATGATTTTAGTAGCTGATGGAATACCGTTAAATTCAACAAAGAAATGTCTATTAGTGACAAAGCTTTGTATAATCTTTGTTAAGTAGATGGGAATCTTCATGCCATACTGTGTGAAAAGCAGCTTGTATATCTAAGACAACCAATCCCAACTGCCTTCAAATTTTTTTCAAACGTTTTTGAAAAACAGCATAACAAGCTGAAACGGCGTTAGCACTCAGGTGAATCTAGTGGTTTTCCAGGTTTAGAAATGGCTATGATTTTGGCAAATGTCCACGATTGTGGAACGTAACCAATTTGAAGGCAGTAGTTAAATGCGTGGGCAAGAAAACGGATGACGCTAAGTGGTAAGTTTTTTATGCATACGTTGGGAGGTGTTTATTTGTCTTAAGCAAGAGGATGGGTAACATTCTCAATATCATCAGTTGATACAGATGGCACATCAAATGTACGATGGTTATTGAGCTCACGCATAGCTGCTATTATTGTGTTAACAGTTTCGCTATCTGAAAGAGATTCTGTAAGTTTATGCTTTTGCTGAAATATATCTACAAGAATATTGGCTTTTTACTGTTGAGTAGAATACGCTCTGTTATTATGTTGGAAGCTTGGAATAAAGTGTGTTTTGTTATTGTAGTTTTGTTATTTTCCAGAAACTTTTGGCATGTCCACTTAGATTTGCAAGCTAGTTGTTCCAAATTGCATTAATGTGAGCAAAGATTTTACTTCATATTTGATAATTAAGGTGTCTTATCTGAGGTTTGCAGCTAGGTTGCCTTGTTCTTAACCAATGTATATTTACCATGTTCCTTCTCTTAATGAGCTCCAAGATGTGATTAGGTAATTTTTTGGTGAATTGTTTGCATGATTTTCACGGAACTGCAAGTTCAAGTGCAGCAGTTACTTTCGTACTTAATTTAATATTAAGAAAAACTATGCTTTATTCAGAATCGCTTAAAACAAGAATGTTTTCAATGTTCAAGACTTTGTTTGTTTTTTCATTGACAACATCAACTTCAGCAGTACTTGGTAAACTATTGCACTTTAGCTTGAGATCGTCATCTTTCTTTTTTCGTGCAGCTAAATTTTGTTGACGAACATCATCACTCTCATTTCTATGGCTTTTACAATGTTCTTTCAGTATTGCGATAGTTTGAAACCCACGTGGACATAAATCACAATTATAAACTTCATCGCCAAGATGCACTCGAAGATGCTTATTTAGAGGGTTTTTACTAATATAAGACCTCTCACAGTATTTACATTTGTACGGCCTTTCTCCAGTATGAATACGTAAGTGTTGTATCAACTGCAATTTCTGAAAAAAACTGAAAGTTCGAAACATTAGCTAAAAAAAAAAAATTAAAAAATAAAAATCAATTCAAGAACTCACCGCGAACCGCAGTGCGGACACACGTGCGTTTCTCCCTTACTGTGTCGCATTGCATGTTTATTCAAACGGCCAATTGATTTAAAAACAGCTTGACAGATTTTGCATTTATAATTCGATTCGCTATGAATAATCATGTGTTGGCTCAGAGTACGACTGCTTGACAACCACTTCTTACAAACGGGACACTCGTGGCGTCTGTGCTTTAATTGGTGTTCATTTAATGCCATTTTATTTGTAAAAAGTTGTTGACATACGAAACAGCAATAATATTTGCCTTTCTTTAAGAGACTAAAATAATTCAAAAATTGATACTAAGTGTATTTGTAAATAAAGGATTAATTGTTACTTACGGATTTATTGGTTGTTCTGTTGCTTCGACTTTTTCCAAAGAATTTTCATCATCATCATCAACAATGTCTATTATATTTGACTCAAGAACATTGCTTTCGGTATTGGCAGTACCCAGTTGACCCGCCATAGGCTGTTCTCCCAATGAAAAATCGTTTGTTATAAGTTCATCAACTATTTTGTGTTCTGGCCACATTGCATCTTCATCAATTTCTGTCACAGTAAAGCATGTCTCCTCATGTCTCATGAGCAACGATGCATCAATGCAAGCGATTTTGTTGTTCAAAGACACAGAAGAATCATTTCGATTGCTGTCTTCAATTACATCGCGCAAATATTGCTCCGACTCCAAACACATCTCCTGAAAACTTTGCACTTCCAGTAGTTTTTCCAGGCAGCTATGACAGATTACCTGAGGCAGCCCATCTGTGGCGCTAATAACCAGCCTTGGCGTTGTTGCTGTAACTATTTCGGCAATACTCTGCACTCCAATGGATCCCGCACGTAAATTGTGTAGTGACTGAAGTTTCAGTGTATTTGGAGTGTCGTCCATTTCGTGCCTTATGCAGCAACGACATGTTAATGCAAAATCACGACCGGATGTACTCATCTTCAGTATTTCGCAATTTGTTGGAGAATTTTGGAGAATTAAATTATTTGTTGTTTAAATGCAGTTTTTGTTGTAAAATTCTTCGACCATATGGAAATTGCAAGCAGTGCTGCCAGATTAAATAGCTGTTTATCAAGCTGTTTCTGAAATTCGTGGAGGAAGTCGGTTAAGTACGGACGTGTGTTTTTCTTTAAATTTGGACCTTACACTTCGAGAGATTTGGTGAGATATGGTGGAACTCCCCAAACCCTGAAGGCAATTTTACTCCATATTTTTTAATTTGCTGACAGCAGTCTCTTTTAGAAATGTAGAAAAATACTTGTTATTTTTGATTAAGAAATAAATCAATGATATTGTACTTAATATAACTGTCAAAGGACAATATTCCAAGTCTTAGTTTCTCCAACTTTAAAAAAAAAAACAGATATTCTGACAAAAAACGAGACAAATAAAAAAAACTACAAAACGGTGGGGTTTCTTTAACTCGCACGTCTATGTCAATAAGCCGTAAATGACCGGTGTCTTCAAAATCAATATTACCCGTGCCAACACTCGAATTCAGGCTGATCTATGCGCCAGAGTAATCAAAAATTGGATGTCTCGAATGCGCCAATATGTATTATGCTAGTAAAATAATTGATTTATTAAAGCCAAAGTTTCTTGAGCATTGGTCCAAAGTAAGTGGACTTCCAGAATACACCACATACGAGTCCCGTACGCATTTATATGACACTATGGTAACTCTAAAACAATATTTTTACTAAAACTAGTACTTGCCCTGTGGTTGAAATTCAACCATTATAGCGACAATACAAAACAGTTCATGGCCCGTATAAGCGTATTCGATCTCTTGTCTGTTCCCTTAATGCTGAGAGTGTAAAGAATGACCAACATGTTGGGCTCTTCGTCAACGCGCTCGACAAATATTCATTCCTCTTTTTTCTTTTTTTTAAATTTTATGAAGCTATTAAGCCACGCTCTCCAGTGCTCACCAACATGTTGTCAAGTCTGTCCGTAACTTATTTCTATGGCGTTACTCAAGGTGGATTTATCTATAAGATGGCGTATTCCGCTGTGGCGACTTTCTTATATGTTTTGAACGTGAAACAAAAAAACGAAATGTGCGATCTGAAACAAATGAAAAAGAGTAAGACGAAAGATAAATAAGAAATGAAAAGGAGAGCAGCTGAGGGGAATACGTCACCTTTAGTATAAATTCACCATGGCTTCACTCACTTTGACTTTTTTTTTGTAATTTTTTTGGGAGAGAGGGAGAGCTGAGATCTTAGTGATTGGCCTGGTTTTTTTTGACGCAATACTTTAGAAAGAAATTAACATTCGTCCCTACACCTTTTCACAGCCTGTGCAACCAAAAAAAAAAAAATGTAGTGGGGTGCGAACGCTTTGCACTTGCCTTTTTATATGTAGAGTTTTTCTTCTCTTTCCCTCTTGTTTTTCTATGGCGTTTGTAAACTGCTGATAAATATGGTTGAAAAAAATAAACACTTCAATTTCTTTTCAACTGCTGGATGAACACCCTGTTATTTAGTCTTTGGTGTTTTGTAAATCATTTCTTATTCCAGGTGAATGACAATTAAGAAGAAGCTGACAGTCACTCGTTTCATTATTCTGATTATTCTTTGGACGCCAATTGTGTTTCTTGTGCTGCATTTATTTGTTTGTAATATAACTCATCAATCATTTTGCTTGCTATATTTCAACACGTGGTTGGTTAGCTCTGCAATTAGTCAAAGATTTCCTTCGCACATCCTCGGCGTTGTACGAATATTGTAATTGCTTCTGCATAAATACGTACATATCAGCAAAAAAAAAAAAAACTAAAAGCGCAGTTAGGCGTCTGCAGATACGCCGGCAATGTTTAAGTGCAGCGGGCAAGCGCACAGTCTGCGTACGTATTGAAGACCACAAGCAATGCAAACAAAGCAGGCGACGCTACATTTGCCGCGCAAATTTTTAATTTATAAGAAAATATAAAAACAAGTAAGTTTGAACCGAAATTTATGTTTTTTTTTTGTTTTGTTTAATTTTTGACACTATTTTGGCTACTAACATAAATTCCAAATTATTTGTTAAACGCATGTGTGGGTTTTTTATTGATGACGCTTTGTTTTACTTAAATTTCTAGAATTAAATTTGTTATACAATTACAATGTCTAAATCCGATAAAGATAATGATTGCAACAACAATTCCGTACAAAATGAGCCTGCAAAACAAGCGCCGGCTACGATCGGAAGTGCTTGCGCCTCCTCCTCTTCCTCTTCCTCATGCGAAACAATTGAGACGCCGGGACGTCGCGATGCAAATAGTGCTTCAGGAGAATGTTTTCCAAGAGTGAAAGAAATACATAAATTAGTACACCTTGCTATTGAAGGAATTTTTGATAAAACATTTGAACAGCGCATGTATGAGGCTGCCGTGCAGTATTTGAGGTAAGTAAGAAAGCAGTGTGGCAAAGCAAAGCAGGAATTATCACATGATATTCTTCAATCAATGCTATGCACATTAATACGTTTATAGGGTGTTTTTTTTTAGGTTGCATTTTGCAACACATATTAAACTGTCATATATTGGTCAGCTCTGTTAACGCAATGCATAGTATGGTTTGTCATTTTATCATGATAACGACAGAACAACGTTGCATCCGATTAACCATGGATCATTTTTCAATCACTTAAACTCTAAATGAATAGCGATCGTAAATTGGACTTCCAGAATGCGTCACAGCCAAAATGACATTTAAACACTAATGGCATAAAATAATCTTTCAAATAAAGCCAATTTTCAGTTTGAAATTTGTATTCTCAGTATTTTTAATTCATAACGAAATTCTATACCTCTAAAAAACACTAACTTTAAGGTTTTTTTTTGTGTTCGATGTAAATATTGTTTTATAATTTGTTTGTTTATATTTTTTCATTCTAGTGCTATACGTGATGAATTCGAGGAGTTTAATTCTGATTCGCTTATGTGTTGCAAATTAGCATGCATTATGGTGCGTACCACTGAACACATGCTAAAACTATGTGTACCACCGAAGAGTGTAAGTATAACAAACACACACTTTTTTTTTAATACACTTCAAACATAGCCTGAAAAGAAAATTATTAATTGCTGGAATTAGGCGTCGAAGGCAAATCAAATTTTTTATTTATAATCGGTACGATTTTATGCCTTGTACTCAGTTAGTAGTTAAGATGTTTGAATGTGATACTCTATTTTACCAAATATTCGCTTTACCGAATTCAGCCAATTTTTTATATTCTCAACCTTCACACTGTTTCATTACATACACTCAATGCAGTGTTTGTTTTAGAGCGCTCTCCATGAAAAAGTACGGATTCACCTTGATATTGTGCCTCCTTTTACCATCTTTTATGTTACAGACACCAAACTCTTCACAACTTCTTTGAATTCTCTACAAATTTTTCCGTTCTGTAGTTCAGATTTTCACACTAAGTTGTAATATGGTGATTGCTTTGAACTAAAAAGTGCAGTCAGTTTTAAGAAAAGAAGGTGAGTCAGTTTTAAGTAAAGGCGGAGACGGATAAAATAATAAAATTATCTGTAGATGTTTAACCTTGTTTACGACGGATCATCAATAACTAGCCGATCCAATAACGCTAAACTTGGACTTGTTCGAAAGTATGAAGTATTCAGCCCAATTTTCACTACGTTTAGCCTAATTTAAAAAGTTTCGACTGTATTGAAGTTTCAATTCATTTCTTGTTTTCTTGCAACACAATACTGATTTATGTAATTTTACAGATAAGCAAAGAATTCGTTTGCTCCATTGGCGATGTTATAAGTTATTACATATCATGCGAGCTGTGCGGTGCTTCGTTTGATAAAGACTGGTATTTAAACGTTTTTGATCGTATTTTAAATATGCTAAATAAATACATAAAGCTCTTCTCAGAGGAGACTAAAGTATGGTCTACACTTTTGCGTGTGTTCATTAGCATACCAAAACTTTACAACCAATGTGAAATAATGTCACAGATCTTCAGGTAAAAGAATTGTAACTATTTTGTTTTGTTTGTACTCATTTAATTTGTATTTCTTTGTTCTTCTTTTTAGCAAATATATGCCGCTGAATGTAGTTGTTGTTCAAGAGGAGATACCCGATAATATTTTTATACAAAATATAATTGTATTTTATCGTTGGCTACGTTTGCAGTCTGATATTGTAGAACGTGAACGTATTATTGATTATGCGGATAAATTTATGCGTCCAATGGCTACGCTTTCGGAGAAACAAGAATACGCACATCTCTTGCCAAAATATAGCGCACGACGCACTGCTACCAGATTTATATTGGAGAATCTCAAGAACTATGATCTTTTGAGGATGGTAAAAAAAACTTAGTACTATAAATGTTTATAAGTGTAACTATTAATATATATATATATATTATTACAGCTTTGCATGAAGGATAATAATATGTATTACACATTTATGGAAAGCGTAAGTTACATACGTGCACTTAAGCACTTATATAGAATAAAATATATTCAAAGCTTTTAAATACTCTTCACACAACTTCGTCGACCCTATAAAGTATATGTATATTCTTGATTAGTTTAGTGAGATGAGTCTATCTAGCTATGTTCGACAGTCAGTCTGATAGTTGCTGCACACTTTTATGTGTTTCCCAGAAATATCCATCACATTCGAAGGAACGCTAGAGAGATTGTCAAAGTTGTGTGCCACCGTATTCTGCAGGTAATACGTACAATAGTCTACGAAGCAGAATAGGCTAAAGCGTAAATCCGTACGTCGCTGTCGAATGTAAAGAAAGCACAAGAGTATTTAAAATATATGAGGATATATCTGCTGTTATTGGAAAAGTCGATTCATTAAAGACACTCAGCACAGACGACTTTCAAAGCTTGCACCTATAGCAGTAGAATATCTTATTTACGTGTTAAACTCTTCTATTTCCCAACTTATGCACCCAGACGTTTAAAAAGTAGCAAGCATTGGAACTTTTCGGAAACTTGGCAATAAAGCTCGGATCTTCCTAAAGGCCTATTTCACTTCTTTCACTTATTGTGAAAGTTTTGTAATCATCATTATTATTAAGTTCCATTGATGACAGCACGTTGCCTACTAGAAGATCACCAGCATGATTTCAAAAAAGACCACGTTTATTTCTTATGAACTCAACAAGCTGAGGTGATGGTAAAAAAGCATTTAATACAGTTGATCTTCCAATCCTGTTACCAGCCTGCACCTTACTACCCGATAAAACAAAACACTGGCTATTAAAGTATCTTAATATTAGAATTAAGAATATTAGAATTACTTAGAATGGCAGATTCAGTGTGTAGTTTTCTCCCGTTACTGTACAGCCTGCATTTGGGCAAGATGCCTCAACCTACTCCCTGTATAAAATTGGTAATCATCCCAATCATGATACCCCTTCAGACGTTTCAAAACGTGTATTTCTCAGTTTTTGGGCACAGTTTCTGGTTCAAAACGAAAATTTTCCAAATGATTTGGTTTGGTTTATGATTATTTTGGATGAGGTTTCTAGTTCGAACCAAAATTTTTGTAACCCAATGCTTTGACTTATAGTTTGATTCAACTAAATTCGGTTCCACAACTCATTTCAAATCGATTTCAGGCCTACTATTTTTAAATCGATGTGAGGAGTATTAAAGATTCGGTTGCACCGAAATTAACTTATTTTCTTCTTTTTTTTTTTCTTATGTGATGCTTTAGTAAAAGGTCTGATTTTTTAGTTTAATCGCGTGCTTATCATTTAGCTGGGCAGTTAGTCGCTTAAGCTTTGTGACAACACGTCAGATTACTTTATAAAAATGACTACAAATTCTTCTGATAATAGTTTTAAAGAATATTATTGTTTTGTTTCAAAAATTGCAATTTGATATAACTTTTAAAATATTTCCTTCCTCTAGTTGACTGTGGAAAGTGGAATTCATGTACCATTACCATTGATGGAAAGGACATCAGCAACAGCAACAATAGCAACAACAACAACAACAACAACAACATCGAATATAGCTAATACATTGGAAATTCCGCTTATTGATGTTGATGATACATATGTTTCACAATTGCTACGTAATACGCCCGATTTGGAGTTAAGCGCAAATAGCGACATACTTTTCGCAGACCCTTTATTAGATGAACTATTGCAAGAATATGATGCCTCAGACACGCAGAAGCCGCCGCAGCAACAGCCGCAGAATTCTAGCATAAATGAAACTAATTCCACGTATGGCGGCAATCAAATGCCACTGCCATTTGAACTTTTACCAATACTGAATGATATTGATAAAAAAATGATCGACAAAGACGTACAGACTGAAGAAATTTTGGAATTATCGGCAGCTGCTGCTATAACAGATCCACTGTCAATTACGCAGCTACTCTATCTACAGCCAAATTTAAATACGCACAGTAGTGTTGTATCGACTGCAACAAATATCAGCAGCTCAGACAATGGTAAGCATAATTAAAGCTTGATTTTGTTTGCACTTATATAGTATAAAGAAAATTCTCTTATGATTTTTTTCTATGAAAACAGCTTCAACAGAGCAACTAACGAGTGCTACTTGCTCAACGCATATGCTATCAAAAGGTATTATAAACTAAATTATAAAAACTATAGTGTGTGTGTGTGTGTATGTGTTTTTTTTTAGAGGTACCATTTTTCGACTTGGATTAAACTGCATAAAGTTGATCAGATCTGGCATAAAATTATCTTTCTACCGAAGCTAATTATCAGTTTGAAATTATCAGTATTTTAATTGAAAGTTCTACGCCTCTAAAAAACAACACCCTATATTAGCTATCACCTCAAACAGTATTTAATTTAATAATTATACTTATAGATAACATACTTCCAATGCTATCAACAACATCGACAATGACAACAACAACCATCACAACATCCACCACAATGCAAGTAGCTGCTCCTAGTAAACAAGTTGCACCCAGTTATGTCTTTAAAAAGCGACATTTTGCCAAGTTAAAAGTAAAAGATGTGCCATATTATAATCAATTAATCAAGCAACAAAGAATTGATATGGCACAACGTGAACAAGAAAGATCCAAACGTAGACAGCTTGAATTGCTGGAGGAACAGAAACGTTTAGTGGATAAAGTGAATCAGGATTATCGACGCGCAAAAGCTGCTGCCATGCAAGAGGCTAATATATATGATATAGCTATGTTGGAACAACAGCAAATCAAAATGCAAAAGAAAAATTTAAGAACAATGTATGAATTTTGCCAAAAAGAATTGGCAAATTTGGATAAACAGGAAAAGGCTTTTAAAAGTTTTACAAGCATTAGCAACGCTTCGAATTTGAAGCCGTGCAGAGTCCGAATTAAACGTTGTACGCCGGCACAGTGTTCGAAAGAACTGCGTGAAAAAAATGTATGTTATACTCGTTTATTAAAGAGAATATATGTATTTTGTATATTCTTTGGCTTCTGCAAATAAGGCGAGAGATAAATTTTTAAGAGATAAATTTTTGTTGCTTCAAATACGTTGGCGCCTTATTTCCAGAAGCCATATTGTTGCTATATAGTTGTGATGTTATTTTTGTTGTTGTATGGTGAAGAAGGGATTAATGTAGTGGTGATTTATATAAAGTGAGGTTAAAGAGTATGAAGCTCTTCTTAAACTAGCTTTGACCGTATGTGCGAAGGAAAGACAGCACTCCAAACGATTGAACACTTCCTGTGCGTCGTCATGTGTTCGGCTACAGCTAGAATTAGATTTTTGAGACAAGAACTGGCTTAACTCTGTACATATATATCATTAGAATGATCCATTATATCAACTGCATATATTACATTGAATAAAACTTTCCGGTACACCTGACTGTATGATAACCTATCGGTAATTAATTGCAAATTGGACAGCGAGTTCACGCAGCGCTGAGATATAGACTAACTCCATTATAACACTTGGTGTAGTTTGTTTTTTTTATTATATATGTATACTAGTTGGTTCCCGCGGCGTTGTACGCGGCCCTCCCCTTTCCCCTGCCACTCCTTCCCCCTTCCCCATCTTCCACATACTCCTTTATACTAGAAAAATCTAAAAAATTGTCTGTTTATCCAATCGCCATGAAACTTCACAGGATCATCCACGCGACTATTTTGAATATTACCATAAAATTTGATCAACATCGGTTGAGCGGTTTCGGAGTCTATAGGGAATATACATATGTACTTCCATTTTTATATATATATATATATATATATATATATATATAGATTTCTAATTTTTGCTTACATTTTTTATTGCAGTCTAGTGACGAATCCTATGCCATGACCAGTGACAGCTTGATTACATCAACGCCAAATCCTTTAGCGCCGAATACTTTAACTTTTAATCGTCGCAAGCTGCGTCAAACTCTAAACGCACAATACACATTGCCCAATTGGCCAGTCGATTTATTATCAGATAACAATCGCTATAATAATTGGCCGGTCGATTTATTATCAGATAACAATCGCTATAATAATAGAGCTTCTACCAAAAAACGAAACCATCGTCAACAATTAAACGAATTTAGCCATAGTACTGGCGATAGTGTTCAAAATGCTGCCAGTAAACGTAAAAAACCGTGCAAGAGGCGTACAAAAAGCCTTGCATCAGAACAAAAATTTGATGCACATATTTGTGCAGCTGCATCGGTTAGTCTTGTCCAGGCTGAATCGAGTGAAGTAACATTGAAATCCAGCTTACGAAAAATTCCAGCTGCTCCACGAAACTTAAGGAAACGAAATCTAAAGATGGCTTAAAGCCTGAAATTTAATATTTAGTACAAATGATGCTTTAATGCAAATAGATTTTATAAGACTTGTTATAAATGTGATATGTATATAATATATATTACATATATACATGTATTGTATATGTTGTATGTTGTGTAATATATGTATATCTAATAGTATATATTATATATACTATTTAAAAAAAAAAAAAAATTAAACATAATTCTGTTATAAATGTTTGTTTAAGAAATGTGTTAAATTAATTTTCCGAATTTGTTTATACTCTTTACACAGAGTGTGAATTGTATGAAAATTTAGTAACAAAAGAAGCAACGGAGGGAGACCACATAAAATACATATTCGTTTTCAGACGAGACAACACGAGTCGAACTAGACATGTCCGTCAGTCTGTGTGAGTTTGACAGAGCCTTTTTCTGTCAATCTTTAAAATATTGGTTAGAAAGTTCATATGTTCACTTCTTATCACCATAAATAACACAAGTATCAAAATGAAAACGATTTAAAAGAACATTCTCTTAAAACTTAAAAGCACTTATAATTCACGAGCAGTTTTTAAATACTAAAAACATTTTTAATTGAAGCATCATTCCAAAAATTTAAAAACTGAAGTAAAACACCTGCGTTGCCCAGCAAAAAGAATCAGTGTGAAGATTATTAAAACTTCGGTTTCAACGAAGTTAACGTTTTTTTTCTTGTTTTTCTTTTCTTTTATTTTCTTTTCTTTTTGCTTATACAATGTTTAATTTTTTGTTTTTGCAGATTCACGTACATTAAACTTTGGTATACGATCCTTTTTAGCCAATATCTTATTTGAATTATCTTCGATATTAATTGTGGTTATGATCATATTAACGCGACGCTCGATAACACCAATAAAAAGTTTAACATTATGCACGGTTAAAAATGTTTTCGTACTAAGTACATTTAATATGGGCGCATCATCGCAAGAAAGTTGTCTGCAATAGAACACAACAACAATTTATAACTATGCAAGTGAGTATTAATTTATAGTTAACTTACTTGAATACTTCACTAATGCCTTGTAGTATATCTTGAAGACGCGTTTGTAAATTATTTTTCTTGTCATTGGCCTCGTTGGCACATTCCTGTATACGTTTCAATTCGTCTTTGAGATAGTCAAGTGCTTCAGTCTTTTGCTTCAATTCCTTCTCGACTTGATCGGCTTTTTGACGTGCTTTGTAAAATTACAAAAAAAAAAAAAGTATGTGTATTGTATATTTCATGCTTCAAGTAATCATATTTATTGACCAACCAATTTCCTCAACTAATTCCTGTGTTGTATCATTGAGCACCTCTACCTCGTGACTTAGCTCGTTTACATAGTTAAAGAGAGCAAAATTCTCATCCTCCTGTCGCTTAAATTGTGCCACCAGTCGTTCACTATCCGGCTCGCTATATAGTTGTTTTATCTTCTCAATGATTTCTTTATATTCGAACAATTGACGTTCGAAATTCTCTTTTTGCGCCTGTTTCTTATCGATTTCGCGCTGTTCCAGCTCAGGATTAAGTCGCTTCTGACCTTTGATATCGAAAAACTTTTGCAATTTTGCATCATGCTCGAGACGACGTTGCATTTCGCGCATTTCCTATGTAGCAAAATATTGTTATTAAGTCATCAAAAGTCGTTTACTCATCCAACCAACCTGTATATGCATAATTTTATCGTTTTCATTGCGATCCTTTAGCACTTGCAACTTGTTACACAGCTCTTCGCGCTGATCAAATGCTAATGTCGACTGATCGATTAGATCCATAATGTATTTTTTACCCTCGTTGAACTGCGTGACCATTGACTGCCACATGTCATTGAAATTGGCGCTTGGAATAAATTTGAAAAGTTATTTATATAAGAGCACAATAAATGCTCAGTTACTTATAGTAATTAGAAGTCATTAATAATGGTGAAGATTGAGCGCAATTATTCCGTATTTTGTTGTACTAATGAAATGGATTTGAAGTAGTCTAAACTGGAGTAGGGATTCTTAACCAATGTATCAGATAATAAAGATTCATAAAGTAATATCACTCACCATATTTATCATATAAACATGATTCTAGAAATTTGTTAACGGAGTTAATAAAGGAGATAATGTAAAAATATTGGGCCATTTATCATGCTTCATTACACGTCATAGAAGCTTCACCATCCAGCCGTATGCTTAATTGTTAATATATCATTATTTGAGGCACTCCTCTGGAGCGTATTCTCTCTCATCTGCTATGAGTCCTGTCCATTGACAAGATGCTTAGGTACATGGAGAAGGAAGCGGACAATGTTGCCATAGCAATAAGCGGCATGTTACCGCACAATCTCAGCAATTTAATGGAGACAGCACTCAGAAAACTCTGCAGTTGAGAAACCTTCTGAGGTTTCGGATTCAACCCTAATTAAATCAAGCTTGGGTACTTTACAAGAAGTTACAAGATACCGAAGCTGATATCCCTAAAACTGAACGGTAAAATTCGTGATGAGTACAGGATACTTGCTAGAAAACTTTGTGGATGTTGATGCTTTTTCTTGCTGTCGCCCACTCAACCTAATCTAACCTCTCAGTATAGCTAAGATAAAGAGTTACAGGGAGTAATAGTTCTGACTATTGCTTTCTATGCCATTATATCCCGTAATGCTTACCGATCTTGTAACATATGATTAATAGAATCACGCAGTTTACTATTCTCCGTAAGTACATCGCTGCATTTTTTATTCACCACATCCAAGCGATTCTCCAGCTTAACAACATTCTTTTGCACCTTACATATGGTATCCTTGTAACAATTATCGGGCACTTCATTTTTACGCATTACATCAATCTCCTTTTCCATCTATAAATTATTTTGTTCATAGTAGTTTATATAAAAAAAAGTTCCGCAGTGCGTTATAAAACATACTTTCTTTATATGTCCCTCCAGTTCCCAAATGTTAGTGCGTTCAGATTGCAGCACACGTTGCAACTCGGTTTGATGCTTTTGCAACTGATTCAAACGTTTCTCTTTCTAAATTGCTCAAAAGTTTAAGATTGTTATTATTATTAATAATTTATGCTATAAACTTACATTCGAATTTTTACGCGCATGTATACCACCCTCTAGAGTTACGATTTCATCCTTGAGTGTCTGATGTTCTAGCTGGAGTACACTAATCATATTGTTTTGCTTTTTTAGCCGCTTTGCTTTCTCCTCCAACAAACCGCGTAGTTCCAGTTGCAGCGAACGATGTTGACGTTGCAAACGCTGCAACTCAGCAGTGGCCAATTGATCTAATTCACTTTGGTCAGCCATATTTTAAATGCAATTAAATGTGAAAGATTTTGTTTTCTATATTTTTAACTGCCAAAAAGATAAATAGTTTATTAGCTGCACAATTTTATTTTGCCGCAATAAACAAAGTTGCCATGTCAACTGAGTGAAACTGAGAAGTTTTTTTTTTAAACCAAAGCGGTTGCGCAATTGTACACAGTGTATCTTAATAAAACTGGCTGTGAATTATAAGAATTGGAAAAAATTAGCGGTGCCACGCCCTTTCATATATGCCAAGAGAAAGACCAAATTTGTCATATTTTAGAAACTAGTCGTAAATCGTACCCTTGCCACACCTCACCCATTTAAGAGTAACAAGAAACAGAAAATCCAAATTCGTCATATCTCAGCAACTATTTGGTGTATATGGATGCGTTTTTAGACATAGATAAAAGCAACCGGGAAAAGTAAAATCCACTAGAAAATTGGACAATGCCACGCCTCGCTCAATTAAAAGATTAACCAAATTCATCAGCTCGACGAGACGAGTCGATCTAGCCATGTCCGCCTGTCTGTTCGTCTATCTGCCCGCCTGTCTGTCCGTAGGTATGTCCGTCTGCATGTCCGCCTGCCTGGCTGTCCGTCCGCCTGTCTGCCCGTATGTCTGTCCGTCTGTCTGTCTGTATGTTGTTGCGCATTTTTTGGGCACCAATTTTTATGCTATCCAGTTGAAAATTTGCACACACACTTCTAATTATTGCAGTCTAATAGAGTATCACGCTCACGCTCACTTTTTGGGGTAGCCCCTATACAAACGCACCGCCCACTTTTGACTTTTTGTATGAAATACTTTTTTATTGTAGTCAATATCAACTTAATAATTGATATGGTAGCTTCTAGTGGACGGACACTTTACATATACATTAATGGGTGGGACCCGCACACTGTTTGTGGTAGCCCCCATACAAACCTACTGCCCAATTTTGTGTTTTTGTATGTTCTTTATAAAAGTCAATATTTTGTTGAAATGCGATGTGGTGCCTTTCATGGATATCCGCTTAACATACATAGACTAATGGGCGTGTCTCACCCACTTTTTGGGGTAGCCCCCCCCTAAAAACCCACCTCACACTTTTGTGGTTTTTATAAACAAAAATTCTTTATATAAATCAATATTTATTTGAAATTCGATTTAGTGGATTTTAATGGACAACAGCTTCATATACATATACAAAGGGGTGTGTCCCGCCCTTTATTTGAGGTAGTCCCATACAAACCAGCAGCTTACTTTTATGCATTCGTATGAAAAACATAAATATCAACTTGAAAATCGATATGGAGGCATCTTATAGATAGTCGCTTCATACACATCTACTAGTGGGCGTGTAATGCCTACTTTTTGGGTTGGCCCCTATTTAAACCCTCTCTTTATACTCCATTTCTTGAGACACATTCCTCTTGAGACACCTCACAAAACATGGTTTTTGAACGCTTCAACTGCTTCTTCGGCGCTCGTAAATCGTTGCCCACGCAGTTTAAATTTGATACTCGGGAACAAGAAGAAGTCATTGGGTGCCAAATCAGGACTGTACGGGGTATGAGTCATTAATTCGATGTTCTGACTGCTTAAAAATGCACTTGTTTGGCGAGATGTATGAGAGCTCGCATTGTCATGATGGAGAATGATTCGTCTTTGGAGGTTGGTTTTACGAATTTCTCCGAAGACTTCAGGCAAACAAATGGTCGTATACTACTCAGAATTGCTTGTCCTACGTTGCTCAAGCGGAACAGTGGCCACATGACCCATTCGGCCAAAGAAACAGGCGGTCATTTGCGTCGCTGTGCTTCTTCCACGAACAACTTTTGTTGGATTTGGCTCGTCTTGGAATACCCACACAGTCGATTGCTGTTTTGTTTGGTGCTCATATGCATAGATCCATGATTCGTCACATGTTACGATTTTATACACGTCTTTTGGAGCACCACGGTCGAACTTTTTAATCATTTCCTTACACCAATCGACGCGAGCCTTCTTTTGAGCGATTGTCAAATTATGGGGTATCCAATGAGAGCAAATTTTTTTTACAGCTAAGTGTTCATGCAAAATCGAATGTATTGAAGTGGAACTAATGTGCAAGGATGCCTCTATCTCACGATATGTCACATGACGATCTTGCATTATCAGTTCACGCACTGCAGCGATGTTTTTGGGCACAACAACCGATTTTGGACGAGCTTCACGGAATTCGTCGGCGACTGAACTACGACCACGATTGTATACACTATACCAGCGATATACTGTGGTTTTTCATGGTGCTTTATCGCCATACAAAGAACTGAGTTCATTGACACGATTCTTGTTGAGATGATCCGCGTCGAAAGTTGTGAAAAAAAAATCCAACGAAAACCTCTTGAACTTTCCATTTTTTGGATTGCTTTTCTTAACTCACTGTAAACAAAACAATTAGCAGTTGTACATCAAAACTCTGTGAGTACGTTTATGCCAAAAAATGTCAAACTTTAGTACGGTGTTGCCAGATTTTAGCTTTTGACATTAGTCTTGCCAGTTGCCGAAATATAAATAGCAGCCCTCGTAGTAATAAAATTTAAAAAACACCAACTCATGATCATTTTCCTCTTTAGCTCATGACCAGCTGGTGCGACATCTAGCGTTGAGTTGAACAACATTTAGTTCGCTTGCTAGCGCTTATGTGAAATTGTGTGGTCCTGCCCACCTTTATATTAATGTTGGTGCTCCGCTCCTATTGGTCTTAGCGTGATGGTATATAGTCTGTAGCCATTCTCGATAAATGGGCTAACTAACACTGCAAGAATTTATCAAATCGGAACAGTAGTTGCTGAGATTAGCGCGTTCAAGCAAACAAACAAACAATCAAACTCTTTATAATATTGGTATAGATTAAAAGACTTTCTCTTTAAAAGTTTATTATTTTTAACTTTAATCGTGTTTTTTTTATTTTTGTTTCATATTTAAATGTCTATAAAGTTTATATAATATATCTGCATTTTGTAATTGTTCATTTTTATTTTTGTTTTTAATTTTTTTGTTTCTTTTTTTCTATTTTATTTTATTTTATATATTTGTTTTTATTTTATTTTTTCAAATATTTCTTTTTCCACTTGCTTTGTTCTCTTTCATTATTTACTCTTGTAATAATTTATGTATAATATATATTATTATTATTATTAATTATTATTATTTTTAATAATAATTCATACAAGAGTTTTGTTTTCTATGAGATAATCATATTTTTTTTTGGTTTAATTTTTTTTTTTGTATTTTTTATTTTAGTTGTTCATGTCCTTGTTGGGTTTTCAAACGATGATGGTGTGTGTGTGTGTGTTAGTGTATTTGTGTGTATATTATGTTAGTAACGAATTATCTTTATTTAAATTTTCTTTATATAGAAAAATTTCTCATATGCACTGGGTTTCTTGCTAATTTCTTGCTTTTTGGCTGCTGCTGTTTTAATTTAATAAAACATTTTATTTTATTTTAATTTAATTATTTATTTACTTTCATTGCAAAAATTATGAATTAGTATAAGTTGCTTTCAACTGCACTTTTTTGCATATTAATTTAACATTATTTTTTTGTTTTTTAATTTTTTGTATATATGTATGTATATATATATATAATAATAATAGTAATAATATTTTTTTTTAAAAATTAATCAATCAGCATAATAATAATTTAACAAAATCTCTTCATACGCTTTCTTTTCACTGCACTAAAATGTATTCATAGATATTATTTTTGTTTAAACGTTTTCCTGTGCTTTCATTTTGCGTTTTTATTGTTTAATAATAGCTGCATATATAGAATAAGTTTTTGTCTGTTACGGATCGCTATTAGATAGTTCACATCAAAATAAGCAGCCTGTTTATATTGAATTTTAATTATACAGTTAGATTGGCTTGACTTGTACATGTATTATTGCTGTATATTGTTTATTTGTTATAAATCAGCTGTTTGCTGGCATATCAACAGCTGTTTTTCAAAAGTAAAAACTTTATTTAAATTGTCTGCCTTTTTCACATCTGTACATATTTTAGTAGTATTTATAGGCATAGTTAAAGGCCTGTTGTTGCATACAACAGAAACTGAAACTGAAACTGAATTCAGTACATTAGCAACTGAAACTGAAACTAAAACAGAATTTTAGAATTCTGTCGTACGCAGCAACAGAAACTGAATTCAGTACATCAGCAACTGAAACTGAAAGAAGTACTTTTGACTTCTTTCTGTTACTGAATGACAGAAAATCAGCTGTTTTGCCATTCACTATTTGCAACACTCGCATATGCAACAGGAGTTTTTCGAGTTGTTGTTGTTTTTGTTTTTTATTAGTTTCAGTTCAGTTTATGCGGCAAACCACCACTGAAACTGCAACGGAATAAATGTACAACAGAAACTGAAAATCAGTTTCAGTTTTGTTTCAGTTTCAGTTCCTGTTGTATGCGACAACAGGCCTTAACACTTTTTATATATGTATATACATATGTATTCGTAGCTGCTTATAGTATATGCGCATGTCTGTGTCTGCTTATACTTTTTTTAATACATTTTGCTTATAAACAGTTGTACAAATAACAGTTAAATAGCCTGCTTAAGTTGACATAAACTACCTTTATATAATATTTACGCATAAATTATTTATTTATTTATTTGTATATATGTTTGTGTGTTTTTTGTGTATGCGTGTGTGTGTGACTGAGAGTGTTTAAAATATATGTATATATATATATATATATATATATATATATATATATATATATATATATATATATATATATATATATATATATATATATATATATATATATATATATATATATATATATATATATATATATATATATATATATATATATATATACTTGTATGTATAGCTACATATTCATTTTTTGTTTTTTGTTTGTAAAATAATCATACTATTTTTGTTTTATAATAATTCATAATAATGATAATGGTTAATAGTTTTTGTTTTTTTGCTTTTTTTTTTTAATTAATTAATTGTGATTAATCAATTTTTCTGCAGAAAAATTGATTTATAGTATATTTATTTAATGTTTTTCGGTGTTTACTTTCATCCTTTTGTTGTGAACGAATTATGTCATAGATTTATGCATATTCGCCATTTTTTTTTGAAAATTTTTATTTTATTTTAGTATTTTCTTTTCATAATTTCTATTTTTTAATTTATATAAGTTAGCAGTTTATATATATTTTTTTACCACTACATTCCCTATTAACTGTATGCAAAAATTTGTTTGTCATTCGGATATATACATATATATATATATATATATATATATATATATATATATATATATATATATATATATATGTATGTATAAAATTGATGATGATGTCGTGTACAAATAGAATTGTTTTGATTATAATTATAAAATGGCTGACTGTGTATAAACTTTTGTTTTAATTATAAATTAAAAATGATATTTAGTATAATATAAATAATTAAAAGTAATATTATGTTTGATAGACTTTTTGTAATAATGTTCTAGAAGCGACCTAATTTTGGTTGCATAAAATTTTAAATATATTTTTTGCAAATTCTAAATAACACGTTTGCGTCCGCGCACCTAACGGTACTTTCCGGTACACAGTATTTTTGTTAGGAATATGTATGCAGATGAGTTTCCATCACTTGCGAGCACTACTGTGCACTGTGATATACAAACAATTTTTATGCTATTTTAGGTTTTTAGGTTTTTAAAATCTTCATAGAATTTATTAGTTAGCACACTCACTTTCGTTTGTAATTGTGCAAAGCGATTTTTGAATGTAAGAGAAAGATAGACCGAAATGCAACCTCAGTTGTCAAGGTCTAGGAAAACAGCAACATCAACTGGTCGTAACCAGAGGTCTAAAGGGCTCAATTGTGTTGGATGGGACGGGCAATTAAACAAATGAATTGTATCGTGCGGGGATTGACCGCATTCAGGGCAGCAATTAGTATTGCTTATCACAATTCTTTGCCTCTAGCACTCGAGCATAATGCTCCATTCGGATCTTAACTGTGCAAGTTTCGTCCTGGTGCTACGAGAGAGATGTTTTTCGCTCTCATTAATAGGTGGAGGTCTTCCACCTAATATAATATTGTCCCTATAAGAGCGTATAGCTTGTTCAGTTGCATCTTTATGCAATTGTGCCCTTCCAGTAGTATAGTCATACTCTTCTATGTTGCTATCAGTGATAAAGCGATTTATACTCGTCTTATATATCCTGATATTAGATCTTATTCGGGTGCCATGGTTCGGATGATCACGTCTGTACGCACCCAACAAGAACTGCTTCGAAAGCAACTCATTATGTTGGTGAACAGGCAGTATCATCGCTTCATTATGCTAATGATCCTCATGGTTCATTTGCAGACAAACAGTGGCAGTCCTCAGCGCACCATTCTGACTTCTGTGCAGGCATTGCCATTGAGTCTTACTTAGGAAAGGGGTACATACAGGAGCAGCGTAATTTAGGACAGAACATCAAATAGCTTTATAAGTTGGTATTATAGTCTCTTTGTCCTTACCCCAAGAAGATCCGGCAAGCGCTTTCAACACTTTCTTTATCGACTTCAGACGATTACTTGTCTTGGTGGCATGAGTCGAGAATCTAAGCAAAGGGTGAAATGTAGTTCCCAATATAATCGGGTACTGAACAGTAGGAACCCTTAGACAACCCTCCAACAAAGACATCTAGTTCCATCCTCACCTCCTTAGTCCTGAAAGTGAAAATGGAGGCAGATGACTTATGAGTTGAAAGCCTAAGGTTGCGAGCATTGAAAAAATTTAATAAATTGTCCAAATAGAATTTAATTTTCGCACAGATATCATCTAAATTCACGCCCGAGGATAAAACAGAACAATCATCTTTGCCAAATAAAGGCTAAACAGAAGAGGAGAGAGAACCCCACCCTGCGGAACACCTATCTTTAACTTACGATAACCCGACCTCACACCCCTAAACTCAACGTATGCCCTTCTACCATTAAGCTAATTCAATAGCCAGCGTTTCGTTTTATCGGGTAGTGAGGTGGAGTCCAGGTCTTGAAACAAGATTGCATGATCAACTGTGTCAAATGCCTTGCTCAAGTCTAGAGCCACCATCACTGTACGTTCGCATGGCCTCGGCTTATTGTCCATCAGCTATAAAAGTTCTGATTTCGCTTAGTGCTGATGTCGTACCACGACCTTTCCTAACACCGTGCTGATGATCTGCTAGAAGGCAGTGTTCTGTCATTGAAGATAGTAATAATGACTCAAGAACTTTCACTACAGGTGAAAGAAGCGATATGGGCCTATAAGAGGAACCAAGTTCAGCTTCACTGCCATTCTTTAAGAGAGGTACAATCCTTGCTACCTTCCATACATCAGGGACAATTAGCTGGGAAATGGATAGGTTTAACACATGCATGAGGTATACTACCGCTATAGGCCGAAGGTGCTTCAGCATCAGCATTGAAATGCCGTCTGGGCCGAGTGCCTTGGATGATTTTGTTTACCCTATAGCAGCCAAAACCTCCTCACATGTAAACTACAAACGAAAATATGTATCAGGTATATTTTCGTTTGTAGTTTTTGCTGATTGGCCGAATCACTTTGCAGCCATGGACTTATTTTTAAACTTTTTTATACACTATTTTAAACATTTTTCTATAAATTTAATAATGTGTCGATACTCCCTTGTTGAGTATGAGCTCATAAATCCGTTTCGAAAGCGACTCATAATTTTCCAATATAATTTAAAGAAAAACCTGACCAAGCTCGCTTGATGGCTTCAATTGGTTCCTCTTTCGGTGAAGTTTTGTCCTCCAACGTCATAAACTTTAAGCGAGACAGCCATCCCCGTACGTTTTATATTATATTGATGTGGGACTTTTGGTACTTTGTTATTTTTCAGTGCAGCGTTGCCATATCTTTGGCATAGATGCACATATTTTTTCACATTTTTATCCACCTGGATTTCGTTTCACTTTTTGATGAAACTATATTTCAAACTCTCGCAACTGTAGAATTTTTGCTTTGTCTCTTTTCTGAACTGCTCTAACAAAAATGAAGGGGATATTGTTTCCCTCATAGCATTCGTGTGTCATACGGCCATAACCAAAATTCTATCGCTTCTTTAAAAACAAAAAAAATGAACTATTCTATAACACAAAAATATTTAAGTACATACAGACAGTTTAGTTAAATATAAGCTAGCTTAATTTTGTATAAGTATACATACAATATGTATTATTGGACCTGTTCCAAAATATTACAAATTTTAACTATTATTTTGCTACTGTTGTGTTTCCATTACTACTACTCTCAATCTTCTTTTGGTTTTATATGTATATATTTTTTATATTACAAGCGTATTTTAATTGAAAACATTGATTTTTTAAAGTATGTAATATACATACTTAATATAATTTAGTAGGTGTGTGTGTGTGTGTGTTTCGTGTGTGTTTTGTGTGTGTGTGTGGTAGATTTTGTTTTAATTAAATATATGCATATTAAATATTTGTTTTTGTATTTGTATTTTTTTTTTTTTTGTTATTTTCGAAGCTGATATGATTAAGAATAGTCGCAGCAATATGTTTCATTTGCTCTAGGATTACTTATTAAATTTTTGTGTATAAATAATAATGGAGTACAATTTTCAATTAAAAGTAATTTAGCTTAAAATCAAAAAAAAAAAAAAAATTTAAATCTTCTTCAGTTTTTTCTTATTTTTTTGTTTTGTTATCAAAATGTTCCCTTTTGCGAAAACGTACATCACATCATTTTGTTTAAATATGTGTTTAATGTACTTTTTTAAGTAGCTTTCAATCTTTTTGTTTTTCGTTTTTCGTTTTATTGTGTTTAATATTATAATTAATATACTTTTTTTTTGTGTGTTTGAAACCATTTTGCATCATATTATATGTTCTTCTTCTTCTTTTTTTTTGTATGTATTTTAAATCGCTTTCTAGGACCTTTTTATGTTTTAGAATTTAATACGTCAATTTTTTTCCACGAGAACTTTGAACTGAGTATTGGAAAGTAGTATAAAAAAATTAAATAAAAGACTAAAATAAAATAAATTGGGATTTTTTAGGTTTTTATTGTTTAGTTTTTTTGACTTATTGCTTGCGCGTTTTAGTAGTTTATTTTTGTTTTTCTGCACAAATTTGTTATATTTTATTTAATAAACTATTTTATATTTTATTTTTGCTTTCATTTTCGCTTCATTCGTGTTCGATTTGCTGCTAAAATTTATAGCTAAAATTTATTGTTTTGATAAAAGGTGCTCTTCGAATAGTAAAAATTAAACATTGTTTTGCCTATTTATTTATTTGTTTAATATATTTTTTTTTGTTTTTTTGCTTTGATATATACTTTTTTTTAAATTGTGTTAAATATAGCGCGAAAGAAAGGCATAGAAACGATAATTTGTAGTTACTGTATTTTATGTTACTTCTTGAAATTTTGGTAGCCATTAACTCGTATAAACAATTCGTCGTTTCATATTTTTATTCATCATCATTATCTAAGTACGGACGGATTTCTAATGAGAAATAAATATACAAATAGCTTTTTGCTCGATTTGAATTTAAACTACTTAAATAAAATAATAGTGCAGTTTAATTATTTAGCATAAAAACAAAACAAAACAAAACAAAACAAAAACGAAAATAGTTTAAAATAATTCAGTTTAGTACGCTGTTTCAATTGTAGCACTACTCTATTCCCTGTAAAAACTTTATAGGAAAATGTATAAAAAACGCAGTTTCAATGAAATTTTTAAAATTTTCGTATTTCTTCGTTTTGTTATGGTAGGATTAAACAATATTTTCGCCTTTATTTTTAGGTTTAGAATAAGTCTAATTTTAAGAAGTTTTGCTATTGATGTTGTTGGACATGTTGACGTTTGGGTTTTTAGCTTGCATTAGCACACAGTGAGTGGCAACACTGAAATGATATAAGTACAGTACATTACAGCACTTAAATTTCATAAGCACAGTGGTTTGCAGCACTAAATGAAATGAATAATTGAATTCAATATAACATTTTACCATTTCTTTATAAATAATGTGATTTATGAATTATGCTGTAGAATTGAGTGGTATTTAACTAGCTGTGATTCAAATACGGCGACTGTAATATCACTGATATCAGTTGCTACTCGATATTTATAATATCAGTGATTAGCAGCACAAAAAGTAACAACATTATCAAGTTGTGATGATATGCATTATACATATATTAGTGATACGCCGTGGCTTATAATATCGAAAGGCAACTGATATCAATGATTTTGCAGTCGCCGTGATTGAATCACAGGTGGTTGACTATCGGTATCATACGCATAGTGTTCACAGGCGTTTATTTCATATTTAATAAAGCTATTTAAGCACTTGTTTTGAATGGAATCTTTATGTTTCGTTGGCTTTTAGCTCTGCTTTTAACTTTTTTCACTGTAGTGGAACATGAAATAATACTTTCTGATATTTTCTTGAGTTTTTATAACCGATGCTCTCTAGACAGTGACATCAAAACACAACTCTTTTCTTTCTTATAGTAAAGATATGGCATTTGAGTAATACTGGGCAGAAAACTATGTCAAAAATAGATGAATCAGTAAATTTTTGTAATTTCGGAAATGAAATCAGCAATAGTTGGTACTAAAATAAATCCAAAACGGATGACTTCCTTAAATACCATCTTCCCGCCTCAATTCCCGAGATTTTGTTAAGAAATACTTATTCTGTTACAGGAGCCCAATGAATGACACTATATCGAACTCTCTCTACTTGTTTTTTTATGCCAATTTTAAGCTAATACTCTTCATGAAAATGACAACAATTACTTTTCTTAACTCACTGTAAACAAAACAAATAGCAATTGTACATCAAAACTTTGTGTGTACGTTTATGCCAAAAAAATGTCAAACTTTATTATGGTGTTGCCAGAGTTTAGCTTTTAACATTAGTGTTGCCAGTTGCCGAAATATAAATAGCAGCCCTCGTATAATTCAAAGTGCGCTAGCAAACAAATCATCATATTTTCACATATCTTTATAAATAATGTGAATCATGAACTATGCTGTTAAACTGTAGCAATGTGCTGATCATGCGACGAAACCGTTTGTAGTATAATACGAAAAACTCCGACTGTCAGGCTGCTGTTAAACTTTCTGCATTCTAAGATAAACTGGCGACAAAACGTTGAGTTTCGTTTGTTTCTGTGTGTTCGCCACTAACTATTTTCAGTTTAACTTTAATTAGATAAATAATCTTATGATTTTTTATTTGTTGTAACTCAAAGCTTTGGGAGAGAGCATGCGTGGAAACCAACGGATGTTATGCATCTTAGTAAATTGAAACTTGTAGAACTTAATCGTTTTATATATAGAATATATAAGTATTTTGTGCTACAATTTATATTTTTATTTATATTTTCAATGCGTACTAAACATTTTTTTGTTGTTGTGCGAATTTAAAATCTCAAAACACAACAATTTGCAATTTGCTACTTTCGTAAATTTTTTTGTTTTTTGGTTTTTTGGTTTTTTGTTTTTTTGTTTTTTGTTTTTTTTTGGGGATCTTCATGCGTTTTCGTTTTCTTTGTGTTTATTTTACTGTACAGTTAACAGTGCGAACTGCTATATAAATACGCTGCTGCATAATCTAAACTTAGCACTAATAACCTTATCGCTTTCATTTTCTTTTTTGTTTGGTTGGTTTTTCAACCTATGTACAATATAAATTCGCTTTGTGTTTTATACTTAATGCTAATTTGCTTTATTTAGCTTTATTTTTAATTATTTTTATTAATATATATATATATATATATATATATATATATATATATATATATATATATATATATATATATATATATATATATATATATATATATATATATATATATATATATATATATATATATATATATATATATATATATATATATATATATATAATTAAATTAAATTTTAGCTTATTTGAGGGGAATTTTGTTTGTTTTGGTTTTGTTTTAATGTTATTTATATCGCTAACATTTGGCTAAATGCTAAAAGTAACATTTTTATCTACATAAAAATATCCGTCTACGAAATATAATTAGTTTTATTATTTTTTTTTTGTTTATATACTTCTACTAATTGTTTTTAATTTTTTTTTTGTTTGTTTGTATAATTGAAAATTGATTTTTGTATTTTTTTATAATATATTTCTTGCATAATAGTTAATTTTTTATTTGGTTTTTCTTTTTGTTAATATATATAATATATATATAATATATATATATATATATATATATATATATATTTTTTTTTTTTCGTTAATATTAAAAAATGTTTTATTAAATGCACTTTCTGAGCTTTCTTGCAAGCGCCGCCAATTATTGTTGCTGGTTTTTTTTTCTTTTCCTTTTTGAATGTATCTCATACTTTCATATATCCTTTTTTTTGTTTGTTTGTTTTCAGCTGTATCTTTACATTACTATATATGCTATATGCCATTGTATATGCTCAACAGTTTTTTTTTTTTAAATTATTAATAATTATGTTTATATATTTTGTTTTTTTTTTTTGTAATAAATTTTTTAATTTATGCAACTGACAAGCTTTTTATCGAATATTTTATTACTTAATAGTACACATAATGCACTTTTTTCTTCTCTATAATATCTAAATATTAAAAAATGAAAAATATACCGAGTGCTTTTATTTATTTAGCTTTTTTTTATTATTTATTTTGCGTATGAATGCATCATAATATAATCATAATCTAAAAATTTAATTGCATGAATTACCCTGTATCCTAAGTTGTGTTTTTTTAATCTTTTTCATGTTTCAGTTTTGCATTAATATAATTTTTTTTTTTTATATATATAATAATAGTTAGCATATATATACTATATATTTAAAAAAAAAAAAAAAGCGCCTTGCACAAATTTTGAAAGGCAAATGCTAAAAAGTTAATGAAAAATGCTGGCGTAAATGTCAGTTTTATTTTAAGCTCCATACTGACATCGATAAAAATGATTTGATATCGAAAAAACGCTGCCAAACAACAATCGAAAATTTTCGGCACGCACTGTTTTTCAGCGCGTACTCAGTTAACTATCGAAAATACTTTATATCAGAGCTCGCAAAATATGCTTAACCAAAAAAACAAGAAAAAACGTTAACTTCGATTGAACCGCCGCAGCTCTAATACCATTCACACGAAACTTTAAATAGTATTGTAATACATAAAACTTTTTAAAAGAGGGGGTGGTACACGCTCACTAGTAGATGTGTTTTGAAGCGATGTAGTAGATGTGTAAGATGCCGCCATATCGAATTTCAAGTTGATATTGACGATTTCCATACAAATGCATAAAAGTGAACTGTGGGCTAGTATGGGGTCTACCTCAAAAAGTGGGCGTGCCACTCCCAATTGTCTATGTATGTTTAGCCGCTGACTCTTAAAAGGCACCATATCGCATTTCAACCTAATATTGACTTTAATAAAAAAGTTTTTCTTAGAAAAAGTCAAAAGTGGCATTTTTAGCATTTCAACCTAATATAGTGGCAGGTCAATCTTGATACTCTATTAAACTACAATAAAAAGAATTATATGTGCAAAATTTCAACTGGATAGCATAAAAATTGGTCCCCAAAAAATGCGCAACAACATACAGACGGACAGACGGACATGGCTAGATCGATTCGTCTCGTCGAGCTGAACAAGAATATATATACTTTATGGGGTCTACGATGGCTCCTTCAATGCGTTACAAACTTTCAGACAAACTATGTGTGAATGGTATATAAAAAAAAAATGAGACGGAATCGCTCAGTGTCTGAACAGCAACCCTCTTTTTCGTTTCGTTCGTGTTCTCGCTCTCGGGTTTCGGGTTGAGCGTAACACACGAATCGGTCTCTTACTGACCGCTCGATACTAATAAAACCTTTCGTCGCTCAGCTCCTGAGAGTCAGTAAGGGAGTAAAGCAAGCAAAGAGTCCGCAAAAAAGGTCTTTATTTTTGTTGTTGCGGTTGCCTTATGTTGTTGCCTTAGAAATTTCGTCACGGCAAAGCAGTAAAGAGAAAGGGAGCAGAGTTCAGGTCGCTCGTTTGTGTGCATATGCGTATGCATTAATAGCCAGTGGCTGTAAATGTTTACCTACCCACACGCGCAACAACACATACATGCTCAGAAGATCGTTTGCCGAGTTTTTACGAAGTAAAGGGTCTCAACTGAACACATGAGCCGAGCGAGCGAACAAAAACGCTCGTCGATTGAGCGAAGAGCAAGCCAAAGAAGAGGGCATAGTGTCAAGTGTCAGTGGACGAGTGGTTTTTTTCTGACAACAAGCACGAGAGAGACCAATTATTGCGCGCTCTGCTTTATATACTCAAAAAAACTGTGTGACCTTTTGCATTACCGTCAGAAACATACAAAGAGAATTCAATATGTGTGTACTTTTCAGCTAATAAATAACAGATTTTATTTTTTATTTCATGTTGATTTGGTAACTTTGTTTTTCGTTTGTTTCACACATAACAGCATTAATTTTTCGGTAGCAAAAATTTTCATCGATCTCAGTATTGCGCTTAAGGAATATTTCAACTGAAATTAAAGTTTTGCATAATATAAATAAACTATCAGAACTGTTCCAATACACATTTTCGCCAATAAATTGCGAAAGTGAATAACGTAAAACTAACGTACTTTCATTGATGCAGTGTTGTTTTCAAATCGTATAATTCGCTACAGTAGTACAAAAATTTAGTTTTTGATGTCTGTTCACTTACACAAAAAATCTTTGCGAAATGGTAAAACTGGAACAGGCCAGTAAAATTGTAATTAAAAAATAAGCGTTTTGTATAGAGTAATTGAAGCATGCCTTCATCCTCTATGCTAGTGAAAATAAGCATTATTTTGCATAAAATTCAAATCCCAAAAAGTGAATACGCTAGAATCCGTAAAAATGTCTCTAAATATATTTTTGATTATTAAGTTCTAACTTGGACTCATCTTGTATTTGTTTCCTTGTCTCTTGTGTTGTTGTTGTTGTTTTTGCTGTTGTTTTTGCTGTTGGTTTTTTTGTTTTTATTTTTTATCTTAAGCAATTACTACTTTAAATTAATTATTTAAGTTATACATATATGTATATACGTATCTCTATATATAAATATATTATTTTTATTATAATTACAATAATTAATTAATAACATTCTTTAGGAATGTCTAAATCTAATGAAATTTTAATATGCCACTTTTCCATTTCGTCTGTCCGTCTGTCCGTCGTGTCTAACTGTCTCCTATATATAAATAGGTATTTATTTGTAGTTCTTATAAATATAGATGCAAGGAACGATCATCGATAAGAGATTTTTTCTTAGTAAATTTACAGTTCTTAATTTAAATGTGTATTTGATGAGTTAGTTCAAATTTATTTAAATTAGAAGTAAATTTTAATTGTTTTTAGAAGAAAACAAAAAAAAAAAAAGAAACAAAAATTAAAAAGTTAAAAATAATACTACAGGCTACTACCTCTTTGTTGAAAAAAAAATGTTGAAATGAAGTTGCTACGAATTTTTTCACTTAAACAGCGAAACTAAACAAATGTACTGCTTGAAATTTTGACTATTTTAAGTTGTCAAGTTTATTGGTAGGAATCAAGAAGTCAAACTGCACAACAAAGTGTTAGTTTTTGAAGCAATACCCATGGAGTTCTTAAAAAAAAAAACTCTGGACCACTGCTTTTCAATAGAATTATGTATGGCAAGCAGCCAGACCTTTCAAAAATGCAAGTTGAAGCGGGAATTTAGCAGCGCACGTTATACGTAAACTCTAACAAATTAATTTCTAATTTACTACTCATTTTAATTTTTTCGTATATTAACTACCGGGTTCGTATGTTCTCTCGATGGCCTCGAATTTTAGAAGTATGTATTGTATAAAGTATGTATTGAAACTTAACTGCAGTAGTAGCGCAGTTTCACATTCGATGGCTGCATAGCTACGCCAACTACACTGGCATTGCAGTGGTTTTATGCTGAATCTCCTTTCAGCTAACCATATTAAAATTTTACGCTGTATGATATTGCACTGTAATGTGTCGTTCAATACTATTTTGAAGAAATACATACACTGTAAATGTTTGAGCACTTTGTTATTGCGAAAGACTACTTTAGAACAATGGCAATGTTATACATTTTGCCATTTACACATAATTGTGCTAAATATTTTATGCCACAAATGACAAATGAAGTATATTTTAGTGCACTTTACAGTGAGTAGTAACCAGTCGCGTCTCTGTAGTTTAGTTAAAAAACTTATTTGCATAAAAGTATAATTTTTGTAAAGAAACACTACTATAAAGCAGGTTTTTATAAAACTAAATTAAATTAAGAAAAAGCAAAAAAAAAAAAAAAAAACAAATTTTTTAAATTAAATTTAAATAATTAAAATAGCATTCTAATTACTGATGTGTGAGTGATGTTATCTAACTGTATACACTAAACTAATTAGCTAGTATGCACTATTAATTACTACTGCAAACTAACTTTCATTGATATGATTTTTATTTAATTTGCCTTGTTTTTAACTATGTATTTGTTGTTAAACTATGTAGTTATTGATATTAGCTGTTGGCTACAATATACTATCGAATAAGTGTAATACATTGAATAATAATAGTATTAATAATTTAGTAATTAATACAAAAAAAAAATGAGAAAAAACAAAAAAAAAAACATATGTTTTATTTTTACTGTTCAATTTTTATGTGTGCACTGTATTTTGGCAAAATTAGCAAATGCAACAAATTGTGTGGTACTTGAATTAGGCTTTTGTGGTAGAAAAGTACTTTAAAACAAACTATTCATGCCAAATTCGTTTGTAAAATATTTCGACTGCATTAGAACACTGTGCGTTATAAGCTAACCACTGTGCTAGCTAATGCAGTTATAGTGTTTAGTGTTGCCACACTGCTTATGAAAGTTTACTTGCTTTTGCTAAGCCCATGTGGTAACAGTAAACTTTCATTAGAGCAGAGTGGCAACACTAAACACTAAAACTGCATTAGCTAGCACAGTGGTCTGCAACACTAAATTGAATATTTAATTAAATTCAAAATGACTTTTTCCCATATATGTTATACGCATACATTAAATTGTGTATACTAGTTTTGTTAGTACTATTTATTATGCTGTTAAACTGTAGCAACGTTCTGAACATGCGACGAAACCGTTTGTATATATTAAAAAAAAATTAAGATAAAAAATTAATATTTAAAGTTATTAAACAATATTAGCTGAATTTGATAATATACCCTATAAGTGTCTTCACTTCAGCTAAGGTACAGAACGTTGTTGTTTTAAATTTTGTGTTTTTTTTGTTTAGTTTACTAGTAATTTTGTAATTATGTTTTTTTTTTGTTTTTTTTTTGTTTATAGTTTTTAATTTTTGTTTTAGTACAAATGACTATCTTTCATATACGCGCGTTAATCACAATTTATGCTTCATTTTATTTATAGTATTTATTATATTTTATTTTATTTCAAGTTGATTTTTAATTTTTTGTTAGTTGCAATTTTGATTTGGCTTTTGTTGTTGCATTTTATCACCACGTTTTTTGTTGTTGTTGTTGTTGTTGTTGTTGTTGCGTAATAGAACTAAAAAGTAAATCATTAAAAATAAAAAAAATCATTTTAACTAAAAAAGAAAAGTATTTTTTTGTGATAATTTTATTTTAACATTCAAATCACAGCCCATTTGTGTATGTGTGTGTGTGTGTGTGTGTGTGTGTATTATTAAAATACTTAATGCAAATTATTAATTCAAAAATTAATAAAATAAATTGCACAAAGCAAACATTTCCAGCCAATTTGACGTCTCAACCAATCGCAAAAACAAAAAAAAAACTTTCAATTTCGACACGCGATAAAATAAAACAAGACATTTTGTTAATTTTGTTTTGAATGCTTTCAAATTATTTTTATTGTGTTTTTTCAATTTAAGTTTAATAATTTAGGTTTTTAATTTGCATTAATTTAGTTTCATCTCGTTTTTTGTTTTTCGTTTTTATTATTATTATTATTAATTTTGTATATACTTATGTATATTTTTTAATTTTATTTGAATTTATTTTCATTTATAATTTCTTTATTTCTTCTTCTTGTATATAATTTGCATAATTTTGCCAAAATCAGTTTTATTTTTGTTTGCACTAATATTTTTTTATAATATAATATAATATATTTATTTATATATTCAAATATATAGTTTTCTAATTATATTTATAATAATAGCTTTCCACATGCGTTGCTGCTAACAGCTTACTTTCTACATCTTTCAAGATCTTCTTTATATCTTTTATAAATTATTTTTTATCGATTTTTCTCACAAGTATTTTTTAAATACAAAGAAAAGTTTTTAGTAAAAATAAATAAGTACAATAGTATATATTATTATCAATTCATTTATTAACTTGTTGAATTTGACTAGCTTGATTTTAGTTTAATATTTTTGTTGTTGTTGTTTTTGTTTTTTGCATTGCTTTTGCACTGCTTTCTAAATGAGTTTTTAACTAATTTGCAACGCACGCATAAAATCGCATAATTTTTTAATGTTTTTTTTTTTTTTTTTAAATAAAAAAGTTTTTAAAATGCTATTTTTTTTTGTTTAAATTCTAGCACTGGCTGGCATACGCTACTCGCCTATGTCTCGTCTACTTGCTTTCTAGTTATGTGTGTGTGTGTGTGTATAATTTAGTTTTGTTGTTGTTGTAGTTAATAATCATAATAATGTATTTAAGTAATAGTATTTATTATCCATATTCGCATGTTTTTTTTTGCTATTTATTTTATTATATTTTTTAATTCTGTGAAAAAAAAAATGTTTAGGCAAGGCTAAAATTCTACAATTAAATAATGCTTTTTTTTGTTTTTTTCTTTTTGTTGTATTAATTATTAATATTTTTAATTTTAAATTTAATTTTTTGTGTATATATTTAAATAAAATATATACTGTATGCATATCCTTAGCATACTTTATAACTTTTACTATGTAAAATGTGTGTATAAGTTTGCAGTTTTCATATTTTCATCATTCAATCATTTAAATTGCATTAAATGGCATATTTTGGGTGGTATTCAGGATTTTGGGGGGGACTTTCATCCGCCTTTAAACGATTTCTATATGTACAGTTTTCATTTTTTTTTTGTTTTGTTTTTCTTTACTTTACTTAGCTTTAATATATATTTAAAATGTAAATGATATTTTTTTGTGTTTTTTGTATAAAATAAACTATGGCGGAATAAAACAATTAGCTTGTGAATAATGTTAAATTAGCACAACAACAAAAAGTTTACTAACAGTTTACCTAAGTGACGAACTTATGAAAAGTTCTATCGAACTCAGCTGCAAACAATTTTTTATCTGTACTTTCTTGAACTTGAACGCTTAAGCATGAAATCTTAATATATGTTGTTCTTTAATAAGTTTTACTAAAGCTAGACAAAAATGTATTTGAAAAAGCTCATCCAGTAAGTTTTCTTAAGAAGTTTTTGTAAAAAAAATCTTGAAATAGCTATCTCAAAACAAACTACTTTGATTTTCGCTCGAAGCTGTATACTTCAAAAATACTTCTCTCGAAGTTGAATTCTAAATAAAGTTCTACGAAATATATAATTTCAAAACCTCTGTCCAAGTTGGTGCTTTCAGAAGTTCTTTTAAAATGGTTTCTTCAAAAAGTTTCTTTTCAAATTTGAGATTCTCGCGCGACAATCGTTTTTTAATAAGATTTAATAAAGCTAAACAAAAATGTATTTTGAAAAAGTTCTTCATGCTAGTTTTCGTCAGAAGTTTTTTTTTACAAATTCTTTTATCGAAAAGGTTCTTGAAAAAACCAGCTCGAGTGTGAATTCTGTGAAAACTACCTTGATGTTCGCTCGAAGCTGGATACTCCAAAAAGACTTCTCTTAATAAAGTTCTAAGAAATATGTTATTACAAAACCTCTGTCGAAGTTGGTGACTTCAGAAGTTCTTTTAAGAATGGATAGTTTCTTCAAAAGGTTTATTTTCTAAATTGAGATTCCCGCGCGACAATCGTTTTTTAAACTAACACTATTGAGATAATATTTTAATGCAGTTCTGTCCAAATTGGATGCTTGCAGTTCAAAATTCGCACAAAGATAGTTTCTAGACAAAGTTTTCTAGTGTATGGTTTATTTAAAAGTTCTATTAAAATTAGTTTCTAAGAATATTTTCTAACAGAAGTTTGCTCATAAAATTCTATTGAAAATTGTTTCTAGTTAAAGTTGTCACAAAAATGGGCTTTTCACAACTAAATTCTGGAATAATTTCGCTAAAATGATTGAAGTAGTGCATTCTAAATTGATTTCTTGGAAATGTTTTCTAAGAAACAAAGGTTAAAAACATTTTTGTTGTTGTTATTGCTAAAAAAGGTGTTTTTAGAATAAGAAAATTATGAAATTTTTATGAAAAGAAAACTAAAAACTTTACACGAATCTTTAAAGTTAACTAAAGCAAACGCATAGTATAACACATTATAACTTGTTTTTGTTGTTGTTGTAACTGAATACTGTTTTTGCACAAATCAGCTTATACTAAACTAATAAAAATTATTTAAACTATTGCACCGTGTAACAAATTATAGTTTGCTTATATAGTAATTCATATACATATAACTATATTTAATAACAATTTTTGTTTTTTTTTTCATTTTATGCATATTAAAAATTATCATATCTTATATAGTATCAAATATGTATGCAATTACACGCACACACAGTGGCACACAGTAGCGCAAAAAATATTGTAACTTAAAATTTTTTTTAAGTTGAACATTTTTAGCAAAAAAAAAAAAACCAATCAAACAAACCTCGTTGTAGTTGTTTCTTACTGCATTGAAGCATAAAAAAAGCGCTGTTACTAACAACGCTCGCCCGATTGGTGAAAATTATTAGCAAGCTTTTAAGCTTGTTTTTGTTGTTGTTTAAATTCCAAACTGCTACAATAGTATTTTGCAATGCCAAATGTGTGCTCTAATGTTGAGTTTCTATATAGTTTAGTTTAGTTAATGCTAAAGTTTTTAGCAACTACTTATAGCATTAGCAACAGCTGCTTCATGCCACTGACTTAAGTTCTTACTAATTTTTGGCTTATTTAGCTGTAGATACTTAAAAAAATTTACTTTTTTTAATTTTAAGTTTTTGTTTTTGTTTTTCTTTTAAATTTTTGTTAATATTAAAAATTCATTTTTGTACATTTCCTTTTGCTAATTTTTGCAATTTTTCGCATTAGATATTGTTTTTCTTTTTGTTTTATTGAATATTTTTTTTAATTAGTTTTAATCAATTTGATTATTTCATTACATAATCAGGCTGTTTTTTTTGTTTTTTTGTTTTGGTTTTTAATTAAAGTTGTTGTTGTTATAGATAACTATTTTATGTGTTTTTAATGTGTAGCTGGTTGTTTAAGCACAATACTAAAAAACTTCATAGAAAAACACGCTGTCAAACAACAATTGTCGGCACAAACTAGTTTTCAGCGCGTACTCAGTTAATAAAAGTGTTAACTAACGAAACTATTTTATATGTATAGTAGTACTTAAAAAACTGTGTGACCTTTTGCATTAACATCAGAAACAAACAAAGAAAGATCAATATGTGTGTACTTTTCAGCTAATAAATAGCTGATTTTGGTATTTCATGTTGATTTGGTCACATTGTTTTTTGTTTGTTTGACATAGCACTAATAATTTACAATTTCGGTAGTAGAAATTTTCATCGCTCTCAGTATTCCGCTTAAACAATATAAAAAAAAAATTAATTTTGCTGCTAAAAACTGCAATTATATATATATATATATTATATATATATATATATATATATATATATATATATATATATATATATATATATATATATATATATTATATTAATTATTTTTTAAACTATGTTATTTTACTTTACTGCTGTTTTGTATAAAACTTATTAGAGTTAAGTTCTAATATATTAGTCAATAATTTTTTTTTATATATATATATATATATATATATATATATATATATATATATATATATATATATATATATATATATATATATATATATATATATATATATATATATATATATATATATATATATATATATATATATATATATATATATATATATATATATATATATATATATATATATATATATATATATATATATATATATATATGTATATATATGATTTTTTTGTTGTATATAATATATATAATTTGTGTATATGTATGTTGTCTGTGTATATAATTCGCAAAGTTTTTGGGACATTTTTGACATTTGATTAGATATTTTTTTGTTTTTGGTTTGTTTTTATTAGAAAGTGAGACGATTTCTATGCGGATTCAAGCCAGAATTTTTTTGTTTTACTTGAAAAAGCTTTTTGTTTTATTGATTATAATTTATTATAATAAATTTTTTTGTTGTTGTATTTTTATAAGTTTTTTTGTGTGTGTGTGTGTTTATTTTTGTTTTTGTTTTTTTATAAATCAAGTGCATGAAATAATGCGTTTAGAAAAAATCTAATCTTTCATATGCATCTATAATAAGTAGTAGTTGTAAGTTCCTGTATTGGTTTTTATTTTCTTCTAGAGTAAGCCGAGCTAATTATAATTTTTTTAAGTGCATTCATTAAAAATAAAAAAAAAATCGGAAAAACGTTTATAAAAAATTTATGTTTAATGTATGCAAAAATGTTGTGGTGTTGCAAAACAGAAAAATGGAAATATTTTTGAAAACTAAGCAGCAAATTGTTTTTGCTAATTAAAGAATAAAGCAATTGTTGTGCTTTAAATTTAATATTGAATTTTGTTTATGTTTAAAATATTACTTTATTGAAATAAACTTTAAAGCACTATTAAAATGTTCAACAAATCTAAATTTACAATTTGAGTTACGCTAACTGAAAGATTAAACAAAAGAAAACACTTAAAAAATTTAAAAATTTAAAAATTGAAAAAGAAAAAACCAAATAATAACATAAAGTATGTCAATAGTTAAAAAATTTCAACAAAGCATTTAACTTCTCATACGATTTCTTTACTTTTTAGATAGACACTCGCTAACAAAACATTTCTAACTTTTTTTTTTGTTTTTTTTATTTATTTTTGAATTTCATTTTTCTTTTCAATAAGTAATAATACTAAATTCAACAAATGTACAATTTTTTTTTTTTTTTTTATTATTAATTGTTATTATTATTATTATTCTTTTGTTTGTTTGTTTGTTTTTTTTTTTATAAAAAATGATATATTTTTTCTGTTAGCAGACTCAGTAAGAGGCTGCCTTGTATTTATTTTTAATAATAATTTTTTTACTTATATATTATAATGTATATTTTCATCATCTTCGCCTTTTTATACTTCAACATTTCATTTGCTTCATAATATTTTTGTTTTGTTTTTTTATAATTTTTGTTTTTTTTTTTAGCATATATCTTATAATTTCTCTTCATAACTTTCTATGCACTCTCATCGCTTTGCCCTAATGCTAATTCATTTGTTTGCCTTAAAATTAATTAAATTCGAATTTGTGTTAAGTTTTTAGCTTGTTTTTCTTGTATGTATATATATATATATATATCTCTATATATATATATATATATATATATATATATATATATATATATATATATCTCTCTCTCTCTCTCTCTCTCTCTCTCTCTCTCTCTCTCTCTCTCTCTCTCTCTCTCTCTCTCTCTCTCTCTCTCTCTCTCTCTCTCTCTCTCTCTCTCTCTCTCTCTCTCTCTCTCTCTCTCTCTCTCTCTCTCTATATATATATATATATATATATATATATATATATATATATATATATATATATATATATATATATATATATATATATATACATACATATTTATATTTATATATATGTAGTATTTCTTGTTCCATGCTCCTTAAAACTATGCTATAAAAAAGTTGCGCAGCTTTAAATTTTTTTGCAACTTTTGCACCACGGTGCGGCTTTCATATGCAATTCAATTCAATTCATGCCTATTTTGTTTTGATAAGTTTTACTACATTTTTTGAATACGCTGCACTGTTAGTATGTGTTTTAGGGTATAAAGTCTGTTTGTTGTGAGTTTGGTGAGCCCGACATGCATAAATTTTTCATTTACTGCGGAACAGTTGTAAGGCATTTAAATACAAACAGCACACTAAGTGCGTTTAGTTGAGTTCCAAGCCATACAGACTAGTTGGAAATCTTAGTATGAACTGTTTGGGCACAGTTTGAAAATTAGTGTATTTGGATGGAGTTTACGAATATTTTGGTAATTTTAAGCTTGAACTTGAAAATATATACTTGAAAATTTATACAAATAGCTTAGCTCGCTGAGGTCTTAGCTATTAGCTATAACTCTTAGGGCCGTCCTCACGACTTACCGATAAAAAAGAAAATACGAAACGGCAAGATATGCTAAAGGCGGATAAAATATTGAGTAGTGCATGTCACGACATCACAATTATAATAAATCAATTTTGAGTAGCTCTGGAGAATATTTGAAGAGGTGGACAGTCCAATGGCAAAAACGTAAACACAATAAAATTATAAATCAGCAGAAAAAAAAAATGGATGAGAGTGAGCGCCCCCGCCGCCGCTGTAGAAAAATACGTGCCAATCTATGAATATAATGTGCATGTTTGCATTTAAAATTTTAATACAAAATTTCAGTTTTGTTTGTTTTCATTTTGCTTTTGCTTTGGTTTTTTAACGACCGAGTTGGCAGATCACTTTGCAAAAAATTCGGATACATTTATCGGCTCGCCGAACTCGGCGTTACGATTGTAGGCTTAATAAGAGTCGTGACATTGAAAACTAGCATAACGCCTGAAAAATATGAGCGGTAAAGTTATAGGCAAGTCATGAAAACGGCCCTTATGATCATAGTGCACCTGCCCGCGCCACACTCTACAACATAATGTGCAGTGCAGCGTATTAGAAATAGTCGCATTAGAACGACTATTGCACGTTTGCTTTCTTGTTTTGGTTTGTTCTATTTGTTTTACTTTGCTGATTGCGCTGATTTTAGATACGCTTCATTTTGTTTTTATAATTATTTAGTTAATTTTCATTAATTTTTAATTGTTCATAAATTCCCATTTATATTGATTTCATTTTTGTTTTTTTTTCTGGTATAAAAATGTTCTTTTTTTTGGTATTTTTTAATATATATTTTTTTTTATTTTTTTTTTATTAATTCTTGAAAACCCAGATAATTTTGGTCGCATGCCAGTCAGTTTTTTTTGCATTATTTTTTTGTTTTGTTTTTATAAATATTTTTTTTTTTGTTTTTAATATTATTTTTGTTTGTTTGTATGTGTGTGTGATTGTTTTCAGTGTTTTCAGTGTGTTAAGTTTTGAAAATACCAACAAAGTATGCTCAAGTCTGTGTTTGAATTGTCTCGGTATCCGTGTAAGTGTGTAAATGTGTATATTGTATTTGCGTAAGTGCTTGTGGTTGCATATTTTATTTACTTATATCCATTTTTGTTGTTTTTGTATTTTTTTTGAAATATTTTTTCTTTTATGCAAATATTCGAAATGTTTGCTAACAAAATGTTCAATATATATATATATATATATATATATATATATATATATATATATATATATATATATATATATATATATATATATATATATATATATATATATATATATATATATATATATATATATATATATATATATATTATATGTATTTTTTTTTAGTATTTTTTTTTAGTATTTTTTTTTCGTTTGTTTGTATGTTATTAAATTTTATGCATAAATTATATTTATAAATATATATATATATATATACGATATTTTGGCAAAAATTTTTTCAAGTTCCGATATTCCGTATTTTTCTGTTTAAATTTATTTTTTTTTTATCATAATCAATCATCTATCGTCAGTATCAGCTATCATTATCATCGTTAAATGTATAATCGGATAAATATATATGCGTGTATATATATAAATCTATTTAATTTATATCGCTAAGTTTGGTTTTCATTCTCATCTGTTCTTTTTGTTATGTCCTCTTGTCAGTTTTTATTTTTACTTTTTGCGGCTTCACTATATACGTTTGTTGTGGATTTTATTTTGGTTGCAGCTTGTGGAATTTATTGTGGAATTTGTTGTTTTAAGGTCCATCTGCAAGAAATTTTATTTGAATTTGTAGTATAAATTAGTATTAAATAGGCATAAATTGGCCATAAGTGATAAATTAGTACATTAGTCATAATTTAGTCTTAAGTTAGTACGGAAAAGTAGATAATAAAGGAACGGAGACACTGGCGGGAAAAGGAGCCAGTTGCCGCGTACCTGTGATCGAGAGAGGACGTATAAATATGTAAATGGAATGAAGAGTACTAAAGCTTCAGGTGTGACAAATAAAAAACCCACCAAAAGTGAAATTAGAGCGATATTAAACAAAGCGCAAGTTAATTACAGGAAAACGGCTACTATTTCTCAATTACTAGAGACAGTTGAAGCTGAAAACAAAATTAAGAACGAGCGTCTCAACGATAAAATGGCGGAAGCAAGTGAAAATATGTCAAGGAACGTACTCTCAGAAAGCCAACTAGAGTTGCAAGATATGTTTTTGGCCGAATTAAACAGTAGCAAGCAGTGTCGCCGCAAGCAGTGTCGATTCAAACAGCATTACAGCAAACAATCTCGCAGCAAGCAGTGTCGCAGCAAGCAGTGTTTCAACAAGCGGCGTTGCAGCAAGCAGCAGGTTTGGACAGGAATGAAGCTACATCGACGCAGTTGGATGAAATGGAAGAATATTTAGAGACCGAATCTACAGCAGCAAGTCATGTCAGGATGCAGCTAACTGATATTGAAAATGCAATGAAAATTTTCTCAGGCGATGACGAGTTGAGCATCGACAAGTGGATTGCAGACTTTGAGATATCAACGCCAACTTTTCATTGTGACGAAAACACTACGTTTTTGTTGGCGCGCAAATTGTTGAAGGGAAGTGCACAAACTTGGCTACGTTTGAACGAAGCACACACTTGGAAAGAACTTAAAGATGAATTGACATCCGAATTTGACCGTCCAGTTGGTTTGAAAGTTATATTGAAAAAATTGGAGTCGCGCAAATGGCATAAAAATAAGGAAAAGCTGATTCATTATGTGCTAAACATGCAGCAAATAACAGAAAAAGAGCTTGTCGAATATATAATTGATGGAATCGTTCCTTTATTATCTACTTTTCCGTACTAACTGAAGACTAAATTATGACTAAT